>CM066331.1:13618904-14013904 GCA_033807585.1 Hydrophis major
AAGTCCCTGATTCATCAGACATTTCTTTGGTGAAACCTGGAAAGCACATCTTCATTGATTTTATATTATTCCTGGCATACGTTCTTGAAAATAAAAGATTTATTGAAAAAGATTGAAAACAAGTGTTTCTGACACTAGAAGTGTAATTTAATATACATGTAGGCTTAAGCACATTTTTTAAGTTTTTTGTTGTAGTGTTTCTTGCCAGGAAACTAAAAATTGCCTCCTCTACTGATCTGTCTTTTTTTCCCCCAGTATCAATGTCCTCTGCCTACTCAGATATCCCACACCATGCATATCCCAAACTATAATGAAACCTTATCAGACAATAGCAAAATTTGCATTCCTGGGTAATTAAAAGCTTACAAAATATCTCGTTAAACCCATTTTCTGCTTTTGCTGGCTTTTTAATATGGATTCATCAGAGGTTCACTCTGTTTGACTAATACTGGACCAAAATCTGTCTTCTAATTTTCTGGCTGCTTTTTCCCATCTCAAAAAGAAAAAAAAGAATCTTTTTTTTTTTTTTTTAACTCAGAGTGATTCAGAAATTAGCTACAACTTCTTCTGATGTAGCTTTTGAATTTATTATTGTGAACCAACAGAAAATTTTGAGCCTGTAGCTTTGTTACACATCTCTCTTTGATTTTCCAGATACCTCTATGCTACCCAGACAGGGGGAAAAAAATCTAACTTTATTTTTTCTTTCGGAATTTAATTCAGGTTAGGAAATCTGGTGGCTTCAGTCTCCAGCAATATGGTTTACAATTAACTTTTTTTTTAATTTTGTCCATCTGAAAAGCACATCACTTGCTGTATAAAAAGAAAAGAAAAACTGCAATTAAAATATAGATAGATACAGAGAGAAAGAGGAAAACCTTTCCTAACATAGTTATCTTAAAATGTATTAGAAATCAATGTCCAAATTCCTCAATAGGTCCCACATCATGGCTTTCAGCTAGATCTCTCTCCACCACTTGGTCCTTCTTTCCAATGTTCATGTCCTCTTCATTTTTGGGGAAGGTGTAAGCAAGTTTCATCTCACTGTAAAGCTCCTTGCTTCTGCCTCTCTGCTAATCGTTCTTTTAGTCTTTGAGAATTGTTAACCACTATTCCAAATGTAATTCTTCTACAACTTCCCAATTCACAGCTTCATTCCTGTTAGCCTGTTTATATCTATCTGTCTGTCTGTCTGTCTGTCTATTTATGCAAAATACCACTCACACATTATCACAAAATCTCCAGAACTGCAAACTTGAAATTTAGCAACTGTAAAGCCTGCAAACTTGAAATTTGGCTTCTAAGTGCTCACTAAGAAAGGATTTTTTTAAATGACCATCAGAACATTAGTATTTCGTATATTATTATTATTAACATGCCCTGATGCTAAGGAGTTCTACTTTACCTCCCAACCTGAAAAGAAATCTGTTTCAAATGCAAAACACAAGCAGAGGAGAGTAGTTTCAGTTTCAGTTTTAGTTTCGCAGCACCAAGTAGCTTTAGTACAGAACAGTTGAGCTAAGCCATGCAAGGCTCCTTGCTGTCTCCTTCTTGCTCACACAACAAATACTGTTTCAGTTTCCAAACAGCCCTCAACTCTCTCACACACTAGCAGGATGCTAGCCAGATGAATACTGATGGATGCTGGTAGGCAGAGGCAGATTTTTCCCCCTTATTTTCCTCCCCAAATACTAAGCCTGACCACATAGTTTCATAGCAAAGAATGTGTATCAAGCTAATTTACAAATATTCCAGTAGGTTTTTTTTTTTAACTTTGAATACTGACTCTCGTATGCTTCGCCTGTTCCTTTTTTTTCTTCTTATTATTATTGTTCTGTTTAAGCACACAACCAGCCGCCTACAATCCAAATTCTTATATAATCTTTGCTGCAATTAGTGTTTGGTTCTTCGAACAATATTTCTGCCATTAGTGATGAATTCTTCTCTTCTAGTAAAGAGAAGAACCAGGAGAGACATGATAGCAGTGTTCCAGTATTTGAGGGGCTTCCATAGAGAGGAGGGAGTCAAGCTATTTTCCAAGGCAACTGAAGGTCAGAAAAGGAATAATGGATGGAAGCTGATCGAGGAGAGATTCAGCCTAGAACTAAGGAGAAATTTTCTGACAGCAAGAACAATCAACCAATGGAACAGCTCTCCTTCAGAAGTTGTGGGAGCTTCATCACTGGAAGCTTTCAAGAAGAAATGCCATCTGTCAGAAGGGTCTCCTGCTTGTGTGTGTGTGTGTGTGTGTGTGTGTGTGTGTAGACTAGATGACCTACAAGGTTCCTTCCAACTCTGTTAATCTATATCTGTATCAATATTTCTTTCACCTAGCCATTCTATGAACTTTCATTTACTCCAGTAAGCAAAGAGGTTTGCTATAACCTCCCATCATTCCAATTCTCTATCCCTGATCTGCTTTCTCCCTCTTATTTTCTTTTTCTTGCTACCTACCTACCTACCTACCTACCTACCTACCTACCCACCCACCTACCTACCTACCTTGATAGCAAGTTTCATCTCACTGTAAAGCTTCTTGCATTTGCCTCTCCGCTAATCTTTTTCTTGTGCTCCAGTTATCCTTCTTTGTTGTTGCCCATTGCTGTCTTCCTCCAACTAGCATCTTCTTCCTTCCTTCTAATGGAACTGTAGCCTCCCAGATGTATATCCATGGCAGTAACTCCCATTTTCTTCCTTTTTTCCCAGCAGTTCTGGGAATTAGCAAGCTGGCTATCTGGGGAAAGAAGAAAATAGAGAATCCATTGGCTTCTTTAGCAATTGTGAATTCAGCCAACAGAAAGACTTGCCCAATTTGAAACCTCCATACCAACTATCAAGCAAAAGAATCAGAACAGATGGAGGACAATGATGTTTCCCCCCCAGCCCTTTATAGACATGGCCTTCTATGCATACATTTGGAAGTAAAAATTCATTCCACCATTGAATTGAAGTGGATTGATTTATAAAATCAGACAGGTTATTCAGGTTCGTTTGTGCATAATTTGCAAATATTCTCAGATATATATTCTCAGTCCTTTCCCAGATTTAGGCTACTAATAACAAGAATACTTTTTAATGCCTGAGAGATCATGTTCCAAGAATATGTGACAGGTTGCAGGCTGTGACTATATTCTCCATTCTGTCACAATTCTCATCTGTGGATAGCAAAAAGGGGATAGTTATAATTTTTTCTATAACAGAAAAGGTGCCAGATGTTAAGCCTGGGTTAAGGAGACAAGCTAAACAGAATGTGCAGCATTAGTCAGATAGGCACACAGATAAATGAGTGATATAAGTTTGTATGTTTGCTAACATACAGTAAAAATAACAAATACGCTTGTGCTATCAAAAATATAGTTTATTCCATTTATAGCATAGTCAAAATAACAGTCCATTAGTCATGTATCATTTAGTCAGTCCATTCAAGGATATTCAGTTAGCAAAGTCCGTGTAGAATATCCTATGTCAGTTCACTTACAAATCAGTCCTTTGTTTATCTCTCCCATTCAAGTAACGCAGTCTTGAGTCCATGCAGTAATTAGGGATCATCAAAGCCAGAGAGAGCAAGCTGTCGTCTTGCTTCTTTTAAAATGCTTTCACAACCACTCCCTTAATTACATTCCTATATTTAAAGTTGCAGACACTTTAACATATAAACTATGATTACATATTGATTATTTTACCTAAACCAGTTAGGGTAAACAATGTTATCCCTAACACCAGAAAAAGAATTGACTGCTTCAGTTGCCAAAACTGCATATCCCTGTGTCTTTTAAAAGGGTAATAAGATGTCTTGAAAAGTAGCATTTTCATTAAGACGTTTGCCAGCATCTTAGCAAGAAATATAAATAAAATAAGTTATTCTAGGAGCTTTTACATATCACAGTAAGGATTGTTTAAAAATATAATTGACATTTAATAGAGCCTGCATTAGGAACCTGGAATGAATAGAAGGAAAATTGTAATTGTTCATAATTCAAAATAAATTGAAAGTTTAAAAGTCAGAATTCATTTCAATCCTTGCGGTTTTCAATCAATCCGTCAGTCAATCAATCAATCAGAACAGAGCTGAAAGGGATCTTGGAGGTCTTCAAGTCCAGCCCCCTGCTCAAGCCAGAGACCCTATACCATTTCAGGCAAGTGACTGTCCAGTCTCTTCTTAAAAATATCCATTGTTATCTATTGATACCTGCACCTTCCACTGGTTAATTGTTCTTACTATCAGGAATTTCTCCTTAATTGCTTTTATCCTTGATTAGTTTCCATCCATTAGTTTCTTGTCTCGCCTTCTGGTGCTTTGGAAAATAGCACTCTTCTTTGTGGTAGCCCCTCTAATACTGGAATACTGCTTTCTTGGCAAGTTTTCAAAAGTTTCATGTTTTTCATGTCGGCAAGTTTTCAAAAGTTACTACTCATTACTGCCTTCTTTCTATGAGAGAGTGCCTGGCCCAAGATCTCTCTTTGTGCCTAAGAAAAACCAAAGTGTACTCCCTTTGTGGTAAAAAGAAAATATAGCAGATTATAGATTAACAGAGTTGGAAGAGACCTTGTAGGTCATCTAGTCCAACTCCCCTGCCCAAGCAGGAGACCCTACACCATTTCTGACAAATGGCAGTCCAATCTCTACTTGAAAGTTTAGGTTATATGCATCAGCCTTTCTACATAGACCAGGTAGGAGACATGAACAAAGGGACTTATTCTACTTTATTGTAAACCTACATTAACAGAACAAGTTAATGCAAGTCTGAAAGTATAAGTCTATTCCCCCATCCCTTTTACAGCTTGAGAAACTAGCCAGGTCCCTTCTGAGTCTTTTGCCACACCCACTATTCACCCATGGGCTACACTCTCTCTTATCTGACTGTTCCTTGGGCAGAATTTCTGGGTCAGTATCCCAAGCTCTTTCCCATATACAAAATAATTGTTGTAGTTAGAATGAACCCTATTTAAATGAATATTTGATAAATGCATAGATGAATGTCAGTGGGAAGAATAAATGAATAGCAAATGAGCCTAAATGCTAAGTGGCAAAAAATTAAATGAATAATTCTCTTAAATGAATAAATCTGCCATGCTTTCGTTTGTTCATACATTGCACAGATTAAATCCTTTTCAGATGAAGGCTTCGAAAGGTGAATGCCGAAGAAACTGCATTGCACCAAATGTTATGTAAGCTCACAGCTTACCAGTGTTGATGAGAAACAAACACCAAAGGGTTTCTTCTTGCTGTGACCTTTTGATGCACAGACATGTTGTCAGTGTTGCTATTATTATTTGACTAACACCCATTTTTGATCCTTTGTGTGTTGTTCAACAACATGCAGACAGTTTAAGTTCTTTCACAGCCGAAGATGGAGGCATGCAAGAACTTGCAGCATAATTTGTTCAGTTCTCTTTCAGAAAGGAAAGTACAGTGCAGTGAAATTCTCCTGCCATTCTTCCAATTCTCATCTGATATGATGAAAGAGCGTTTTGCTTTAGAATTCCTTCAGAAGAGAACATGGCTTCGGAGACATTATCCTGGATGGAGTGTAGCATCTTTACACTGGGCTATGTAGCACCATAGAGTTTAAAGTTAAAAGGGGCTTTAGAGCATGCAGACCACAAACATAACACTTTTTTCTACAAATCAAACATGATTTTTCATTACGCTGTCCAAGGAATAGTTGTGTATATCTGCCTATTTAAAGAGCTGCAGTTATATCTTGCATGCAGTGACAGACTCAGATAAACATAGAGGCTAATTCTGGCTGGAAAACCATTTTGATTATAAAAGAGGCAATTATAAAAGGTTTGTTTATTCATGTCAGAAGCGTCACACTTAAAATAAGGGATACTATGTCACATAAAATTTAAAATATAAATTAGAAGACTAAAATGTAGACAAATTAAACAAATCTTTCCCAGAAATTAGCAACATTAATTGTATTCTGCGTGTTGCCATTAATTCTTCAAGTGCACAATGATTGGGACACAAAGAACAGGTATTCGTGTGTGTGTTGTTGTTGTTGTTGCTGCTGCTGCTTTCATGTCACCATAATCACAAAGAACTTGTTCAGAGTATTGCAGCATAAATTCAGCACCAGGAAAGTAAACACAGATGGCTGAGGCTTCATTTAACTTCTTTATAAACATATAAAGTAAATTTTACAATACCAGTTGTAGAATTCTCCAACATGGAGCAAACTCAAACAGAAGCAGACATGTTACAGGTTCAGAGCAGAGGTTTAGTTTTCAGCAAGCAAGTCACACAGCAGAGGAGATAAGCAGTTTCATTTTCAATAGACAGACTCAGAGCTTAACATAGCTTCAAGAGCTGCAAAGCTTAATATAAAGCCATGCTAAGGCTACTTCTAATTTCAGTTTCCAAACAGTCCTCATTGACTGACTTAGTTGCTATGCCTATTCATTGGCTGACCTTGTTACCATGCTCTATTCCAGTTAATGAATATATTCTGACAGAACTGAAGCCACCAAATAGCCCCATTCATTCAGAGTGTATCTGGATCTTGTTGTACCCGTATGCAGTATATTCAATGATTTTCATACTTCCCAGCTTTTATCAACCCAATTGCCAGCTCCTCCATTGGTTCTATCCAGTCTTGGATCTTTATAGCTTTAAATAGATCCATTATTATCCATTATTGATATATACTATTACAAAATAGTAGATATCCAAACTTGTGGGTTGTTTTCTGAACATTTCCTTACCAGGCTAGGTAACATCTTCAGCAGAATTTAGGGAATGTTAGCATTGGAGTTATTCTGCTTATAAGGGCATTGTGTAGTAAGTAGGTCTTGTGAATGGGATGGTCATGTCAGGTGAGGGTCTTGTGATGGATCTAAGCGATGGGTCTTGTGATGGGTCAAGTGTGGGTCATGTCAGATGAGGGTTACAAGACCCACTTAATTAACAGAAATTAAGGAAGTGGGATGTGGTGGCTCAGTGGCTAAGACTCTGAGCTCATCGATCAGAAAGGTCAGCAGTTTGGCAGTTCGAATCCCTAGCACCGTGTAACAAAGTGACCTCCCATTACTTGTCACAGCTTCTGCCAACCTAGAAGTTCAAAGAATATTAAAATGCAAGTAGAAATATAGGGACCACTTTGTTGGGAAGGTAACAGTGTTCCGTGCACCTTTGGCATTTAGTCATGCCAGCCACATGGCCATGGAGACGTCTTCAGACAGCACTGGCTCTTCAACTTCATAACAGAGATAAGCACTACCCCTAGAGCCAGAAACAACTTGCACATATGTGTGAGGGGAACCTTTAACTTTACCTCAAATGTGTTTCTAAACTTTTGATCTGGAAAGGTAAGACCAAGCCAATTTTTTTATATATATAGTCTTTAATTTATACTAAAGTTTTCTGAATCCAAATGCAATGTCGAGATTGAACAGACGCAAATATATGAGAAGGTTTATCTATTGTGAACCCAATATATATTAGAATATGTGTTTTTTCTGCCTTGTTCTTTTGTTTCTGACCTGAAGGTTGCTTTGAAAACAAAATGTGGGAAAATGTGAATGAAAACAAAGATGCTTTTTCAAAGATGAAGTGGTTCTTTAAGACATACCGAATAGGGAATTAAAATTTGGTTTTGAGATAACAGGACTAGCAAATATTGGCTATTTTGTCAGAGGGGAATAATACTGCATACTCTTAAGCAGGTTATACATTATGTATCAGAGTAGTGGCTTTATATTTTCATAAAAATGGAGTGGGGGAAAAAAACGTGCTTGAGCAAGATGGAACATAAAGGACCGCTTCATGAAAAAAAATGTGTTCTCTATTTATTCTGTCTCCTTATGTAGCTTACTTTATTAACTTGCTTATCTTTCATATGAAGAACAGTATCTTTCTAACAAGAATCCCAGAAGAACTGACACCAAAATAGGGAAATAGAGTGGATCATGTCAGCCATTTGCAATACTAGAATAAAGAAAGCATGCACAGAATCAATATGCATTAGGATAGGGGAAATAGACCTCTTACTTTCTGTTAAAATTTCTTGAATATAAAAAATAAATAGAATTTTGAATAAAGAGAGTTGCCATTTTTTAATAGTTCACATTTCAAAGCTACATTGAGGATTCTGGCAGCTGCTGAATGTTAGAACAATGAATCAGTGGAACAACTTGCCTCCAGAAGTGGGTGCTCCAACACTGGAAATTTTTTAAGAAGAAATTGGACAACCATTTGTCTGAAATGGCATAGGGTTTCCTGTTTGACTAGAAGACCTCCAAAATCCCTTCCAACTCTATTATTCTATTCTGTTATTCTGAATCTTGATAAGAGCTTTGGTTTCATTTATTTTTTTCCTTTCTGGAATTTTTCTTTGGATCCCAGAGTTCCCTGCTCCTTTGTCTTTTCTTTCCATATTTTATGTCTTATGACTTTTCATTCTTTTTAGATTTACCTAAAGAAATTCCAATAAAGCAGTCTTGATAAGATAATATTTAAATGATATAATACTTGTACAATAAAAGCCTGCACAAAAAGAATCCCTATGTAAGTTTGTAGTTCTTCATGAAAGATGAAGGAACAATTCTGTTTATTATATCAAGATTGAATATCTATAATGCTGAGGGAGGGAAATCAATGTAAATGATCTGTAAGCAAAGAGCAAATATTCCCATTCCATAAATAATTAAGTATAATCAGATAGATCATTTCTCAAGTTGTTCTTGCAAAACCACTTTCTTGATCACAGGGTAGAAAGAATGCTCTAAATGATAGCCATAACTAAAATAATGATTCTTCATGATGATCACCTCATGAAGTGAATCTCTGGGGCACAAGAGGTGTAGATTGTTTTAGATTGTGTCCCTTTTGTGGAAGGTTCTTGTTAAAAACCCTTGACTGTGTTCCACATTGTGATTTATTTATACAGTGACCAGAAGACCTTAATTATTGGGTAAGAAAATAAAGACAAAACATAAAAACATTCTTATGACAAATTTATTTTAAAAATAGGTAGAAACAATTAGAATTTGCAATAACCTATTGTGAGATGGGCTTTCACCGTACAGGAATGTAGTAATTGCTTTCCCAGATCTATTTTGAATTTCTCTTCTACCTTCAGATTTTTTCTTCTTATTTTTTAATTAACTTTTTATTAACTACATTTCTTAGTGCTTAATAAACTTTGTGTTGTCTGGCTATTTAACAATACTTATTACATTCTTAATCTCCACCCTTTTTTTCCAACTGCAGATTCCATGTTTAATAATATTCTGTACCTTCTTTCTGTTTCATTTTTAATGTCAGTCTGTCCATTTTATTTATTTATTGAATTTATATTGCCACCAATTCATCCATGGTGACTTGAGGTGGTTTACAGAATGTAAAACCATATTTTTTTAAAAAAACAATAAAAAACTAACAAAAAGAATCAAATAAATTAATAAAGTACAATAGAACAAAATCTGGAAAAAAAAAATCACCCCCCCAACTTCCACCCACCCCGCACTGATGACAGCAGACCACACAAGCCATTTGATGGGCTCCATCCTGCTCTGGCTTCCCCAGGCCTGCTGGCAGAACCAAGTCTTCAGTGCCTTCCAGAAGGGAGGGGGCCATTCTAATCCCTGGGGCAATGATGTTCCAGAGAGAGGGAGCCACCACAGAGAAGGCTTCTTCTGGGTCCCACCGGGTGTATCTCCCTCAGGGATGGGAATCGCAACATTCCCTGCCTCACCACTCTGATGGGTCAAGTAGATGTTACTGGCAAGATAACCTGGTCCTTCAGATAACCTGGTCCCAAGCCATGAAGGGCTTCAAAGGTGACAACCAGCACCTTGAATTGCACCCGGAAGCAAATCGGCAACCAATGCAGCTCCCACAGGAGAGGTGAAACATGTGCACACCGGGGTCTGCACAAAGCCATGCGGCTCACTGCATTTTGCTACCAACTGGAGCTTCTGAATGCTCTTCAAGGGCAGCCCCATGTCAAGCGCGTTGCAATAATTAAGACAGGAAGTGACTAGGGCATGAGTGACTGTGAGTAAGGATTGTTGGTCCAGGAAAGGGCCATTTCTGTGCACTCTAGTATCTTCTTAATTATTTCTTCATTTTGTAGTGTTTCTTCATTTTTCCAGCATTGTGCAAATACAATCCTCGCTGCTATAAAGATGTGCAATATTGAATACATAGTTTTCTTATCAAATTTACCTGATATTATACATAATACAATTATACTATATATACATAATATATTATACATAATACAATATATATAATACAAATACTTCAGATTTCTATAACACTGAAATTGACCAGTACCAAATGGGCTCTTATTTTTGGAAAAGGGAAATCATTAGGGTCCTTGTTTTCATTAAATTTGTGGTATTTCTGTACATATTGAGGTGTTGATTATGTGGTTTCTTCCCCAAACCCCAAAAACATTAACCTTAGACTATCTACTATTGACCTCACCTCTTTCCTAAGAGGTTTGTAGGGGGCGTGCATAAACGCACCAATGTGCCTACTGTAGGCTGTCTTATTGTTACTTTTATATTTTTTATATGTAGCCCTTTCATGTATTCATAACTATGTTTATTCTTATACCTATTATCTTGTAAGAGATTGACAAATCAAATTAAATTTTTAAAAAAGTGTTCTTTCAGCCACACAAAAGTGAATAAAGCTGAAAACTCTCCATAGAAAGAATGATTCTGATGGAACGTAGTGAGAAGGTGGATCGCCAGGAGGGAGGGGGTGTTTTAAGAGTAAGTAAGAGGCAATTCAGCCCAGATATTATGTGTGAGAGAAAGAGGGTGAAGAGAGCCCCTTCCTAATAGTTCACAGAGTATAATGTAAATGCGGGTAGAAGACTCTTCAGTCAGGCAAGAAATTCATATATATAGGTGTGATATAATAAGGAACCCAACTTGGAAGAATTTCCACCTGTTATTCTTGATTTGGGGCATGACATCAATCTAATTGTGAAAATTGGTAAAAAAAAAATGTATCCAGATTGCACAGGGCAAAAGATCTTGCCTGTATAAAAAAGCCACATCTATAAAAAGCCAATTATCTCATTTGAGAAGATAGGAAAGGAGGTTTATATATATATATTTTCTGGTCAAATGTATTCCCAGAATTTTCTGTGGTCTGGAACAATAAACTGGGCTCTGGTAGAAATATTTATTTTACAGAATTTTCAGATCCTTGTCCAGTGGAATTTAATGAATTCAATAACACCAAAGAAGCAGAGAAAATACATTTCAATATAATATTAAAGCAGTAAAATGAAAGGGGAAAATAAGCAATGCAGGAGATTAAAATCCAAGTGCTAAGTAATGAATCAAGCCTGAACAATAAAATTATATTTCACCAAAAAATGGGAATATGCCAAATATCATTGATTAGAAGAAACTAAAACACAATTCTTATACATGTTTTGTGCATGTAAACAACATAAGAAATTATTCTCATTTCATATTAGTCTTAAGTACATTAATACTAAATAAAATATTAAGCTAATATTAATCATTTAGCTTTCTGCAAATACAATCTAAAATATTAAGCTAATATTAATATTAAGCTAATATTAATATTAAGCTAATATTAATCATTTAGCTTTCTGCAAATACAATCTAGTTGCCATAATTTTTGTTCCGAACTAGCAGTCTCGTAAGCCTGAAAACCTGACTGGCCCTTTACACAGCAGACTTGTAATCTTGCATATTTGATTAGTCCATGAACAGTGAGTTGTGATTGGTCATTCCAGACTAATCTGATTGGCTAGTTATCGGGCTGCCGTGATTGGATGCTCCAAGCACGGCAAACTTAAACCATTGGATGCTAGGACAGCAGCCAGCTCTATAAAAGGAGCTGCTGCTGTCAGGCTCTTTGCTCTGTTTTCCTGAAGTCACAATAAAGAGTTGAAGTCACTATTCGATGTCTCGTCTCCATTATTGCGCCCGCCCTCCAGGACAGAACACTGACGACAAGGATGGGATGCAGAGACAATAGAGCTGACTGAGCACTCGCAAAGCATTGACAGAGCACGTGGCAGACATCGCACAGATAGCGGCAGAATGACCAGCAGCACTACACCATCCGCTCCATTTGATCCAGCAAATGAAGATTGGGATTCGTATATGGACAGGTTTCAAATGTTCCTGGAAACCAACAATCTGAAGGATGCTATACCCAGCAAGAAACGCGCAGTTTTCCTAACGCATTGCGGACCCGCTGTTTTCAAAATGGCTAAAGTGCTAGCAAAACCGGCTGAAGTCAAAACCATGGATTGGGACATCCTTGCTCCCATCCTCAGGGCTCATTATGCCCCAGCAGTCCCAACCCTCATCAGAAGACATGAGTTTTACCAGAGGGACCAACGGGAAAGTGAGAGCATCTGGGACTTTGTAGCTGATCTAAGGAATTTGGGTGAACTATGTGGTTTCGCAAATCTGGAAGAAGCCATGAGGGATCGGATTGTCTAAGAGACCTCACCCTCCAAAGTAAGATTATGGCAAAAGGAGACATCGCCCTCGCAGATGCCATAGCGGATGCTACTGCAGTAGAAGCAACCAAGAAGTCAGCAGCCCGAATGCACCGAGCGAATGGGGCCAACCGCCAACTCGCCAGCGACACTACAATACCCACAGAGAGACACACAACAACAGCCCACCACGAAGACATCGAGTCCTCATCAGAAAGTCAAGAGGAAGAAGTCAACAGACTCAGATCAGAGCGTGATCAGTGAGACCAGCGAGGTCATAAAACCAATTTTAAATGCGCCGGATGCAGGCGAAACCACCCACGAGCAGACTGCAGGTTCCTAGATGACCCAGCTCCTACCCTATCCATGCTACAAATCAAGATGCTTCCCTCACCTCCACTAACTGTGCAGGATATTGCATTAGAAACAAAAAAAGACCCTTGTTTGGCACGAGTCCTCAGCTGGGTGGAGAGGAGATGGCCGGAAATTGAATGCAATAACATGTTCAAACCCTTTAAAAACAGACAAACAGAACTCTTCTCACAAAAAGGGTGTTGTGGGGAGACCGAGTAGCCATCCCAGAAAAACTACAAAAGAAAGTCCTGAAAGTGCTGCATGATGGACACCCGGGTATCATGCAAATGAAAGCACTGGCAAGGAGCTACACCTGGTGGCCAGGTATGGACAGACAAATCAAAGCCTGGGTTGCCACCTGTAGCAAATGCCAAGAAACATGTTCGGCTCCACCAAAAGCACCACCAACGGAATGGGAAATGCCCAGGGGTCTATGGTCCCATATCCACATCGATTTTGCAGGACCTACAAAAGGACACACTTTTCTAATAACAGTAGATGCCTACTCGAACTGGCTCGAGGTGAACAAGATGAAGACCACCACCACAGATGTGATCATCAAAAAATTGAACAGACTATTTGCAACACACGGATTCCCAGATGTCTTGGTTTCTGACAAGGCCCGCAGTTTATGACCTTGGCGTTTGAACAATACCTAGCGGACCGAGGGATACGCCATGCCTTGACATCACCTGCTCACCTGGCAGCCAATGGCAGGGCTGAACAAATGGTTCAGTTCACTAAAACAACCTTACACAAAATGGACCAAGGGAACATCCACAACAGAGTCACCAGGATGCTCCTCCTCCAACATATTACACCGAACAGCACCACAAACAAAAGCCCAACCGAACTCCTGATGGGCAGGAAACTTAGATCACATTTGGACCATCTATACCCTGCCTACACCCCAGAAAAGCCCCTGGGTTCCAGCAGCAGACATTGCACATTTCAGGTAGGAGACCTCGTATTCGCAAAGAACTTTACTGGTGACCCATTGTGGGTCCCTGCCAAAATAACACAAATTACGGGGCCCCGTTCCTACCGATTAAAAACCACAGATGGAAAATTGTGGAAACGCCACATAGACCAGCTGCGTTCCAGACTGACAACTACTCCCTCCACAAACTCTGAACTCAGAACCAGAGGGGGAAGAGAAACCGAGGATTTTGAAAACGAACTAATACCTGGTCCTAGACACGCAAACCCACAGTCCGCACAATCAAGCCCAGCATATTCACCAGCTGAAGAGGAGCCATGGCAGATGATCATCTCTCCAGGCAGCAGCAGCCGGGCGGGGTCAGCAAGTCCAGAGGATCCAGATGACAGGAGTGAAGGAAATGTTGAAGGTATCTCCGAGTCACCTTCGAGGTTACCCAGCACAGAAGCCAAATCACCTTTACAGCGGGACACGGCGGGCAGTCCACCAGAGCCAGCGGCTGAGCAAGAACAGGTGTAATAACACAAATCAGGTAGACAGGTGCGAAGACCTGCCTACCTGTGCAAATACATCACCCCACTCCTGAGACAGAACCTAGAGGGGAGGGGTGTTCCGAACTAGCAGGCTCGTAAGCCTGCGAACCTGACTGGCCCTTTACACAGCAGGCTCGTAATCCTGCATATTTGATTGGTCCATGAACAGCGAGTCGTGATTGGTCATTCCGGACTAATCTGATTAGCTAGTTAGCGGGCTGCCATGATTGGATGCTCCAAGCGCGGCAAACTTAAACCATTGGATGCTAGGACAGCAGCCAGCTCTATAAAAGGAGCTGCTGCTGTCAGGCTCTTTGCTCTGTTTTCCTAAAGTCACAATAAAGAGTTGAAGTCACTATTCGATGTCTCGTCTCCGTTATTGCGCCCGCCCTCCAGGACAGAACAATTTTGTCACAGGCTCTTTCACATATATTCAAAACCCAAGAGAGCCAACACAATCACACAGATCCCTAATCAACACACACATATAACACACACACACACACACAAACACAAAATCTAGTACTCACTGTTCAGCTTTTATAGCCAACAATGCTGAACTGGCTAGGGAGAGGCCTTAAAGGGACAGGACAACTGTTCTCTCACAAGTTCCTACTTGCTTGAGATTTCAAGCTCAATTTTCAGGTCAGTCTTAGTCCTTGTATAATTTTGTTGTAAAGATGGCATTTCTTAGGTCTATCTAAAACATACAAGCATATTTTGGAAGATACCTGCTTCTTTAGTATTTGATGTTCTCTAAAACATGCTTGTCAAATCTATCTTCCTTCCTTCCTTCCTTCCTTCCTTCCTTCCTTCCTTCCTTCCTTCCTTCCTTCCTTCCTTCCTTCCTTCCTTCCTTCCTTGCATCTGGGCAATAAAATGCTCACCTTCTAGCAATAACATTTTCTCAGAACTAAAAAGCCCATACCAAACAGGAAGGGTAGCTTCTGAAGACAGTCTCTTTTTACCTTTCAACTCCAAGTCCTGTATGAAATTATCTAGTGCTTTGGACTTTCCATGGTTTGTCAAATAATTGGAAGAGATGTTCTGCTTGTCTTCATAAACATTCTTTTTCTCCCTCTTGTTTCTTGGAAACATTTTTGTTAAAGATACAGTTCCAAACACAGCAGTATTTTATAATCACTCACCAAAACATCATTTTATTTATCCTCTTCTGGACTTTGAATATAATTTGGTAATTTATGCTCCTTTACACAGGACACCAAAAAACCCAAGGTTGCAGACTATAGAAAGAAGTCAGAAAATCCAGAAGGTAGTAGCAAACCACTTCAAATAAGATTTTAACTTGGTTTGAAGGAATAATATACCTCTTTAAATCTAACAGAGGTTTAATGCATGTTTAATTGTTTAGGGAAAATGCACTGATTCTGTGGCTTCCAAACAGGTATTGGCAATGTGATTGTATGGTAGATGTTCTAGGTAAAAGTAAAGGTTTCCCCCTCGCACATACATGCTAGTCATTTCCAGCTCTAGGGGGCAGTGCTCATCTCCATTATAAAGCCAAAGAGCCAAGGCTGTCTGAAGACGTCTCCGTGGTCTCTCTCGCTGGCATGATTAAACACTGAAGGCATAAGGAACGCTGTTACCTTCTCACCAAAATGGTCTTTATTTTTCCACTTGCATTTTTACATGCTTTCAAACTGCTAGGTTGGCAGAAGCTGGGACAAGTAACAGGATCTTACTCCATTATGCAGCGCTAGGGATTCGAACTTCCGAACTGCCAACCTTTCTAATCGACAAGCTCAGCATCTTATGCAGTGATCTAAATTGCTGGCTTCCAACTAGGTATTGGCAATGTGATTGTACGGTAGATGTTCTAGGGGTTATCAAAATATACAGAGACAGAAGTTGGGAACCTGCAGTGTGTGATAACTTTCAAAATTCCCATCTCAAGTAAAAGGTTATTTAGCAATGTAGAAGGAATCTTGGGTGTGATTTTGAAATATGGTCAGGTATGTCTTCAAAATCCAGTTCTCTATATTTGTCAGAGGGCAGTTGGTCCATGATAAATCTTTGCAATAATCACATCAGAAAATGTCTGCATGCCAAGGACATTTTATTTATACTTCTTTTATCATTTTATTTACCGTATTTGCCGGCGTATAAGATGACTTTTTTACCCTGAAAAATATGCCTCCAAGTGGGGGGGTCGTCTTATACGCCGGTATATCCACTGCCGGCTATCGGATGCTTGTGGGACGCAGCGAAGGCACCTTTGGCTTCCTGGATCCCCCGCATCACTTCCTCCAAGAGCCTCCCCACGTCGCTTCCTCCAAGAGCCTCCCCGCATCTCTGAGTCAGGTTCGAATCCTGCTCACCTCACTCCGCCCGAGGCTGCAGCGACTGGAGGGAGCGAAAGTGTGTGTCGCTCCTGTCACCCCAGGCAGGGCCATGTGAAGGCTGCCCGCCTTCCTGCTCCTCCCATGGCCCCTGGCACTCCGCCCTGCCGCTGCAGCCCCGGGGATTTCTGGAGGGCGTTTCCGGTGACCCCGCTGAGATCGTTTGGCTGACCAACACAGAATAACATGCACACTGTGTAAATATTGGATGATTAGTTACCGGGGGGGGGGGGTTCGTCTTATACGCCGGGTCATTTTATACGCTGGCAAATACGGTACTAACTTTTCGTAGTGGTTGTAGTAACAGCATCCAAGATATATCTAGTCTCACCAGAATTTTTAGTGGCCACTGCTTCAGAATCTTAGAAGAGATCCCCTACCATCAGTGAGCAATTTCAAAGATCAATAATATTTTACATGCATAGACAATTTGATTCCCACACTAGGTAAATAGCTGCAAAAATTGATGGAGTTAGCAGAGATGCCCAATTTGACTGCTCTGGTTAAAGAAAAGAACACAATTCATTTTGTTTTACTTGGAAACTACTTCTGGACTTTTTGCCTGAGGTGGAAAAAAATGAAACTTTGATTTTGGGTTTTGCTGATTAAATAGGTTTGTTGTTATAGAAATGGCTAGTTTATATTATTATATAAACATAAAAATTTGAGGTTTGATACTATTTTCTTATTCTATTGCACCAAAAGGAGTTGGAAGTCAGTGCTTTTTTTCTTTATTTTTCCCTCTTTCCCTACACTTTTCTTTTCCCACTTTCCTCCCTTATTTCCTCATTATTTTCTTTTGTATTTATATTTTGATAATCTAATAAAATTTTTGAACATACATGCATGAAAAGAAAAAAGGAGGAAGAATGGACCTATATTCCTTTCATAGATTGTAATCTAAAATCAACAGTAGGAAGAAATGTTTGTGATCTTATTTTTGCATTTCAGCTTCATCTCTTCCACCTTTATCAGCCTGACATTTGAGAAAATAGCTGAATGTTGGTAAAATGTAATGTTGTCTAGATGAAAAATAATGAAATTGCAGGCACTAGACGATGAGTCTCCAATGAAATCAATAAAAGCAAACCAAAATATTTATTCATTTACTCATTCCCTATGTTTATATGATGTTCAGCTCCCAGTGGTCTATTAAAATTAAAGTAAAAGAATATAGTTTTTAAAAGAGACAATGAAAAATTAAATAATATTTTCCTCATTTTGATCCCAAATTCATTTTTGAAGGCTAAGGAATCTTCTCATCTGAATTATCAAACCAAATCAGATTAAATTATTAGAACTCTCAACAGCCTTTTAAATTAGTTGTTTCCATGTCTTGCAACATACCTAAATTGAGTTCCTTTCATCTTGTTTCCAAGTATATACCATATATGAGCATCAGCAAAGGGATAAATACCCACAAAAATATTAACACTCTGATCTTTAATGCCCTTAAATAAAGTTGATTTCGGGGGGGGGGGGAGGCGGGAAATCCAGATTCACCACTGACTGTTTATTCTGCACATAGCAGTAAGGTTGAGAGATGAGAAATCATGGATGAAAAAATAGAAAATAAAACTATTTGCCATGTAAATTAGCCTTGTTATTATAGAAACTATTTCTCCAAGCCAGCCTTTGGATTTCTGGCAGCTGCATTTTGTTACAGTGATGCTCCCAGGTTTTGTTCATAGACCATACAACTATAAACTATATCCTAACACTAAAAGGAGTGAAGTGCTGTGATTTAAGCAAACATTTTGCTAGTCTAATAACAAAAAAAAAATGAGTTGACATCCTATTCATTAATAGTGAAATCCAAAAATCAAGCATGGATTTTAATTCCTTAGTATAATAATGTTTGGTTCTTTAACATTTCTCTTGATAGTTGTCTCATAGTGTCTCAGTAACTTCTGAAGACTATCCTTTCTCAAGTTGAAATGATTTTCTGGTTATTAATAATCATATTTTTAATGGGAGTTCTCTCACTGATCATTGTAGGTTCAGGATTTTGAATTTAATCTAGAGGCTGAGAAAATTTAGACTCTCCTACTTAAACACAGTTCTACTGTACAACAGAAACTTCCCAATGTAAATGTGTCTCATTGATGATATGTTCAAATAGGAAAGTAATAGGCTAACTGCTCTGTAAGAACAAACATTAATAATGCAATAACATACTAAGGAGGATGGTAACGTAAGGTGAAAATCATAGTTTGATTTGAAACTTCAAGAGAGCCTGCCTATTGAGAAGTATGTTTTAAGGTAAGCTTCAATATTATAATTGATCTCTTGTCCTAGGTGCACAGAGTGTAAGTCTCAATGGCATCAGAGGGCAATCAAACTGAATATTATGCTTATATTACTAATGAGAATCCTTCTTAAGGCATATTTGTAGAAGGAAAAAGAAACCCTGTAATCATACCCGCTGAGGAAGATTTGGGATATTGGTAGCAGTGAAATGACTTTTCTGCTGATTCTCCTGCCTTTAGGATGAGTTGTTCCATTCCAATGAATTCATCATCATCTGTTAAATAAGTTTCAGATCTATGGATAGTTTAAAATGTTAGGAAGTTTAAAATAAAAGGATCAGTAGGAGAAGAGAGCTGAAAGACCAATTATGGCCTGGGCATGAGTGCTTAAGTTTCTATAGAAGTCTGCTGGACCTGCAAATTTCTAGATTAATGTCTCAAGATTTTTTAAAAGCAAACAAAAGGCAGAACCTCCTTGAACTAAGTACTCTTGCTATTCCTACAGGTTGAATTAGGAATATTCAAACTCTCTGGATGGTTGGATATTGTCATCCCTGAACATAATACCATAGCAGATGAAGCTGTACAAGTTCTATACAGATCTAGGGTCACTTAACTTTGTCTATGGAGTTATATGAAAATTCACCAAATTTGTTGCTAACTTCCTGCCTTAGGCACAAAAGTCAGCGGGTGACCTTGGGTCATCACACCAGAAGATTATTGGTTATGGGAAAAATAGGAGAAAGAAGGAATATTAGATATGTTTGCTGCCTTGATTTACTTATAAAATAATAAAGGTGGGATAAAAATACAATAAATAAATAAAAATAAATAATCTTCTTAGCAATACTTTCTCTTTCCAAAGTATCAGTGGCCCTATTAATGAAATTTTAGATTCAGCACTGTCATCCTTTTTGTTCTTCCTTCTATTTCTTTTTTTTTTTTTTAAATTATTTCTTTTAGGCATGTGTATGTACAATCCTTAGGTGTTCATCATGAGATTCTCAAAAATAGAACATAGACTATAAAATATAGAATAACGTTGGAAGGAAGGAACATTGGAGGTCTTTTAGTCTATCCTCCTTGTTATGAACTAATAAAAACGCTTAAATAAAGTTTATCAAAGCTTAAAGAAAAAGCAGGGTTCTAATTCTGCACTTCTGATTGGCCAATAATAGCGATATCGGATTGGTCCATTCTGGGGAATCTGATTGGCTGTTAACGAGCCATTCTCATTGGTTCAAGGGTTTAATGCTTCCTTGTTCTTATTGGTTAATAGGTCAGCAGCCTGCTCTATAAAAGGGCTGCTGCTGGCCCCAGGTTTTTGCTCTGTTCACGATGATTAATAAAGAGTTGAAGTTCACTGTTCACTACCTCGTCTCCATTCCTTGCACCCATGCGCAGAACTTAAAACTGGTGACGAGGATGGGATGCAGAGACATCAGAGCTGACTGAACATTACAGAGCACCAAACAGAGCACATGGCGGAAGGCACATCGACAACGGAACCATGTCCAGAGGTGCCATACTACCCACTCCATTTGACCCGGCACAAGAAGACTGGGACTCAAACACAGATTGCTTCCAGATGTTTCTGGAGACCAACAACTTGAAGGATGCCATTACGGGGAAAAAGCGAGCAGTGTTCCTGACCCATTGCGGGCCTGCCATCTTTAAGATGGCCAAGGCACTAGCGAAACCAGCTGAGGTGAAAACCATGGACTGGGATGTCCTCGCGCCCCTTCTACGGGCCCACTATGCACCCACCGTACCAACGCTTGTCCGAAGACATGAATTTTACCAGAGGGACCAGCGGAAGGGAGAGAGCATTGCAGATTTCATCACGGATCTCAGGAACCTGGGAGGCCTCTGTTCGCAGACCTCGAAGAAGCTCTGAGAGACCAAATAGTTCTGGGATTAGATGACCAGACAGTACAGAGCAAGATCATGGCAAAAGGGGACATCGACCTTGCTGATGTCATCAAAGATGCTACTGCAGCAGAAGCAACCAGAAAGTTGGCCGCCCGAATGCGCCGCACCAATGCACCACTCCATCAACTTGCCAGCGATACCTCGACTAGAGAGGCACACAACAGCGACCCACCACGAGGACCTCAAATCGCCATCAGAAAGTGATGAGGAGGTCAACCGGCTCCGGTCTGAATGTGACCAATGCCACCAGCGAAATCAAAGACTGCCGCACCAATGCGCGGGTTGTGGGGCAAACCACCCGCGATCAGACTGCAAATTCCTCGACGCGCTCTGCCATTTCTGTGGGAAAAGAGGCCACACCAGAAAGGTCTGCAGAAGCAAGCAAGGATCCAGCCCATTTCAGAGGAGAAACAACTACGGCCAGACCACAGAGAATCGCCCTGTGAGTCGAGAACATTTGAACCGCTAATGGAACAACCACTCCTACAGAAATAAAACACTGGCTATTTTATCGAGAAGAGAAGAGGCACACCAAACCATCACAATCGGTCATGCCTCATCGCTAGACGCAAAGAAGATCCAAATGAAGGTTGTCATCGAAAACCAGCCTTGTGTGATGGAAGTCGATTCAGGATCGTCCCTCTCGATGGTTTCCTGGAAGACTCTTAAACAATTAATCCCTGCCATTCGGCATCAAGACCTCACAGCCCAAAGAATCATAATCAAGGATTATCAGGGGAACCGAATCCCGGTCGTTGGATCCAACCAAGTCCAAGTATCATTCAAAAATCGTACTGCATCATTACCACTGACTGTTGTCGACCGTGACCGGCCTAGTGTGTTTGGCCTTCAATGGTTCGCCCCACTCAGAATTGAGGTAGCCGGCATTCACCAAACCAGAAGCGATGACTGGGAGAAGGCCAAAGTAGAGTTCCTGGGGTACCTAATCGATAAACAGGGCATCCACCCCACTAACAGCAAACTGAGAGCAATCAAAAATGCCCCAAGACCCAGAAATAGAACTAATCTTCAAGCTTTCCTGGGGCTCATTAACTTTTACAACATCTTCTTGTCCCAGAAAGTGACTGTAGCTGAGCCCTTCCATAGACTTCTCGACAAAAAGGCAACCTGGGTCTGGGGACACCGCGAGGAGCACGCATTCCAACAAGTGAACAACTTACTAACCTCAGATGCTGTTTTAATGCAGTATAACAAGACTCTCCCTTTAACAATTACATGTGACGCATCACCGTTTGGAGTAGGAGCCATTTTGAGTCATGTGTTACCAAATGGTAGTGAGGCCCCTATTGCCTATTTTTCAAAGACCTTGTCAAAGGCTGAACGTAATTATAGCCAGATCGACAAAGAGGCTCTTGCTGTGGTATCTTCTGTGAAACGGCTTCATGAATATGTGTATGGACAAGTTTTTACTATTGTTACCAACCACAAACCATTGTTAGGGATTATAGCGGGAGACAAGCCAACCCCCTATATATTGTCACCGAGAATGACTCGCTGGTCGGAGTTTTTAGCTGCGTACAACTATAAATTACAACACCGCCCGGGGAAAGCCATTCCCCACGCTGATGCATTGAGCCACGCCCCACTTCTGGAAACCGTCGACGACCCAGCTCCAACCCTTACGGCACTCCAGATTGAAACACTATAGTCACCACCGCTAACAGCCAGAGACATTGCAATTGAAACAAAATGAGATCCTGTCTTACCACGAGTTCTTAGTTGGGTCGAAAGAGGTTAGCCAATAGAACAAACCTCTGACGATTTCACCCCTTTCAGAAACCAGCAAACAGAACTGTTTTCTCAAAAAGGCTGCATCCTATGGGGAGATAGAGTCATCATCCCAGAGCGGTTACAATGAGCAGTATTGAAAACATTGGATGACAGTCACCCCGGCATCGTGCATATGAAAGCGCTCGCACGAAGCTACGCATGGTGGCCGGGTATCGACAGACAAATCAAAGCCTGGGTAAAGACTTGCTTAAAGTGCCAAGAAGTCAGCAGTACCCCACCTAGAGCAACTCCAACAGAATGGGAAACCCCCAGGGGCCGTGGTCCTACATCCACATTGATTTTGCGGGACCTACTAAAGGACATACATTCCTCCTAACAGTGGATGCCTATTCCAACTGGCTCGAGATCCACGAAATGAAGAATACTACAACAGAGTCCGTCATCCGAAAATTGAACAGGCTATTCACAATGCACAGACTGTCAGACGTCCTGGTCTCCGACAACGGACCCCAGTTCACCACCCTGGCATTTGAACAATACTTAGCGGGGCATCCGCCATGCGCTAACTTCACCTGTGCACCCTGCGGCTAATGGCAGGGCCGAGCGCATGGTACAATTTGTTAAAAAAAACTCTCCATAAAATGGACTATGGGGACATTGATGAAAAAATAAACAGAATACTCCTACTCCAACACATCACTCCGCACAGCATCACCAACAAGACTCCAGTTAAACTATTGATGGGACGCAAGCTCCATTCCCACCTCGACCGGCTTCACCCTTCCTATGAGCCAGAGAAACACTGCGGTTCCAGTGGGAAATGCCGCGAGTTCAAGGTAGGCGACTTAGTTTTCACTAAAAACCTCTCCGATGAACCATTATGGATCGAAGCAACCATAATACAAACCACCGGGCCCAGATCGTACTGTGTGCAAACCTGCAGTGGAAAAATATGGAAATGCCATATAAATCAGCTTCGCTCTAGGCTACAACCCAGTTCCCATGACTCCTGGGACTCCCAAACTGAGGGGGGCGGGGACGTCATAGAAACCAAATTCGAGATGGGTGAGAGCAGAAGTGAAGGAAGTCAGCGAGCAGACGTGATTAATGAAGAAGAATCAGAGAGGGGTGTGGCCTCTCCACAGAGGAATACCTCAACGGAGGCTAGCCCGCTAAGATCAGAGGACAACAACAATGACAGAATTAGCGGCACCGAGTCATCCAGTGAGAATGAGGAACTGCTGGTACCAGATATGTCCCAAAATGTCCCACTGAAGCTGGACTGTAGACGGGAACTGGTGGGACAGCGCAAATCTAATAGACAGTTAAAACAACCCACATATCTCAGAGATTACGTCACCGCACCCCTCAAATGGAACCTGGGGGAAAGGGGTGTTATGAACTAATAAAAACACTTAAATAAAGTTTATCAAAGCTTAAAGAAAAAGCAGGGTTCTAATCCTGCACTTCTGATTGGCCGATAATAGGGATATCGGATTGGTCCATTCTGGGGAATCTGATTGGCTGTTAACGAGCCACTCTCATTGGTTCAAGGGTTTAATGCTTTCTTGTTCTTATTGGTTAATAGGTCAGCAGCCTGCTCTATAAAAGGGCTGCTGCTGGCCCCAGGTTTTTGCTCTGTTCATGATGATTAATAAAAGTTGAAGTTCACTGTTCACTGCCTCGTCTCCGTTCCTTGCACCCATGCGCAGAACTTAACATTCCTACTCAAGCAGGAGACTTTACACCCGTGATGGCAAACCTATGTCACGCATGCCGGAAATAGCATGCAGAGCCATCTCTCCAGGCACACCAGCCATCGCCCGTTGCTCTTCTGGGTTCCTGCGTGCACATGCGTGCTGGTCAGATGGCCTTCACATGTGGGGGAGCATCGGAACCCGGAAGAGCAGCTCCAAGGTGTTCATGCATGCCAGAAACCAGAACACCAGGCGGCATGTGTGCCAGGGAACTTCTCTTCTGGATTCTGGCACTCCTGCACATGCGCACCAGGAAGCTGCTCTTCCAGTTTTAGTGTTCCCCCATGCGTGCACAGTCCTGTTTTGGCATTCAGTGCTGAAAAGGTTCACCAACACTGCTCTATACCAAGAGTGTCAAACTCACAGCCCGCAGACCAGATGCATCACACTCTGGCCATGCCCATCAAAGGGGGGAAAAGTCACGATACATCACATGATGACACTGTGATGATACGAATTTGACACCCCTGCTGTATACCATTTTGGACAAATGGCTGTCCAGGCAAAGTCAAACAAATGGCTCTTCATGAAAGCTCCAGTGACAGAACTTTGGGGTATCCCACTGCATGCTTCCCTCCATGTAGATGTAGTTCCATGGAGGACTACCCACTGAGTGTCAGCCAACTGCAAATCTATCTGATGGTGGTCCAGTCTTTCCCATATTCTTCTATCTTGCCAAGAAGTAGTATTATATAATATTAAAGATGTGTACAGTCTTAACTATGCCCTCAGGATTTTGATGAAGTATAGCTCATTCACATTTTCAAGAAATCACTTGATGCACCTAGGATCCAACTGCCTGTTTAATCTCTACACTAATGTAAAGCGCCCCTCTTCATTAAACCATCCTCAAATTTTCTTCCAGCACTCGTCTCAAAATATGTGAAGGACATTCAAGTATTTATCAGGAAAACTCAAAAGTCATACTTGTTTCCTTGATAGTTCCATGCAGTCACTTTCTTTTTCTTTTTTGGTGGAAGGAATGGATGTAATAAAGATGATGAAGATAATAAAGAGATGTCTAAGTATTATGTAGTTTTGAAAATAGAAAATGAAATTTGCACATGGGGGAAAAAACAGGAAAACAGGGAAGACTGACTAATGGATGAGAAAGGAGGAACACAAATTCATTAGGACTAAGCTGGAAAAGAACAGAAGGTAGACAAATATGCTGTGATAATTATTGAGCAAAAGTACCAAGATTTTGAACATTCTTCCATCAGTGTCACCTTTAGCCTCAAAGTACTATGATAATAAAATCATAGATCACATTTGAATGAAGTATGTAAAATAACATAGACTTTGTTCCCATTCATGAAACTCATTGTTTGGTTCAGTATCGCAACTGAAATGCAGTGAAATCTTTTTTTAAGCAAACACATACAAGTAGTGTGTGTGTGTCTGTGTGTGTCTGTGTCTTTGTGTCTCTGTCTGTGTCTGTGACTGTGTTTTCTAAGATACCAAACGGTTCCCATTGGCTGACTTGTTATGGCTATCCCAGCTCATAATTTCTTGCACATGTATAGATACTGCGGTCATCATAAATACATGGTGGTTGTCAGATGCCAGAATTTTGATCATGTATACAATGCTGCAATACTTGTAAGTACAAGGAATGATAGTAAGTCACTTTTTTCAATATTTCTGTGCATAGTTCATTTTGTTCTATTGTGCCTGCCCAGGCCGTGGGAAATTCTGTAACTGGAAATTCTTAGTTGTGAAAGTTCTTAGTTCTTAGACCTTTATGAGTACTAACCATGCAAAGTACAAATGATTGAGAGCACCATATTCTGGCAAAACCTTTTCATTCTTACCAAAAATAAAATTCTACATTTGATTAACATCACAATATACATAATTCCAGCCTTTAAAGCCCACGATTTATTGTTAGTATGTGCATTTTATGTTATCATACACTATAAATTAATGAAGCAACATCTCTGTCCATCAGGATAGTACATAAATGTCAGCAGAAATTAGAACTCCTTACACCAACAAAGCTACTTGTGGTCAATTTGTTTATAACTCAGACTGGAGGCTAGGTTGTGACAGTTGATGATATAGAGGCTGTTTCCATGCAGTGATTAATACAGCAGACAGTGCTAGGAGTGAAGAATGTCTGCAGGAAGACTCAAAAAATGGTAAGAATTAACAAAGATAGGTGATTGTCTCCTAGTTTTTTTTTAAGGGGAGGGGCACGTGTGTATGTATCAATTTGCTTTGGTTGCCAAGTTGTTCAAAAATTAGTAGTTTTGCAATAAATTGCTGCCAAAAAAGCCAACACAATTCTAGGCTGCATTGACAGAGGGATAAAATCAAGATCACATGGAGTGTCAATACCACTTTAAATTGCCTTGGTAAGGCTACACTTGGAATACTGCATCTAGTTTTGATTGCCGCAATGTAAAAAAAGGTGTTGAGACTCTAGGAAGAATGCAGAGAAGAGCAACAAAGATAATGATGGGACTGGAGGCTATAACACATAAAGAACAGTTGCTGGAATTGGGTGTGCCTAGTTTAATGAAAAGAAGGACTAAGGGTCACATGATAGCAGTATTCCGATATCTCCCAGGTTGCCAGAAAGAAAAGGCAGTCAAGCTATTCTCCAAAGCTCCTGAGGACAAGAAGGAATGGATGGAAACTAATCAAGGAGAGATGCAATCTAGAACTAAGAAGAGATTTCCAGACAGAACTGTTGTGTATGTAATAAGATTAATAAAGTGTGAGCTTGGAGTAAGTGCAGGGTTCTGGCCCTGCACTTCTGATTGGCTGCTAAGCAGCCGGACTGGATTGGCCCATTCCGGGAATCCGATTGGCCCTTAACAGAGAGTTCTTATTGGTTATAGGAGCTAGCATTCCTAGCTCTTTATTGGTTAAACGTTACAGGGTTTGCCTATATAAGGCGGGTTTTACTGCTGTTGAGTTGAAGAAGTCACAATGTAAATAAAGAGCTGAAGTTCACCGTTTAGAGGCTTGTCTCCATTCTTTCTCGCCCATGCTCAAAACGTAACACTGGCGACGAGGATGGGATATGGAGAAATCTGAACCAACGAAACTTCGAAGAACACCGAGCACATGACAGACGACGCCAACAACGGAACCATGTCCGGCGGCATCGTACCACCCGCTCCGTTCGATCCAGCACAGGAGGACTGGAAGTCCTACATGGATCGCTTCCAAATGTTCTTAGAAACCAACAACTTAAAGGACGCCACACCAGGAAAGAAATGGGCGGTGTTCCTAACGCATTGCAGTCCAACCGTATTTAAGATGGCTAAAGCACTAGCCAAACCTCGAGAAGTGAAGGCCATGGATTGGGACGACCTTGAACCTCTCTTATGAGATCACTACGCCCCGACTGTGCCTACGCTCATGAGACACCACGAGTTTTATCAGAGGAGCCAGAGAAAGGGAGAAAGCGTGGCCGACTTCATAGCAGACCTCCGAAACCTGGGAGGCCTCTGTGGATTCGCCGATTTAGAAGAAGCACTAAGAGATCGCATAGTTCTGGGACTAGATGCACCAGGTGTCCAAAGCAAGCTGATGGCAAAAGGTGATGCCATCACTGATGCTACTGCAGCAGAAGCAATCAGGAAGTCAGCTGCACAACTACGCCAAAACCGCGCTCCGGTACCTCCACTGACAAGCGACATTTTATCCAAGTCGGAAGGACAGCTCGTGACAACGCACCACAAGGATCTCTCTTCGTCGTCAGACAGTGACGAAGAAGGGGTCCATTGACTGCGGTCCGAGCGGGACCCTCGGCCGAAGCCCTTACGCCCTTGCGCTGGCTGTGGAGCCAACCATGCCAGGTCCGAATGCAAATTCCGCGACGCACTCTGCCATGAGTGTGGGAAATGAGGCCACTTCGGATGGGTCTGCCGCAGCTTGCCAGGACCCAGCCAGGCCTCAAAAGGGACTAACTATCGCCAATCGACAGGAAACCGTCCTCTAAGGCGAGAACCAGTAAACCACTCCTACAGAAATCGAGCTTTCCAGAGAGAAGAGGCTCACTATAACATCACTATCGGTCATGCCTCAGCCTTGGACACTAAGAAAATCTGAGTCACGGTAGCCATCGAGAACCAGCCTTGCCACATGGAGGTCGACTCGGGATCGTCCCTCTCGATGGTGTCTTGGAAGACACTCAAGCAACTCATCCCCACAATCCAACGCCAGGATCTCCGTTTCCAACGACTCATCCTCAAGGACTACCAGGGGAATTGAATCCCCGTCGTCGGATCCTGCTGAGTCCGAGTTTCCTTCAAGAAGCACACAGCGTACTTACCTTTAATGGTCATTGATAGAGATAGGCCTAGCCTACTGGGCCTCCAATGGTTCGTGCCAGTCGGCATTGAAGTGGCTGGCGTAAACCGAGTCAGTGGCTGTGACTGGGAGGAAGACCTTATCTATGAGTTCAGGGACGTCTTTGCGGACAGCTTAGGCGAGTACAAGGGGACCCTGATCTCATTCAGCCTAGATCCAAAAATAGCTCCCATTTGCCTAAAGCCCCGTCGAGTTCCGTTTGCCTTAAAATTGAAAATCGATGAACAACTCGACAAGCTGATAGCTCAGGAGGTGTTGGAGCCCATCGAACACTCCCCTTGGGAAACCCCTATTGTAACACCCATTAAGCCAGACGGGTCAATCTGAATTTGTGGGGACTACCGGGCCACTTTGAATGACGCCCTGCAGCAGAACGCGTATCCAGTTCCAGTGGTGCAGCACCTTCTCCATTCCCTGGGGGGCGGGAAAGTTTTCGCTAAATTGGATTTAGCTCAGGCATATCAGCAATTACCAGTAGATGAAAAAACGGCACAGGCCCAAACTATTGTGATGCACCGAGGTGCCTTTAAATGTACCCGGCTGCAATTCAGAGTTAGTGTAGCCCCGGGGATTTTTCAGAGCCTTATGGAAAGGTTATTGCAAGGAATTAAGGGCGTGGTCCCCTATTTTGACGATGTATTAATTGCAGCCCCTACAAAAAAAATCTTACAGGACTGGTTAAAATTAGTCCTAAAAAAATTCCAAGAGGCCAGTCTTAAGGTTAAAAAAAACAAATGTAAATTGTGTACTGACAGTGTTGAGTTTTTAGGGTACCTGATTGATAGCCAGGGCATTCACCCTACCGAAAGTAAATTAAAAGCGATCAAAAACGCTCCCAGGCCACGAAACAAGGCCGATCTCCAGGCATTCCTAAGCCTCATCAATTTTTATAATGTATTTTTACCGCACAAAGCAACTGTCACTGAACCGTTACACCGATTGTTAGATAAAAAAGCATTTTGGTTATGGGGTTACCGTGAAGAACAGGCGTTCCGAAATGTTAAAAAACTGCTCACTTCTGACTCTGTACTCATGCAGTATAACGAGACTTTGCCGTTAGTTATAACCTGTGATGCATCGCCTTTCGGGGTGGGTGCCATTTTGAGCCACATACTGCCTAATGGGAACGAAGCCCCTGTTGCATATTTTTCAAAGACTCTTTCAAAAATGGAGCGGAACTATGGACAAATTGATAAGGAAGCCCTCGCAATTGTCTCAGCTGTGAAAAGATTTCATGAATACGTGTATGGTAGGGTTTTTACTATTGTGACTGACCACAAACCTTTGTTAGGGATAATAGCTGGAGATAAGCCGACTCCCTACATATTATCCCCTAGGATGACCCGATGGTCAGAATTCTTAGCTGCTTATAACTATCGGCTGCAATACCACCCAGGGAAAGCCATTCTCCACGCCGACGCATTGAGCCGAGCACCACTTCCAGAGACTCTCGACGATCCAGCACCAACGGTAACCACGTTGCAAATCGAGGCACTCAACTCGCCGCCACTGACCGCCCGAGATATCGCGAGAGAAACCAAATGCGACCACACCCTAGCATGAGTCCTAGGCTGAGTAGAACGCGGATGGCCATTGGACCAGTTATCAGATGACTTCACACCATTCAAGTCTTGACAGACCGTGCTCTTCTCCCACAAAGGCTGTGTCATCTGGGGCGATAGAGTCATTATCCCAGAACGGCTCCGAAAAGCGCTACTGAGAACTTTGCATGATGGCCACCCCAGCATCGTGCGAATGAAAGCCCTTGCGTGAAGCTACACATGGTGGCCGGGCATTGACAAGCAAATCGAACAGTGGGTTAAAGCTTGCCCCCGGTGCCAAGAAGTCAGCAACGCCCCATCAAAAGCCATGCCTACTGAATGGGAGACACCACGTGGACCCTGGTCCTGAATTCACCTGGACTTCGCGGGGCCAACCAAAGGCCACACTTTCCTGCTTACTGTCAACGCCTACTCGAATTGGCTCGAAATTCATCACATGATGACTACGACCTCCGAGGCGCTTATCAAAATTTTAAACAGACTCTTTGCAACCCACAGATTACCAGACGTCCTGGTATCCGACAACGGCCCACAATTTACTGCACTAGTGTTCAAGCAGTACCTCGCTGACCACGGCATCCGCCATGCACTCACCTCGCCTGTGCACCCTGCAACCAATGGCCGAGCAGAACACATGGTCCAATTTGTGAAGAAAACCTTGCAAAAGGTAGACTACGACAACATTGATGACAAGGTCAATCAAATCCTCTTCTTGCAACCCAGCACCCCACATAGCATTACCAACAAAACTCCCGCTGAACTGCTAATGGGACGAAAGCTCCCCTCCCACCTCGACCGTTTGCACCCGGCTTATGAACTGGAGAAACCACTAGGATCCAGCGGCCGCTGTCGCACCTTCCAGGTAGTGGACCTGGTTTATGCGAAAAACCTATCAGGCGACCCATTGTGGGTGGAAGCGACAGTAGTACGTGTAACCGGCCCCAGATCCTACCTTGCGCAATGCCTTGATGATAAACTTTGGAAATGGCATATCGACCAATTACGATCGTGGCTTTCAGTGGCCAGTCCGCAAATCCCCTTTGACCAAACTGAGGGGGGGGAGGTACGGAAGAAGATGAATTCCTTGGAAACCAGTTCGAAGGAAACGACAATTTAATAGAAACTCAGGAAGCGGAGCCAGAGGGAGAAACGGTTGCTCCTCAGGGAATTGCAGAAAATGTGGGCAACAATATAGAAGTGAACTCTGAACCAGAAACAGCCCCACTGCCAAACAACGATCTATCTCAGCATGATTGAAACCAGCCGAGACAACAACAATCAAAGAGACTAAAAAGACAACCATCCTACCTAAGGGACTATGTAACTACGCCCTGAAATAAGAAGCCAGGGGGAAGGGGTGTTGTGTATGCAATAAGATTAATAAAGTGTGAGCTTGGAGTAAGTGCAGGGTTCTGGTCCTGCACTTCTGATTGGCTGTTAAGCGGCCGGACCGGATTGGCCCGTTCCGGGGAATCCGATTGGCCCTTAACAGAGAGTTCTTATTGGTTATAAGAGCTAGCGTTCCTAGCTCATTATTGGTTAAACGTTACAGGGTTTGCCTATATAAGGCGGGTTTTACTGCTGTTGAGTTGAAGAAGTCACAGTGTAAATAAAGAGCTGAAGTTCACCGTTCAGAGGCTTGTCTCCATTCTTTCTCGCCCATGCTCAAAACGTAACAAGAACAATTAATCAGAGGAACAACTTGCCTCCAGAAGTTGTGAATGCTCTGAGTTTTTAAGAAGAAATTAGACAACAATTTGTCTGAAATGATATAGGCTTTCTTATGCCATTTACCTGAACAAGGAGTTGGACTTGAAGACCTCCAAGGTCTCTTCCAACTTCTCTTCTCTTCTCTTCTCTTCTCTTCTCTTCTCTTCTCTTCTCTTCTCTTCTCTTCTCTTCTCTTCTCTTCTCTTCTTGAGTGAACTACTGCAAAGCACTCTACATGGGCTATCTTGAAGAGTATCTGGAAGCTATAGAGGGTAGAATGTGAAGATGTAGGCAATTCTGGGAACCCTGACAGTTGTGCATACATTTCATGAATTCCAACTTCTTTTGCTACTTTTATAGGGGTGGGTACAACTTTATAAATGCAGAGCCTTCTTGTTGTCTTCACATGAGAAAAAAAAGGCTTGTCTCTGGATTTGTATACTGTTTTCCCTTCATTTGGACATAATGAGCTAGATTTTAAAAATATGAACTTTTCTGTTTTCATCTTAGGTAGTAGAATCTCAACAGAATTTAAGAATTTCAAACAATGGTTCTGCCCTCTATGTTACTCACAATGTTAAAGTAAAATGAAATGTCATAAATCAATGTAAATAATATACCATAGGATTCTAAGAATGGAAATGTTGTAAATTCATGGTGACAGAACAAATTATTCACATAAAACAGTCTTTTTAGAAGCTCTTTTATTAAATTAGAGATGGAAGATAAGCAGAATCGTGAAACTTTTATATTGCATTTTAATCTCTTGGTGGCTTTCATGATTTGGACTGTGATAGCTCATAACAAAAATAACTCTGTTAGTCCTATGGAAACTTTCATATTCATTGTCTCAGAAGAATATCCCCAAAAAATGAAACATAAAAAGTAAGGATGAACAATGGTCTTTGTGCCGGCTCCCTATTCAAATACAGGAAGACATAAGGAGGCTATATAATATATATATTTCATATCTTTCAGAGGATAATTTCTGCAATCAACGACCAGATATATATTGATACAGCAAAAGGTCCTTGTAAAATTCTGTCAGTGTAATCTTAGGATAAAGTAGGATATGCCATCTGGGCATGCTTCCTGACACAACTATTTGAAATAGCTAACATCAATTTTACAGCTCTGTAAGTACATCTCTCCTCTGTTGCCTTTACAGCTCAATAGGCTAGGGAGGGTCCATTTGGAGATGTTGCCACACCTACATTGAGCTTATCTGTTTATCTGAACATTCTCCTGGTTTTGGCTCTTCTCCCTGTGTCTCAAGGTCATTCTCACATGCACCCTTATGGAGCAATGCAGTGATAGCCTCCAACAAACTAGAATGCTGCAAAGTTCACTGTAACAGTGTTGCTAAAAAAGCATTAAGAGTTGTAGATTTAATTTTGCGAAGCTTTTTTAAAAAAACATTGTATTGCTAATTAGAGCTTATAAAACTTATACTAGACCAATCTTAGAGTATTGTTCAACTGTTTGGAATCCCCACATATATCTGACATCAGTACAATTGAGAGGGTTCAGAAATATTTCCGAGAAAAGTTTTGCACTCTTCTGTACACAATAGAATTCCCAACTCTACTAGCCTCAAAATTCTCAGTTTGGATAAATTAGAACTGTGTTGCTTGCGGTCAGACCTAGGTATTGCATACAAAATTATATACAGTAATGCTTTACCTGTAAATGACTTTTTCTGTTTTAATCGCAATAATACGCACGTGAACAACCACTTTAAATTCAATGTAAATCTTTCTAAATTTGACTGTAAAAAATATGATTTTTGTAATAAAGTTGTCAAAGTCTGGAATGCTCTACCTAATCCAATTGTCTCAGCTACAAATTTTCACAGTTTCAGTCACAAATTGACTTCTGTGGACCTTACTTCATACGTAAGTAGTCAGTAGAGGGGGCATGTATAAGTGCACTAATGTGCCTATCACCCGTGTCATTGTATTTTCTTTTTTATTCTTGTTCTCATTTTTGTTTGACCAATTCTAATACATAAATAAACAAGAATGGCTACAATGAGATAGAAGCAGAGCAAGAAATCTGTGCATGCAGCAGGAATCTTTCTACTCTGAGCTTATAATACAGAAAATAGACCCTACAAATAGTTCCTGAGAACTTCCTCCATAAAGCAAAAACCTGAACCTAAATAAACCCACAGAGATGCACATGGGACAACTCTTAGGATATCATTGGCAATGAGAGCAGGGATCTAATATTCATAAGAATGAGGGACATGTTTTTTTTTTTCTTTTTGTGGCTTTCAAAAAATGAATCCTTTTGTCATAGGGTAAGATATGAGGTACACCAAAAATGGAGGACCTGATGATTCAGTAAGTCTTTAATCCAGTGTTTCTTAATTGTGGCAACTTCCAGATGTGTGGATTTCAATGCTGAATGGGGAATTTTGGGAGTTGAAGCCTCTATTTTGAAAGTTGCTCCAGTTGAGAGACACTGCTTTAGCCATAGTAGTTGAATCAACCAGTGTAACAACTGGTTCGGTGAGTGTGTGCATGTTCTACATTTAAAAAAGGCCATTTTCAACTCAGTTACTTACCTTCTACTGCAGCCCCTGGGACTAAAAAAGCTGAGGCACGGCAAACTGCTCTGCCCCGCAAATCAACTGTACTAAAAAAAAAAACAACAACAACAGGAAATAAAGCACAGGAAAGAGCTGAGGTGGGTGGGCAAAGCCAAATGCTCACCAGAACTTCCTGTTCACCCAAACTGGTCCAAAACTCTAGTATCCCACCGCTGGTTGAACCTCCCTTGTAGGTAAGTGTTGTGTCTTCGGAATTGAGGCCAGGAGTCGGTGACTTTGTATCAAGCTCTTTTATTGATGTGGGAACCGAACTGGCGCTATTGAGGAACTTTGCGGCTTTTATTTCTTGAGCCGCGGCAGCTGCGGCCAATGGCACCGCTTTGAATCTCCCGCGATTCAAATAGACCAATCGCGGGAGATTCCTAGTGAGCCAATCGGCGCAGCTCGCCTAGCCAATCAGAGTGCCCCCGCTTTGGCCAATCAAAGCGCGGGGATCTCAAGAATGCTAATGAGGGGACAGAACACCCCTCCCCTCTTGGTTTAGTCCTTACGTTGCATAGTCCCGTAGGTAGGCGGGGCTCCATCTTAGCCTACTGGACCTGCGCAGCTCAGTCGTAGGTTGGATCCCGGCCGGTTCGGTCGGGGTCTTTGCTTCTCTGGATGCCGTCGTGGGAACCGGCTGGTCGGTCGGGCCGGGCCGCTCTCCGTAGCTCCCTCCTGGGCTTCCCGGGTTGGTTGAGCTGCGGGTTTCGCTGCTCCCGCTCGGTTTCCCCGGGTCGGTCGAGCTGGCCTGGCTGTCTCTTCCTGGCGAGGTTTTGTGCTGGCTGCTTTCCGGTAAGTATGTTTGGTTTATTCTTCTTTGGTTTTGGTCCCCTGGGTATTCTCTCCCCTCTTGGTTTGTGTTGCGGGGCTTGGTTTTGCCTGCTTGTACGTCGGTGGTCTCTTGAGTGGTCGTCCTCGATCTTAATTGGTCGATGTGGCGTTTCCATGCTCAACCGTCTGTTGTTTGTAGCCGGTACGAGTGTGGGCCTGTTATTTGTGTGATGACGGCCGGTACCCATAACGGGTCTCCCTTTAGATTTTTTGCGTATACGGGGTCGCCTGGTGCGAAAGTTCAGTGTTTGCTGGTAGAGTCTGGGGGCTTCTCTGGGTTATACGTGGGGTGTAATCTGTTGAGTGGGGACCTTATTTTCCTCCCCATTAACAGTTCGCCTGGGCTTTTATTCGTTGTGGTATTTGGCATTATGTGTTGGGTGAAGAGTAATTTATTTATTTTGTCCTGGATCTCCCCGTGGTCTATTTTCCGGATGGTTTTCTTAGTGAATTGCACCATCCGTTCCACCCTACCGTTCGCCCCTGGATGTGCCGGTGCTGTAAGCGCGTGTCGGATGCCCCTTTCCACTAGGAATTTTTCAAATTCTAGCGAGGTGAATTGGGGCCCGTTGTTGGAAACGACGACGTCTGGGAGGCTGTGTGTTGCAAAAAGTTTGCCGAGTTCCTTGGTCACGGCCTCCGTGGTTGTCGTTCTCATGTTGCTTACCTCCAGCCAGTTGGAGTAAGTGTCTTCTGTTATCAGGAAGGTGTGTCCTTTTGTGGGCCCGGCGAAGTCTATGTGAATCCTAGACCAAGGTCCCCTTGGGGTTTCCCACTCTAGGACAGGTGCTGTGGGTGGGCTTGGCCTAGTTTCCTGGCATCGTTGGCACCTTGCTACCCAGGTCTCAATCTGTTTGTCCATCCCTGGCCACCAAGCGTAACTTCTGGCCAGGACTTTAGTCCTAACGATGCCCGGGTGCCCCTCGTGTAACAGTTCCAGAACCTTCCCTTATAGCTTTTCTGGAATGACCACCCTATCCCCCCATAGTATGCACTCTTTTAGCAACGAGAGTTCCGTTTGCCGGTTCCGGAATGTCTTGACGGACTCATCGTTGTCCCTTTCCAGCCACCCTTTCTCTACCCAATGCAACACCCGCGCCAGACGTCTGTCTTTATTAGTTTCACGGGCAATGTCTGACGCGGTTATGGGTAGGTTGGGTAGAGTCTCTATACTGAGGGTGGTCGTTGTGGGTGCTGGGTCGGTGTCAGGTTCTGGTAACGGCGAGCGGCTTAAGGCGTCCGCATATGAGATCGTCTTACCCGGTCTGTGTATGAGTCCGTAATTGTAGGCCGTCAGGAACTCGGACCACCTTGTCATTCAGGGAGACAGAATGTTCGGGGTGGCCCAGTTCCCTGCAAGGATTCCCAGCAGCGGTTTGTGGTTGGTTATGATGGTAAATGTCCGGCCGTAGAGATACTCATGGAATCTTTTTACTGCGGCAACGATAGCCAGAGCCTCTTTGTCGAGCTGGCTGTAGTTCCGCTCCGGTTTGGTGAGGGTCCTTGAAAAGAACACGATGGGTGCTTTTTTTCCGTCGGGGAGAGTATGGCTGAGGACAGCGCCGACGCCGAAGAGTGATGCGTCGTATGTGACGGCCAGAGGTAGGGTCTCGTTGTACTGTATAAGGACGGCATCCGAAGTGAGGAGGTCCTTTGTTCTCTGGAAGGCGGCTTGCTCGCGTTTCCCCCAAGTCCAGGTCACCGCCTTGTCCAAGAGCCTATGCAAAGGCTCCGCCGCCGTCGCCTTTTGGGGCAGGAAGACATTATAAAAGTTAAGTAGCCCCAGAAATGCCTGCAGCTCCGTCTTCGACTTGGGTGTGGGGGCTTCTTTGATGGCTTTGATTTTTTGGTTTGTGGGGTGAATGCCGTGATGGTCTAGGAGATATCCTAGGAATTCAACCCGTTCTGTGTATAATTGGCATTTCTCCCTCTTTACCTTGAGCCCGGTCTCTTTGAATTTGGTTAGGACCTCCCTTAGGCGACCCTCTAGTTCGGCTTGGTTGGTTGCCGACACTAAGACATCGTCGAAGTAAGGTACCACCCCCTTGATGCCTTGTAATAGCCTTTCCATTAGGCTTTGGAATATTCCAGGCGCCACGCTGACTCTGAATTGGAGCCGGTTGCATTTAAATGCTCCCCGGTGGGTGACTATGGTTTGCGCTTCTGCCGTTTCCTCATTGACTGACAACTGTTGGTAAGCCTGGGCGAGGTCGAGTTTGGCGAAAACCTTGCCCCCTCCCAGTGAATGCAGTAGGTGTTGCATTACTGGGATGGGGTAGGCGCTTTGTTGCAAGGCGCCATTTAGGGTGGCCTTATAGTCCCCACAGATTCTCACTGACCCATCGGGCTTGATCTGGGTGACTATGGGGGTCTCCCACTGGGCGTGGTCTATTGGTTGTAGGACCCCTTGCTTGATGAGCTTGTCAATTTGCTCGTCTATCTTGGGTTTAAGTGCGAATGGCACCCGCCTTGGTTTCAGGCATTTTGGGGGGATGTTTGGGTCTAGGCTGAATGATATAAGGGGCCCTCGGTACTTGCCTAGGTTTTCGTCGAAGACCTCTTGGAATTCCTGGGCTAGTTGTTGCTCCCAGCTGTCATCGGTGATGTGGTCGATTCCCGTGACTGCGATGCTGAGCGGGGCGAACCATTGCAGTCCCAGTAGGTTTGGGCGGTTGCGATCGACGATGGTCAGGGGAAGCCTTTCGGTGCGCCCTTTGTATGTTACGTTGAACTGTCCGGTTCCGACTACAGGGATGCGGTTTCCCTGGTAGTCTTTTACGATTAGTCTCTGGCTGTCTAGGCCTTTTCTTTGGATGGTAGGCACCAAGCGCTTTATTTCATGCCATGCTATCATGGAGAGGTAGGACCCGGAGTCCACCTCCATTTTGCATGGCTCGCCTTCGATGCCTACCTCCACGTAGACCTTCCGGGCGTCATTGGTTGTGGCGTGGCCGATGGTGACCGTCTGATGTGTCTCCTCTCTTCGCCAGGTCTCACCACCTCGTAGGGATCATCCGTTCCGGTCCCATCTGTTGTCAGAGGGGCGATCTCTGGTCCGGGGTGGCGTGCTCTCTCACCTCCATTCGCTCTGGTCCCATCGTGGCGGGCTGCGGTTCTTTTTGAGACGGCAGACGCGGGCGATGTGTTCCTTCTTATCGCAATGCCGGCAGATTGACTCGAAAAACCGGCATTCGGACCTGGGGTGGTCACCTCCACAACCGGCACAGTTGGTCCTCGACTTACGACCCCGCTGGTTCCATGGGTCGCAGCCTGCCTGGAGACGGTGAATTTCCTGCTCCTCGTCGGAAGTGCCCGATGCCTAGTGGAAGTCGCCCTGGTGGGTGGTCGTCTTGGGTTGGGCCTCGGCCGACCTTGCAGGGTGGTTGTTCCTGCTGCGGTCCCCAGCGTTCGGTCGGCGCATGCGGTCGGCGGATGTTCGGGTCGCTTTGGCGGCTGCAGCTTCGGTGAGGGTATCTGCAAGTGTGATGTTGCCCTTGGCCATCAGCCGACTCTGGAGGACGGGGTCCCACAGGCCGAGCACGATTCGGTCTCGCAGGGCATCGTTCAGGTTGTCGAATTCGCAGAGCCCCCCTAGGCGCCGTAGTTCGGCGACGCAGTCGCTGAAACTCTCACCTAACCGTTGGTCCCGACGGTAGAACTCGTTGCGTCAGATTAGGATGGGCACCTCTGAAGCGTAGTGCCACCGAAGTATTGGCTCGAGGACGTCCCAGTCCATCGTGGTCGCGTCGGCGGGTTTGGCAAGTGCCTTGGCCATCTTAAATACCTCGGTCCCGCAGTGGGTCAGGAAGACGGCTCGCTTCATGGGGCCGGTGGCATCCTTCAGGTCGCTGCACTCGAGGAACATGCGGAATCTGTCGGAGTACGATTCCCAGTCCTCGCTGGCGGGGTTGAAGGGTGCGGGGGGTGCGATTTTCGTCATCGTGGAGATTTGTCTGGCTTCCGTCGGACACGTGGTTCGGTTCAGGATCAGAATCCCATCCTCGTCGCCAGTGTTGTGTCTTCGGAAATGATGCCAGGAGTCGGTGACTTTGTATCAAGCTCTTTTATTGATGTGGGAACCGAACTGGCGCTATTGAGGAACTTCACGGTTTTTATTTCTTTAGCCGCGGTGGCCGCGGCCAATGGCACCGCTTTGAATCTCCCGCGATTCGAATAGACCAATCGCGGGAGATTCCTAGCGAGCCAATCGGCGTGGCTCGCCTAGCCAATCAGAGTGCCCTGTTCTTTGGCCAATCAAAGCACGGGGATCTCAAGAATGCTAATGAGGGGACAGAACAGTAAGCAACACTTTTGTCCATTTGGAAAATATATACAAGATTATCAAATATTTTTATTTTATTTTTAAATGGAATAAAATAATTCATAATGGAAGGAAAATAAAGAAAAGGGGGAGGAATATTTTTACATACTTAAACTTTACAGTGGAGTGAAGATTGACGTAAAAAAATGATTATTAAAAAGGCAGAAAATGAACCAAGAAACCAACCCCCCAAAAGTATCTAAGTAGCATCGCAAGACATGTTTAAAGCTTTTGGATGATTTATAGCCATTGGTCCCCCCCCCCTTCTTTCCCCAACATAAGTCTCATTGGATTTGATGCTGTGAATCTTGTTTTGCATGAAATGATGTGTGATAATGATTTTGTTTTCACCTTTGAATATAATTCTGAAATTTCCACCTAAAATAGCCCACTTCTGCCAATCATTCTGCTACTGGCTTCTATTCCCATCTGATTAAGGATATCTTTAATTGTTTGCTCAGGTCAGCAGATGATAGCAGGCCCAATTTGCTACAGCTCTGATGTGTTCAAATACTTTGTAAACATCTGCAAAAATCTATCATAGTAATCCTCAGGGTGTTCCTTTAGCTCATTGAGTGCACAAAATTATTTTGCAGTAGTCTGGTTTTATAGGGCAGGGATCGCCAACTTTTTGGACCTCAGGGACCACCAAACTCATAATTTTAGATCCCAGGGACCACTAACTGGTTCTGTGAACATGGCCTAATTTGTGGGTGTGGCTTGGTGGTCATGTAGCTGGCTGGGCATGGCTTGTATGTAAATATTATAAATATTTATATAAATATTGATTTTTTTTATAAAAAAGAGCAACTTTTACCCAAAATCAGGCAAAGCAGGCAGATTGAGTTGCTCACAGAATCACAGATTCATTCAGAAATCTATCTATCTGCCATTGGCTACTCAGTCTGGCACATAAAATTTGCTTGCAAGCAAACTCATAAAATTAACTCGCAAAACACCATGCATGTAAATATTGAATATTGAATTAATGAATTATCTTGACAACCTTCAAAAAATGAAGTTTAGAATCTTGTTCTTCTTGAGTAGAAATGGATTTTGCCCATCTTTTTGGTAATCTATGCCCTTGTTTCATGTTATTTCATAAAAGTCAATAGGCCTGGAATATAATATTCAACTCTCTACAGAATTTCCCTGATTGACAATAAAGTAGTCTTACATTTACACCTTACATTTATCAGTAAGAGTCCAAGGAAGAGATACATATAAAACATACTGCATATATTTTAAGAGATTGTATATATTAGCTTTATCTGCAGCATTGTAGTTTTTAATGAATGCATCTGCCCCAGGTTCATCTCTTTTAGGGGAGATGCTCTTGGTTTTTCCTTTCAGACTTTCTAGATTGTTGGACAACCATCTCTGCTTGTTGATCCTTCTACAGCTCCATCATTTTCTCTAGTTCTTCTAAAGCATAAGCCATAGCAGAAGTTTCTTGGATGAGAAGCAAAATGTCTTCCAAGAAAAACCAGAAAGTCCAGTTGCCTCTTGAAAAAGCACCTTTGGGACAACCATGACCTGGATGACTGAGAATCTCCAGAGACCATATCAAAAGTTGTTAATTCAGGGAATTGTAACATCTTGGTTTTTTGGTTTTTTTTCCTGTCACCCTAACCACTTTTTCAACATCTGCTCCATGTTTTGGTAGGATCCTCTAGCAATTCTTTGGAAAGCAAATTCATGCAAGTTTCACATATATTTTTCACCAACCATTTCTTCTAGATCTTTCTAAACTGGAGTCATGGGGTGGGGGGTTGACTTGGACAGCTTTTACCTGCATGGTCATTAAGCTGTTGACTTTCCCTGACTATCTTATGATGAAATCATTAAAACTTGATCTCCATTTTATGTATGAGAATTCTGACCACTTTTTGGTTTTGTGGTTCATTCCCAACAAAGATTTCATTAACTGCACAAATTGACCAGAGGCACTAACAGCTACTTCAAATCAAAGCCTTAGTGACAACCCAACAGTTCATTGCTGTATATTGCTTTTTCTCCATCTGGTTGCAAAAGCCAGGAAAACAAGGGTCTTGGATGTTGTCACTTTTATCAGAATTGCTAAATTGCTAAAGAGCAGCTCATTATCTAATAAGAAATTTCCTTCCAAATGTTTGGCAGGATTTGATTTCTCTATTTTATATTCTTCTCCAGCATTTCTAAGCCTGACTTGTTGGAAACGGAAGTGCTCCATCTCCATTGCGGCTTTCTTTATTAATTTGTGTCTTCCCCAGAATAGTGCTGGATATGGGATATGCTGCTGTTATTTAACTATTCAATCAAAAGCATTCATTCTAAAGGGAGAGAGAGAGAAAAAGGGAGATGATGTTGAAGCAAAATTGCAAGCCTGAGCTTGCATTTAAAATAACAGCAGGACACTATCTTAAAGAAACATTTTTTTTAGCTCACTTGGATTATTGGCTTGGCTGATGAATGTTTAGCATGTGCAGTATAGGTGGGCCTCAGGATCATTTGTACAGCGAGTTTTTTAATTTATGGGTGAAAGAGAGTCTCATTAAAGAGACTTCTGTCAGAGTTTGTTGCAAAAAATCAAATCCAGAAAGCACACACAGATAACTGATGCAGCAGGATTCATTAACTTGTCTTTATAAACAATAGAACACATGAAAATAAATATACAATACCAACAGCAGAGGAGAGAACACTTTACAGTTAGTTCAGCAGACAGACTAGTTTTGCAGCTCCAGAGCTCAGAGCTTAATACAGAGCCACACCCAGACTCCTCCCAGTTTCAGTTTCCAAAGTGTCAGCCTTCAAGATCTTTTCTACTTTTCTACTGCTTTGCATCTTTCGGCTGCCATGAGTAACGGGGGGAGGAGGGGTTGAGTCTGGGAAGAGAGCTGGAGGTGTTACATTCTTGTGTTGTATAAATGAGGAGTGGGGGGGGAGTATAAATTCCTGCTCTTAAGTTTCTATTTCCTTGCTTAGCCTTCTTTCTTTTGCGCATCTGCGAATCTTTATCAAAATATGTCAAGGTCAACGGACAGAGGCTTCATCACCACCTGAAGATGATCATGATCATATGATCACCCACATGATCATATTCAGAACTTTTAATTGGAAGAATCTTTTGAACTTTGGGGGATGGGAACAATTCCATCCCTTTGTATATGTGATCTGCGTGCCTAATTCCTTAGATTCAGATGTCTATCTCTAGCTTCCACTTCAAATTTCAGTAAAAGATATCTTTCCTCTAATCCATGGAGTCTAAGTATTTCTTTCTTGGATTTTGAATGGAGCACAGACTGACACAGTCCTCATTTGCTGACTTAGTTGATATGCCTATTCATTGGCTGTCCTTGTTACCATGCCTCTGCCAATTCATGAATATTCTCACAACTTCCAACCTGGAACTAAGGAAAAACTTCTTAACAGTGAGAACAATTAAGCAATAGAACAGATTACCTTCCAGAGTTGTAGGTCACTGGAAGTTTTCAAAATAGGATTGGACAGCCATTTGTCTGGGATGATATGAGGACTCCTGCCATGTGCAGATGGTTGGACTCAATGACCTCCAAAGTACTTACCAGCCCTATGATTCTATTATCCAGTAATTCTAAAAGGGACTTGGTAAGCAGTCCTCAGAGTTCAGGCCATCACATCCTTGCAATCACATAATTGTGATTTCTGACATTTCCACGAGTTTTCCATAAGCAAGGTCATTTATGTAGAATATGAAGAGAGTAGGTCCTAAAACACTGCCTTGGGGGACACCATTGTTGACAGGTACAGAATTTGATAGGACACTCCCAATTTTGACCATTTGTTGTCTGTTTGACAGGAATGCTTCTATCCAGTTATTTAGGTGTCCAGAGATATCACAAGATTTTACTTTTAGGAGTAGTTTGTTGTGTACCACTGAATCAAAGGCTTTACAGAAGTCTATGTAGATTGCATCTATTGCTTTGCCCTGATCGAGTTGTGTAGTCCATATGTTTTTGCAGTGTAAGAGTTGCAGATTGCAGGATAGTTTTTTTCTGAAACCAAATTGTTTATTAGAGAGAAGGTTGTTTGTCTCTAAGTGGAGGATGATGGATTCGTTAATAATTGATTCCATGACTTTACAGGTGACACAGCATAAGGATATTGGTCTGTCATTTTCAACTAGGCTGGGGTCTCCCTTTTTGAAGATGTGGGTGACCGTGGCTTGTGACCATAGTTTTGACAAGGAGCTGGTCCTGAAAGATTTTTCAAAGATTATGCTTTGAGGTTCGGCTATGGCAGTGGGTATTTTTTTTTTAAGAAGTCGGCACATATTCCATCTGGTCCAATAGATAGAGATGGTTTTGGATTGCACAGTTCTTTTTCAACAATGTCTTCTGTAAAATCGATATGTATTAGATCATTGTAGTTGTCTGTGGTTAGACTCGGAAGTACTGGGCTTGATCCATTGCTGTTTAAAAATACTGACCCAAAGAATGTGTTAAAGAGGTTGGCTTTGATGGTGTCGTCATTGCAGTCTTTACCATTAGGTCCTTTCATGGGAGTGATGGACCTTGAGTCTTTTAGTTTGTTGTTTACAAAATTGTAGAAAGCACGGGTGGCATTTGTGTGTAGAAGTTTTTCCTCTTGTTTAATGTGATAATTAGTGCATTCCGTTTTTATCTGGTGGCATAGATTTTTGTATTGGCTTTTGAAGTTGGCAACGTGACCAGATTTATTGTTTCGACAAAGTGATCTCTTTTTGGATTGAAGCTTCCTTATTGTTATGGGTAATCTGTTTTTCCTGGTTTGGGGAATTGTTATTGGTACATATAGTTTGATGGCTCTTTTGATTTCTAGTAAGAATATGTTGTAATGGTCTTCAACAGTATTGCATCCAGTGAATAGAAATTGCCAATCAAGGGAAGAGAGATCGCTGATTATAAGATCATAGTTGCCTTTTTTGAAGTTTTAATTGGGTATTTTGTCATTGTGATGATTTTTGTGTGGACGTATGTTGAGATAAAAGTCAATCATGTTTTGGTCACTGTTGGAAAAGGGTTCTTTAATTTGTATTCCATAAATTGAATTCAAACTATTGCAGAAGATGAGATCAAGGCAGTTGTTAAGCCTAGTATTGTTGGTTACTAGTTGCTCCAGTCCCAGATTTGTTACAGCATTGTAGAAGGTTGCATGTATGGGTTCAGTTGTACATTTGTTTAGGGTCCAGTTAACATGAGGTAGATTGTCACCAAGAAAGATAAAAATGTGTGGGCAGGATGTGCCCATGTTAGTAGTGTATTTAGCTTGTTTACATGTTTGATGTAGTGGACTTACTATTTGACTTACTCTTGGGTTCAATCTTACTCAGTGTTAAAGCCCTTTATTTTTTCTCTGACTTAGTGATCAGACCAAAGGCAAAGCTAATATTCATATTGTAATTCCCAAGTGAGCCAAAAAAGCTAAAATAAATTGCATATGGGTTAAACCTATGTTGAAAATAGGCTGATTCTTCTTTATTTGTTATTTATCAATTGGCATAGTTCTAAACTTGAGTCTAATGTTCTTTTGAAGGAATGCTAAACATTCCCCTTTCAATATGCAACCCTTCTCTCTGATCTGGACCTGCCAACTCCCAGTATATTTCTGACCTTGGATCAAGTGTTTTTCTGTGCTAAAAAAGATTTTAAAATCACAAATTACTGAAATATTCATATTGAAAAGTCCCATCATTAACTGGCAGTACAAAATGGTCCCAAGGATAGCAAGTGATAAAGAAGTCCAACTCCAAAGTAGCCATTGGATAACAATTGAGAATATACAGTTAGACTAGCCCATGCATAATAAATAGAAATAATTTTCATAATACCTGGTGGTATTAAAGGTAGAATGGGTAGGCAAAACAGCATTGCCTCAACCTCAAAGTAATACAAACAATAAAACCTTTGTTGGTTGATACACAATTATCTTTTGTATAGCTTAGAACTAGCACTCTTTCAAGAGTATTAAGCTCTATTTTTTTTCTCTAAACAAATGTGAATTTAGTACTCTTCTGAAAAAAACACTAATTTTATACTTATTAGAAGCTAACAGGTGAATATAGCAGTCAAGCATTGTGCAGGCAGATGGATCTGTAGAAGTGAGACATCTGAAGTCCAGTCCCAAATGGCTACACAGGATAGTTTCCAGAAACTGCAGGGAAGGAGAAAGGTCATCAGCAGCCAAGAGTACCTAGTAAGAGCTGAGCAGATTCCAATGTCTGATTATTTTAACAACCACATTATTAGAGAAATGGCCCATATCATGTACATGTGTTTTGAAATGAGAGATACGTGACACTGGAACAATTAAGGACAATTTTAAGCTGTCTCTTAATAGGATAGTAATGAGGTAAAAGCAAGTCAGAGTATAGGAGTTACAAGGTCATGTTTGTACTAAGGTTAGGAATCCATGAGAGTGAGCAATGGGTTGAAGCTTGTGAGAAGACCAAACCTGGAAATAAAGAGGAATTTCCTCACAGTGAAGAACTACAAAAAGTGCAACAGCTTGCTTCTTGGAGTTGTGGGTGCACAATCATTGGAGGTTTTCAAGAAAAGAATGGTCAACCATTTGTCCCAGATGGTAAGAGGACTTTTGCCTTGGGCAAGGGATTGGACTAGAAAACCTCCAAGTGTTCTCACTACCCGATGACTCTAGGATTCTAGAATGACTTTAGGAGAAGTTAAAATCCTTGGAAAATCCTTGGAAAGACATATTGCTAAGATAAGGAATAGGGCTAAGACAGAGCCAATAGAAGACTGGCTAAATGTCTTCTAGAATGCCTATTAGGAATAGGACTGAAGCCAAAAGAATACTTGTCAACTAAAAAAATACTCCTTTGGTCTTTTTAGCTGCCAGAAAAAGGGAGTGGGGGAAAAGGCATTAAATGCCTAGATAATCACCCCCATAGCAGATGTGTGCATAAGAGAACCTTATTTAGATAACTTTCAAACAGCCTATTGGATAATGTTCCTTTAACCAGCCTTGAAAAAACTGTATAAAACCTTGTTGAATCCTTTGTTCTGGGTCCTGGCATTTTGGTGACTGGGACCCCTTTTGTTGAAGCTCTTCAATAAAAGGAAACAAAATCTGCATCTCATGTCTGGTGTTCTTCATTGGCCTCAGCACCAGGCTCGGGTCTGAATTGGGGACAAAAGCACATTTGAAGAGAAGGTACAGGTGAAACTGTGTGAAGTTTCCACAGTCTGTGTTGATTTGGGGAGCCATGTTATCTGCTGGTGTTGGTCCACTGTGCTTCATTAAGTCCAGGGTCAACACAGCCGTCTATCAGGAGATTTTGGAGTACTTCATGCTTCCTTCCTCAGACGAGCTGTATGGGGATGCTGACTTCATTTTTCAGCAGGACTTGGCACCTGCCCACACTGCCAAAAGCACCAAAACCTGGTTCAATGACCATGGGATTACTGTGCTTGATTGGCCAGCAAACTTACCTGATCTGAACCCCATAGAGAATCTATGGGGCATTGCCAAGAGAAAGATGAGAGACATGAGACCGAACAATGCAGAAGAGCTGAAGGCAGCTGTTGAAGCATTCTGGTCTTCCATAACACCTCAGCAGTGCCATAGGCTGATAGCTTCCATGTCACGCTGCATTGAGGCAGTAATTGCTGCAAATGGGGCCCAAACCAAGTAATGAGTACATATGCATGCTTATACTTTTCAGAGGTCCGATATTGTTCTATGTATAATCCTTGTTTTATTGATTACATGTAATATTCTAATTTTCTGAGATTGTGGATTTTCATGAGCTGTAAGCCATAATCATCTCAATTATGACAAATCATGGCTTGAACTATCTTGCTTTGCATGTAATGAGTCTATCTCATATATTAGGTTCACCTTTTATGTTGCATTCTTGAAATAAATGAACTTTTGCATGATATTCTAATTTTTCGAGTTTCACCTGTATAAGTTGTGTAAACCTACATCACATCTACACAACTGTGACTTTTTGTATAAATTAACCTTATTCAATGTCCTTAAATTAAAATGTGAACTGGAACATAGTATTCAGCTTTTACATTTTTAACACTATTGACCAGTTTCCAAAATGCATACTTGGAGGGGGGAATATGATTGGAAAAAATGTGTATGTTCATGCTTGCTCAAGAACATGCATGTAAAAATATGTGTGGAATTTAAGAAAGTGTACATGAAGAAGGACGGAACAAAATTGTACTTGAAAAAATCAGAATTACAGAAAACAAACCAATTCCTCCATTTCTATTCAAATGCTGCAATTTATAATATTTGAAATGTGGATATTTATTGCAATGAAATTGAGCAAAGAAGTTAGTAATAAAAGGCTGTGAAGATGATTTGCACATTAATCAAATAGTTAATTTCCTTTTTTACTTAATCTCACCATCCTGCAATAAGTTATAATTGGACAACAATATTAACACAGGAATTTGTGAACATAGCCCAGATTAATTTTTCTTTTTCAACACAACAGCATACAGTATAAGGCAATGAAACTGGTTTGTGCATTGCATGATTTATCTCCTAGAAACTTATAGAGAGACCCCACACCCCATTTTAAGTGATTAAAACTTCTACAAACTACATCTGGTCTTAGCCAGCAGGCTGAAAAGTAATTGAAACTTCTAGAGAGTTATTATGTTGAACAACATACATGCATAAGTTAGTTTTGATTTCAGCCAATAAAATGCATTGCTAGATTTGTATCACATAGTAGTCACATGATCAGAGGACACTGCAACAGTCATAAATATAGATGATTGGCAAGCACCCAAAATCCAATCATGTGACCATGGGGAAGAGGCATCAGCATTTCAGATTATAAGTAGCTCTGTGGATGCAAACAAAGTTTTATGAGGTAGGGTTGGATGTGGAGTTGTGGGTTGTGTGACTTACTTTTGATACAATCAGCACGGTAGTCAATGTAGAGACCCTTCTCTCCATTGTCTAGATATCTTTTGAGTTCCTTGCAGAGTTCACGGGAGCAGATTCTTTGCAGTATGGTTAAGTCTGGTCTTGAGCGAAGTTTTTTGTGGTTGGGATTGGTTTTTGCAATGGCGTTTATTGTATGAATGAATATGTGTTTGCTGGACTCCTTTTTGCAAACAAGTCTACAAAACTTTGGGGCCACTGAGCCATCACTGTATTTGGACTCAGGGCCACCTCTGGTTACTTCAATGATATCTTCAGGAGAGATGTTAGTTGTATTTGAGTTGCTTATGATATTATGAACTTTGGCGATGTTATCTGATTTGTTGGTGTCTTCAAGATCAAATAAGATGGCATTTGGACGTTTCTGATCACATTCAATGGTGTCTCTGATGAGTAAGGAGATATCATTTGTGGAATTATTTGATGGGATAGTAATTATTTATGGTTGTGGTTTGGTGGTTATTTTTGGTTGTAGTTGTGATTGTAGTTGAGGTAGGAGTTGTGGTAGTGGGATTTGTTGAGTTGGGATTTGATTTTGAGCTGATAGGTAGTCACTTATCAGTGCTGTATTTTTTTTTCAAGAAAAATTAGGCTTTCTTGTATAATTTTTTCAAAACGTGTTGCTAAGTGTTTTTCTATTGAGTGCATGAGTGATTCTATGCTATCAACTCTGTCAGGCAAGGTACTTGGTTTGTTTAGCTTAGGAAAACATGATGGACATAGACAAGGGAATGTATCTGATGCTTTTAGGAGATCAGCTATGTCTTTGTTTAAGTTTAAGCAGGCAAGGTAGGCTTGATTGTCACAGGTAACATTTGAAGTTATTTTCACTTTTGTTGATGGTTTTAAGACATCTGAAGCATGTACAGGAGTCTGGGAGATCATTGGTAGAGATATTATTATTATTTTGTTGTTTGGTAGTGGAGGATTTGGAGTTTCTGGAGTTTCTGGCTGGCATGGTCAATGACAATAGTACATTAAACAATTACAATAGCTAATTAATGGGATAGGTAGACAGTTACTTAATGAATGTTGGTAATTAATAAATGTTTATTGATAAGCTAGAGAACAAATCAAAAGTAAGGTTACTTATTACTAAAAATCAATCAATCAACTTATTACTAAGAATCAATCAATCAATCAATCAATAGACTAGATTATCAATGATACAGTATTAAATCTCTATCAGTTCAATGAATCAGGAAATTAGTGGTCATTTAACAATTAATTATTATACTATTATATGATAAATCAATTATTATAGACAAAGCATTATCTATAAATATTTGGTCTTGAGGTACTGAAATAGTGGAGGTAGTATAGTATTGGAGATTTGTGGTGTAATGTTCCTTTGTTTTTCCTTAAAGGCACATTTTTTGGTTTTTGTTTTGTTTTTGTTTTAAAGAGGAAGCGTTGCAGTTTGATAGATTTGAATGGAGAAGATTTGAATGAGCTCACCAATCATCTACTTTGGAGTTTGGAAAGGATGAGATTTGGGTGGGGGTTTAGTGGAGGTTGTCCAATCAGCTGAGTGGGAATTCAGGCTGACTAATCAGCTGGGTTGTTTAAATGGAGCTGGGTGATTTATATGGAGACTATCAATTCTCCGTGAGTCTCCTTTGTTCTCCTCAATTGGTGGCCATTTAGAATTATTTTTGGTGATTTGATTTAGATGGAGACTGTAGACATCATTCCAGTTCTTCCATCATTGGAATTCACAATCAATCTCAGTTTCAAAAGGCAGTTTTCCTGAATAAAAACCTTCCTCACACCTCTTCTTCTCATCTATTCCCCCTTTTTTCTCTCCTTCAATCACTCTTTTCTCAAGCTGCCATTTAACTTCCAGAGTTAGAGGGTAAAAACATAAATTAAGCCGCTGCTGCTTAATCTTCATACTCACCCTTTCTGCTCTGGAGTCTTCACTTTTTAAGTTGTTTCTGACTCGGGTCCACAGTAAATCTTCGAGCCGTTTACCCGTTCCTTCCTTCCACTGAAAAATGCTTCTTCCTCCCACTGAAAAATGCTCTTTCCTCCCACTGAAAAAATGCACCACCGATCTATAAGGAGCTGGGGGAGACACTCACCTGCAGTTGGGTATCTTCTAAGCTTGCAGTTGGCAGTTGCTGCAAACCCACAGCTTGTTCATTCCCTGCATCGGCTTCCCTCTCCTGAGATCAGGCAGATTCTTTAGACCAGGTAGCGTCTTTTCACTAGGCAGCTTTTTCCTCTAGGAATCTAGCATGAAATGACTCCTCCCAGTTCCTTTTGAAATCCCTGATAAGACTTGCCTAATAGTGGATGAGTCTACTATTAGTTCTTTGTCTCTGGAGATTTTAAAGAAAAGCCTAGAAGGTCACATCTCATTACAGATTATGGACAGTTGGATTAGATTATTGTGATTATTCCAATTCTTCAGTGACTCTATACAGATGCTCAGTGTTCTGTTTATTTAGCACCAAACTGGAATATTAATGAAAGAAACTATTCCACTGTACCTTAGTGCCATTCCTAAACTCTGGACAAGAAATCTTATTGCAACTCTGTGTACACTCATAACAATATGCTATTTGGCTTCATGTTTTTTTTTTTTACGATAATATCTTTACAGGACAGATGTTTCAACAGCTGGTAATATAGTTTTGTGACTAATTCTTTTTTGGATGGTTTCATAGACCTTCATTTACATCTGGTTTCATACAGAATAATTCTCTGGGTAGGTTTGAGAGAAATTTAAACATTTCAATATTTAATAATGCTTTACTCACAAAGGATGTCAGATTTTGTTCCTCAGTTGGAAAAAAGATCATGCAGGATTCCTTTCTAAAATTCAGATCTGCTACCTGATACAGTGTTAAAGAGATTGAGCTGGATTATCCACCAGGCCCAAGGCCAGAACAACACCATGAAGTTCAATTGAGTTTAATCGTTTATTTGCTAAAGCCAATGGACAGAATCTTGCCAAACTAAAACTAAAACCTTCTAACTTGCTAGACATAGCCAGGCTACTAGACATAGCCATCATAATTAATATGACGTAGCTACCCTAATTTTTTCCCTCTTTCTCCAAATAGCACAAGACTGCCCAGTCTCCAATCCACATCTCTCTATGAGAAAGCTCTGTGTTGCCAAAGTCTCCACCTTTGCGTCTCCAAGTGTACATTCCATCCTACCTTCTGTGCTCATGTACTTCATCAATCCTTCTGAAAAATATAGTCTGCTATCACAGGCAACCAATATATGTCAAAGTTATGGCTTAAAGACCTCCCTTTAATTATAATTATAAAGAGGAAAACAAAATGCCATGAATTCCTGCTCAGAAATAAAGACAATGTTCTTATGTAACCTATGTTCCCAGAATGACATTTTTGGAAAACTTTGTTTGCTGTGTCTTATTTGGGAACTTGTGTTTAATATTTTTGGTTTATAGCCTCTCTATGGTGTGTTCAATCATATAAACCAAGCAAACGTCTGGCTATTATTTTGTTATTTTTCTTTCAAAAGAATCTTTGATCTCCAACATGGACAATTTGCTTGTGAAAATAGCAGAAGAATAGCAAGTAAATAATTGAAATACTGTTAACCTAATCTTACGTAGCTTTTTTTCTGGTAATATGACACTACTAACTAGAGCATACAAAATGTTTGCTAGACCAATACTCGAATACAGCTCATCAGTCTGGAACACACATTACATATCTGATATTAACACAGTTGAGAAGTCCAGAAATATTTCACAAGAAGAGTTCTCCACTCCTCTACTCATTGCAGAATACCTTATGCTACCAGACTTGAAATTCTAGACTTAGAAAACCTTGAACTACACCGCCGTTGGTCCGATCTAAGTATAGTATATAAAATCATACATTGCAATGTCCCACCTGTCAATGAATACTTCAGCTTCAACGATAATAATACAAGAGCAAACAATAGATACAAACTCAAGATTAATCACACCAAACTTGACTGCAGAAAATACGACTTCAGCAACAGAATGGTCTACCTGAATCTGTGGTTTCTTCCCCAAACCCCAAAAACTTTAACCTGAGACTTTCTACTATTGACCTCACCCCTTTCCTAAGAAGTCTGTTGGGGGCATGCATAAGCACACCAACATACCTACCATCCCTGTCCTATTGTTTCTTTTATTTTTCTGATATGTATACATGTATTCATAACTATGTTTTTACTTATACCTATTATCTTGTAAGCAATTGACAAACCAAATAAAATAAAAATATAGTTAATAACATTTAATATTACTTTCACATACATTATATACAGAAAAATAAATCACATTGTGGCTTAAGGTGATCATCTGCTCTTATAATATTCAAGACATTAACTTGGCATATTGCTGTTCAGTTTTGAATTTTTATATGTCTTCTTTTCTTTTTAATTAGTAAGCTGCCCAGAATAGCCAAGGAGTTGAACACCCTTGAAAATGGAAAAATTGAAAGTATTGTTTTAAAAAAGAAATCACAATCTCAAGCATCAACATACAAATAACAGTTTCAGGTTATACATTTCTCAGTCCTGAGGATAAAAAAGATCATGAGGGTTTTTGAAACAGTAAGCAGGTTGGACTTAACAGATTTTGTTCCAAATGATAAAAGCAGCAACAGATAAATAAATCGAGGCAGCTTTACTCAAGCATGATGAAAACAGAAGGTGGGACTATCTCTTCAGTTTCCACACTGTGGAGCATAACACATGAACCTAAAGCTTCTGGAGCAATATTCATTATTTGCAAATGACACTTTATCATTTTCTGAAGAACATATGATCACATCAGAAGGAAGAGGGACCTTAGAACCTAGTCATGACATTGTCCGACCATGTTTTTATGTGTTTATTGTGGTGGTAGTAGTTTGTGGTCAATTCATTGTCTATTTGAATCTGTTTTACAATCAGGAAATCTTGAGGGGCCTTGGTTCGGAGTGATACCTTCAGTTATATTGGAATATGTTCACCATCATGCAATTCCAAGCATCTTTTCTGAATTGATCATTTTGACATGTTATTTGTCTTCAATGCTAAAAAATGCCCTTAAAATAATGGAAATAAAATAACTCCCAAAAAATGTCCAAAGGAAGAATATAGTCCACACTGTCTTATTTTATAAGCTGTCTTGTTTTGAAGCTACCATCTTTATTTTGTACTATCAGCAGAGTTTCCTGTGTACTGATCTATTTGTAAGGCTGTTTCTAGATTCACTGTACTTTCACGTGCTTATGTGTGCGTGTGTGTTTATGTCAAATTCCATATGATTAGAAGTAAAGATGAATTTGTTGTTTAAGTTCCTTTTTCTGCCAGGCAAGAAACTGAATCATTTTATTTCAACTGACCTTGTCTTGTTGAGAGATGAATCAATGAATCAAGTTATAAATGATATATCATGAAAAAGTGATTTATGCTGACTCAGTTCAGTTTTGATGTATTTCCTAGGATCGTCTTTCCTGTTTGAAAGAAGAAGAAAAAATAATCCTTGTCTTCTTAAGAATATTAAGATACCCTTAGTTGGTAAAACAAACAGAAAAGGATAGTTGCATCATATAAATCAAAATGTCTACTGAAAACATTGTACTGATTCATTCTTTCATACTAGAACTGCAATGTTAAGTGCTGTGTAGTGCTTCAGATCTGAAGATGAATGTGGACTTCAGGGTGCATGGGGATCTGATTCTAACTTATTAAAATAGCTGCATATTTCTATGAAGATTCTCAGACCTCCATCTCATGGTTGATCCAAGGGTGCTTTTTCAAAAGGCAACTGGATTTCCTTTGTTTTCTCTGAAGATGTTTCACTTCTCCTCCAAGAATCTTCTTCAGAACCATAACTTCTTGGAGGAGAAGCTAAACATCTTCAAGGAAAAACAAAGATGCCTCTTGAAAAAACACCTTTGGAACAGGTGCATTTTTCCTTGGAATAAAGTTGCCATCTAATGCAATCTCAGGAAAAGGCAGGATTGATTGAAGTTGAAGATAGTTTTTGTTCTGTACCTTCATTTGCATTCTTGAAACCCCGCGTTTTGATTGGTCAAAGCGCGGGGTGATCTGATTGGTTTAGCGAGCCGTGCTGATTTGCCCACTGAGAATCTCCCGCGATTAGCGGATATGAATCACGGGAGATTCAAAGTGGTGCCATTGGCCGCGGCTTGAGAATAAAAAGCCACAAGTTTTCCCTTGGAGCCACATCGGTTCCGGGGGCCTAATAAAGAGCTGAAACCACAGTCACTGCCTCTTGGTCTCCTTGCTGAATGGACACAACACTGGCAATGAAGGTGGGATCCCAAGGCTGAACCCCATCGAGCACGTGTCCACCGAAAGCAAGACCGATGAGATGGCCAGCATCGCTCTGCCCGCGCCCTTCAACCCCGCTAGCAAGGACTGGGAATCCTATAAGGACAGATTCCTCATGTTCCTCGAATGCAGCAACATGAAGGATGCCACTGGGCTGAAAAAATGAGCCGTTTTCCTGACACACTGCGGGCCCGCAGTGTTCAAGATGGTGAAAGCCCTCGTGAAACCCGCCGACGTCAAAGCGATGGACTGGGATGACCTCGAGCCCTTGTTCTGCAACCACTACATCCCCGCTGTGCCCACCCTCATCAGGTGGCATGACTTCTACCGGTGGGACCAGAGACCAGGCGAAAGCATCAGCGACTTTGTTGCCGAGTTGCGGAACCTAGGAGGCATGTGCGGATTCTCCGACATGGACGAGGCCCTATGGGACCGAGTCGTGCTCGGACTTCGGGATCCAGTCCTCCAGAGCCGACTGATGGCCAAAGGTGACATCACCCTCGCTGACGCCATCGCTGAAGCCACCGCAGCCGAGGCTACCTGGAAGTCGGCGAACTGCATGCAGAGATCAGACGTTGGGGACCGCACCACGACCACCGACTCGGGACGGATGACCGAGGCCCAACTGGAAGCAAGTCACCGCGAGACCACCACCCAACATGGTGAATTCCACTCTGCCTCCGACACCTTGGACAAGGAGGAGGAAATCCACCGGCTCCAGGCAGGACGCGACCAGCGAAATCGGTGGGGTCGTAAGTCGGGGACCGCGTGTGCCGGTTGCGGAGGCGACCACTCAAGATCAGAATGCCGTTTCTGCGACGCAGTCTGCCGGCATTGCGACAAAAAGGGCCACATCGCCCGCATCTGCCGACTAAAGAAAGCCTACAGCCCCAGATGGTGGGACCACAGCAAGCGGAGACGGGACAGCACACCCCCCAGAGCCAGAGATCGCCCAGCTGACAGCCGATGGGACCAGAGCGGGTGAACCCGATGAGGCGGAGAGACCCGGCGGAAGGAGGAAACCCACCAGACGGTCATCATTGGCCACGTATCAACCACCGATGCCTGAAAAGTCTATGTGGAGGAAGGCATCAAAGGCAAGCCAAGCAGGATGGAGGTGGATTCCGGGTCCTACCTCTCCATGGTCACCTGGCAAGAAATCAAACGCTTGGTGCCTACCATCCACAAGAAGGGATTGGAGTACCAGAGACTAATCATCAAAGACTACCAGGAAAACCGCATCCCGGTAGTCAGAACCAGACAATTCAAAGTAACATTTAAGGGCTGCACGGTAAAGCTTCCCCTAACAATTGTGGACCGAGACCAGCCCAGCCTTTAGGGACTGCAATAGTTCGCGCTGCTTGGCATCGAAGTCATGGGCATCAACCATATCGCCGAGACCGATTGGGAGCAGCAACTGGCACGGGACTTCCAGGAAGTGTTTGACGGCACCCTAGGCAAGTACCGAGGGCCCCCCATCTCCTTCAGCCTAGACCCTAACATTCCCCCGAGATGCCTAAAACCACGGCAGGTACCTTTGCACTCCGGCCAAAAATTGACGAGTAAATTGACAAGCTCGTCAAGCAAGGGGTCCTACAACCAATTGATCATGCCTGGTGGGAGACCCCAATAGTCACCCCAGTCAAGCCTGATGGGTTGGTGAGAATCTGCAGGGACTATAAGGCCATCCTAAATTGCGCCTTGCAACAAAGCGCCTTCCCCATCCCAGTAGTGCAGCACTTTCTACACTCACTGGGGGGAGGCAAGGTTTTTGCGAAGCTCGACCTGGCCCAAGCATACCAACAGCTGCCAGTCGACACAGAAACCGTGGAGGCGCAAACCATAGTCACCCACCGGGGAGCGTTTCGCTGTAACCAACTGCAGTTTGGAGTCAGCATGGTGCCTGGAATTTTCCAGATCCTCATGGAGAGACTCTTGCAGGGCATCAAGGGGATGGTGCCCTACTTCGACAATGTGCTGGTATTGGCAACCAACCAGCGAGAACTAGAGGGTCGGCTAAGGGAGGTGTTAACCAAATTCAAGGAAACCGGGCTAAAAGTGAAGAGGAAAAAGTGCCAACTTTACACAGAGAGGGTCGAGTTCCTGGGATACCTCCTAGACCATCACGGCATCCACCCCACCGAAACTAAAATCAGAGCCATTAAGGAGGCTCCCACATCCAGGACTAAAACAGAACTGCAGGCGTTTTAAGCAGGGACTGCTTAATTTTTACAATGTTTTCCTGCCCCAGAAGGCGACCGCGGCGGAGCCTTTGCATAGGCTCTTGGACAAGGCGGCTACCTGGACTTGGGGGAAATGTGAGGAAGCCGCCTTCAGGAGAACCAAGGACCTGCTCACCTCGGATGCCGTCCTTATCCAATACAATGAGACTCTACCACTCGCCGTCACATGCGACGCCTCACCCTTCGGTGTCAGCGCCATCCTCAGCCACACAATCCCGGATGGAAGAGAAGCACCCATTGCCTTCTTCTCCAGGACACTCACCAAACCGGAGCGGAACTATAACCAGCTGGACAAGGAGGCCCTAGCCATCGTCACAGCAGTGAAGAGGTTTCACGAGTATCTCTACGGCCGCACCTTCACAATCATCACGGACCACAAGCCATTGCTGGGCATCCTGGCAGGAAACCGGGCCACCCCGAACATTTTATCTCCCAGGATGACAAGGTGGTCCGAATTCCTGGCCGCCTACAGCTACCGGCTCACACACCGACCCGGTAAGATTATTACACATGCAGACGCTTTTTAGCCGCTTACTGCTACCCAACCTAGACACCGACCCAGCACCCACAACGAGCACCCTCAGCATAGGGACTCTGCCCGATCTACCCATAACCGCATCAGACATTGCCCAAGAAACCAATAAAGACAAACGTCTGGCACAGGTGTTACATTGGGTAGAGAAAGGGTGGCCGGAAAAGGACAATGACGAAGCATTCAAAACATTCAGGAACCGGCAAATGGAACTTTTGCTGCAAAAAGTGTGTGTACTGTGATAGGGTGGTTATTCCGGAAAAACTGCAAGGGAAGGTATTGGGGTTGTTACACGAGGGGCACCCGGGCATAGTTAGAATGAAAGCCCTGGCCAGAAGTTACGCTTGGTGGCCAGGGATGGATAAGCAAATTGAGGCCTGGGTGGCAAGGTGTCAATGCTGCCAAGAAACCAGACCAAGCCCTCCCGCAGCACCGATCCTGGAATGGGAAACCCCCAGGGGACCCTGGTCTAGGGTCCACATAGACTTTGCCGGGCCCACCAAGGGACACACATTTCTAGGAACCATAGATGCTTACTCCAACTGGCTGGAGGTAAGCAATATGAAATCCACCACCACAGAGGCTGTAACCAAGGAACTTTGCAAACTATTCGCAACCCACGGCCTCCAGGATGTCATCGTGTCGGACAACGGGCCCCAATTCACCTCACTGGAATTTGAAAAATTCCTAGCGGAACGAGGCATATGACATGCACTGACAGCTCCGGTGCATCCGGCGGCGAATGGAAGGGTGGAACGGATGGTTCAATTCACAAAAAAAACATCCAGAAAATCGAACACGGGGAAATCCAAGACAAAATAAATAAAATGCTTTTTATCCAACATATAACCCCAAACACAACAACGAACAAAAGCCCGGCAGAGCTACTGATGGGGAGGAAAATAAGGTCTCCACTCGACAGACTGCACCCCACATACAACCCGGAAAAAACCCCAAACTCCTCCAGCAAGCACCGGTCTTTTGCACCAGGCGACGCCATCTACACAAAAAACCTAACCGGAGACCCACTATGGGTACCAGCAACCATAACCCAACTGACAGGTCCCCACTCGTACCGGCTGCAAACAACTGATGGACGAGCGTGGAAACGCCACATCGATCAAATAAGATCGAGAACAGCCACAAGAAACACAACCGACACGCAACCAGACACAGAAAATCCCCTTAACACAAGCCAAGAGGGGAGGGAATACCCCGGGAACCAAAACCCAGAAGAAAACCAACCATACTCATCAGCAAGCAGCCAGCTCGAAGCCTCACCAGGGAGAAGCAGCCAGGCCAGCTCAACCAGCCCAGAAAGACCGGGCGGGAGCGGCAAGAACCGCAGCTCAACCAGCCTGGGTAGATCGGGAGGGAGCTGCGACAAGCGGCCCGGCAAGGCCTGCCAGGCGGTTCCATCGGCGAGGCTGAGAGACACAGAGAAGCCGACCGAACCGGCTGGGAGCTAACCAAAGACTGACCTGCACAGGTCCAGTAGGCAAGCCCCGCCTACTTACAGGACTACGTTACGTAGGACCAAACCAAGAAGGGAGGGGTGTTCTGTACCTTCATTTGCATTCTTGAAACCCATGTTTTGATTGGTCAAAGCGCGGGGTGATCTGATTGGTTTAGCTAGCCACACTGATTGGCCCGCTGAGAATCTCCCGCAATCACGGGAGATTCAAAGCGGTGCCATTGGCCGCGGCCGCCGCGGCTTGAGAATAAAAAGCCGTAAGTTTTCCCTTGGAACCACATCGGTTCTGGGGGCCTAATAAAGAGCTGAAACCACAGTCACTGCCTCCTGGTCTCCTTGCCGAACGGACACAACAGTTTTCAACAGGGAAACTATGATAAAATGATAAAATGTTAGTCGCTATTCAAAGGCTGAGATTTACAAATTTGCATCATGACCCAAATATGAAGGGCATAATCTGTATGTCAACTTTACTGTGTGTATGTCACTACAGTTTGATTTGAGTGTTTCTGGCAATGCCCAGTATACATGGATTCTGAAGCACCATTTTGTCTTTGAATCCAAATCATCACTGTGCTCAAATATAATGTCCTATTACATAATTACCTTTCAAATTCTACTAAAGTGAAACAGATACACACACACACACACACGCACGCACGCACATGAGCAGCTGCTGCTTCCTAAAACTTCCCTGAAATTATAAAACATAGGTCTCACCTTAATTATTTTTAAAAAAGTAATGAAGTTCCCTTTTTAACTTTAAATGTGAAGAAGGAAAGGATCTTGATTCCTGCCCAGACTGGATGGTTTTTGTTAGATCTGGGAGAGATTGCACAAAGAACGGAGACGAGGCATCAAATAGTGACTCCAACTCTTTATTAGTGACTTCAGAACAGAGCGAAATACTAGGGAAGCAGCAGTTCCTTTTATAGAGCTGGCTGCTGTCACAACACCCAATGATTTGAGTTTGTCGCGATGGGAGCGTCCAATCAGCGGCAACCCGCTAACAGCCAATCAGATCAGCCAACAACAACCAATCACGATTCGCTATCAGCGGGCCAATCAGAAGTGCAGGTTTACAAGCCTGTTGTGGAAGGAAAACTATTAGAATTGCAAGCTAACGAGTTTGCTTAGTTCGTAACACCCCTCCCCCCCTAGGTTCCATCTTAAGGGTGGGGTGATGTATTCTCGCAGGTAGGCACGTCGTCTCACCTGTCTACCTGATCTTCATTGCTCCACCAGTCTTTGCCTGGACTCTGGTTCCGGTGGGCTGTTTGTTGAACTCAGCGGTAATGGTGATCTGACTTCTCCGTTGGGTGGCTCGGGGTTGTCATCTCTACTCCCGTCAAGGCTGTCATCTGAATTCTCTAGGTTTGCTGATGCCACCATGCTGCTTCGTGGAGAGATGACCATCTGCCCTGGCTCTTCTTCGGAAGGTGAATATTCCAGGTTTGGTCATGCTGATTGCTGGGTTTCGAATATTGGGTCGGGTACTAGTTTGTTTTGGCCCCCTCAATTTCCCTCCCCCCCGGGTTTGGAGTTCAGGGCTTGTGAAGGGGGTAGGTGCCAGCCTGGAGTGTAGCTGGTCGATGTGGTGCTTCCACAGTCTCCCATCAGCAGTTTGTAAATAGTAGGAATGGGGACCCGTAAGTTGAATTTATGGTAGTGGGGACCCACAATGGGTCACCGGTAAAGATTTTGCAAAAACCAGGTCGCCTACCTTGAATGTGCAATACTTACTGCTGGACCCCAGGGGCTTTGCCGGCATCTAGGCAGGGTGTAGATGGTCAAGATGTGTTCAAAGTTTCCTGCCCATCAGGAGTTCAGCTGGGGTTTTGTTTGTGGTGCTGTTTGGAATAATATGTTGGAGGAGAAGCATCCTGGTCACCTTGTCGTGGATGTTCTCTTGTTCCATCTTGTGTAAGGTTTTCTTTATGAACTGGACCATGCGTTCAGCCCTACCGTTGGCCGCAGGGTGAGCTGGCGATGTTAAAGCATGGCATATCCCCAGGTCTGCTAGGTACTGTTCAAATGCCAAGGCAGTGAATTGTGGGACATTGTCTGAAACCAAGACATCTGGCAAGCCGTGTGTAGCAAATAGTCTGTTTAGTTTTTTAACGATTGTCTCTGTGGTGGTGCTCTTCATTTTGTGGACCTTAAGCCAGTTGGAATAGGCATCCACTGTTATGAGAAATGTATGCCCCTTGGTGGGTCCCGCAAAATTGATGTGGATATGGAACCAGGGACCTGGCCAAACCTGGAATATTCAGTTGGTGGTGCTTTTGGTGGAGCTGAGCGTGTTTCCTGGACTTGTTGCAGGTGGCGACCCAAGTTTCTATTTGCTTATCTATACCTGGCCACCAAGCGTAGCTCCTTGCTAGTGCCTTCATTCGCACGATGCCCGGATGTCCATCATGCAATAGTTTTAAGACCTCATGCTGCAGTCTTCTTGGGATGACGACTCTGTCTCCCCATAAAACACATCTTTTTTGGGAGAAAAGTTCTATCTGCCTGTGTTTGAAAGGCTTGAAGGTGTCGTTGAGTTTGTTGTCAGGCCAACCTCTTTCCACCCAGCTGAGGACTCGTGCCAAACAAGGGTCCTTCCTTGTTTCGGATGCGATGTCTTGTGCAGTCAGTGGTGGTGATGGAAGTGTCTTGATTTGTAGTGTAGCTAGGGTTGGAGCTGGGTCATCCAGGACTTCTGGTAGCGGAGAGTGGCTCAGGGTGTCAGCATGGGGAATGGCTTTCCCCGTCGGTGTCGCAGTTGGTAATCATATGCGGCTAGAAACTCTGACCAGTGTGTCATTCTTGGCGATAAGATGTGGGGAGTTAGTTTATCCCCCGCCAAGATGCCAAGTAATGGTTTGTGATTGGTGATTATACACCAATATACATACTCATGGAATCGTTTGATCGCAGACACAGTAGCGAGAGCCTCTTTATCTAGTTGGCTATAGTTTCTCTCAGTTTTAGATAAAGTTCTAGAAAAAAATGCAATTGGCGCCTCAGTACCTTTTGGCAGGACGTGGCTCAGGATGGCTCCTACTCCAAACGTTGAGGCGTCACAGGTGACAGTTAAGGGTAAAGTCTCATTATATTGTATCAATACAGCATCTGATGTTAAAAGGTCTTTTACTTGCTGAAAAGCTTGCTCTTCTCGATGTCCCCAGACCCAGGAAGCTTTCTTGTCGAGGAGCCTATGCAGGGGTTCAGCAACAATAGCCTTCTGGGGTAGGAAGATGTTATAAAAGTTAATGAGTCCCAGGAAGGCTTGGATATCTCTTTTGTTCCTAGGTCTCGGAGCGTTTTTTATTGCAGCCATTTTTTTCTCAGTTGGGTGAATTCCCCGTTTGTCAAGAAGGTAACCAAGGAATTCAACCCTCTCAGTACATAGTTGGCACTTGTCCTTCTTGACCTTCAGGCCAGCGTCTTTAAATTTTTGGAGGACCATTCATAGTGGCTTTTCTAGTAGACTAGTGGGGGCGGCTATCAAGACATCATCGAAATATGGCACGACCCCTTTTATGCCTTGTAGCAATCTCTCCATCAGACTTTGGAAGCTGCCAGGTGCTACGTTCACTCTGAACTGGAGTCTATTACATTTGAACGCACCTCTGTGCGTAACTATAGTTTGGGCTTCTGCAGTCTCTGCATCTACGGGCAGCTGCTGGTACACCTGGGCTAGGTCCAATTTTGCAAATATTTTTTCCGCCCCCAAGGGAGTGAAGGAGGTGTTGGACCACAGGCACAGGGTAAGCACTCTGCTGAAGTGCGTGGTTTAGGGTGGCCTTGTAATCCCCACAAATTCTCAAAGATCCGTCAGGTTTTATGGGGGTTACAATTGGGGTCTCCCATCGGGCGTGGTCAATCAGTTCCAATACGCCCTGGGCTATTAATTTGTCCAATTGTTCAAAAATCTTTGGTTTGAGTGCAAAGGGCACTTGACGAGGCTTAAGGCGAATGGGCGCAATATCAGGGCAGAGATTAAACAATATGGGGGATCCCTTGTACTTGCCTAGCTTCTCGGTGAAAACTTCCTGGAATTCCTGGACAAGGGCCGCTTCCCAGTCATTGCCTTCGGTCTGGTTGATGCCCGCCAGTTTGATTCCTAGTGGCGCGAACCACTGCAAGCCTGGTTAAGCTGGGTCGATCTTTATCGATGACGGTAAGAGGTAGAGTTGCAGTGTGGTCTTTGAAGGAGACTTGGGCGTGGCTGGAACCGGCGACTGGGATCTCTTTCCTTGGTAGTCCTTTAATATAATTCTCTGACTGCTGAGGTCCTGGCGACGGATGTCAGGGAACAGCTGTTTGAGGGTTTTCCAGGAAACCATTGATAGGGAAGATCCGGAGTCGACTTCTATAACGCATGGTCAATTCCCAATGTTGACCTTTACTCGGATTTTTCTTACATCAAGGGATGAAGTGTGGCCGATGGTGATTGTTTGGTGCGCCTCTTCTCGTCTGGTAGAAGTGGCTGGTGCTCGATTTCTGTAGTAGTGTTTCCATTGGTTGCTGGGGTGGTCCCGATTTACTGGTGGGGTGCCTGTTGTCTGCCGGAAATTATTTTCTCTTTGGTTTGGGCTGGACCCTCACTTGCTTCTACAGAGCTTTGCAATGTGGCCCCTCTTTCCACAGGAATGGCAGAGGGCATCTAGGAATTTGCAGTCTGATCGCAGGTGGTTTCCCCTGCATCCAGCACACTGATATGAAGGCTTACGATTCCGTTGATCTCGCTGATCACGTTCTGACCTGAGTCTGTTGACCTCCTCTTCCTCGCTTTCTGATGGGTCTTCATGGTGGGTGGTCATTGTGTGCCTCTTGGGAAGGGGCGTAGTGTCACTGGCGAGTTGGCGGTGTGGTCCATTTGCTCGGCACATTTGAGCTGCCGACTTCCTGGTTGCTTCTGCTGCAGTAGCATTGGCGATGACACCTGCGAGGCCGATGTCCCCCTTCGCCATAATCTTGCTCTGGGTTGTGGGGTCTCTTAGACCCAGAACAATTCGATCTCTCATGGCTTCTTCGAGATTTGCAAAGCCACAGAGTCCCCCCAGGTTTCTGAGGTCTGCGATGAAGTCTCCAACACTCTCGCTTTCCTGTTGGTCCCTCTGGTAAAATTTGTGTCTCCTGATGAGTGTTGGCACCGCTGGGGCATAATGGGCCCGGAGGATTGGGGCAAGGTTGTCCCAATCCATTGTCTTGACTTCAGCTGGTTTTGCAAGTGCCTTTGCCATCTTAAAAATGGCGGTGCTGACATGAATGACATCAAGCTGGCCATGTCCACCCTGGCCACATCCCTCTGCCCCCCTGAAATCAAAAACAACCCCGATGTGGCCCTCAATGAAATTGAGTTTGACATCCCTGGTCTAAACATTAAATAAGAATTGAGGATGACAGATCAATAGTAATAGTTATCATATCATCAGCCTTCCTGGGTAAGCCAAATAGGAAACACAATTAGCTACTTTATTGTAAGGCTATAGCATCAGAATCTTGCAAGTCTGAAAGTATAGAACTTCCCATTGATGTTGTTAAATGCCTGATTCATTATGATGGGTCCTTCCTAAATTTCTGACTCTTAAGTCGCAGAGGAAACTTGCCTTTCTTGTTTGATTGTTTCCTAGGCAGCATCTCTTTCCCTCATTTCCAAAAGCCATCCACACATTCCATTACACATACTGATAATGTAGATTGTTGCAAGTGTCTAGGTTTATGAATTAACCTGGGTAAAAAGAGTTGTTCTAAAGAGGTAGAATCACCTAGACAATCTTATTCAAGAAGTCTAGGGATTAAGAGTCTAACACATTAGGCACCAGAGTGAAGACAGCTGTCCTTATCTATCTGGTTGCTTTTGGGGAGAAAAAAACAGGATGCAAAAAATATTATCCTGGTATGAACTGCATAGTTGCCATTTGAATCTAGATAGCAGTATCTTGAGTGGCCTCAAAGACCTAGGGAGTTTTGCCCTGATTGGTACTTAAATGGGAGAGTACTCAGAAATCTCAGGATTGTAATCTTGACTGAGAATTTGAAGAAGAGTCAGAAGAAGGCAATGGAAAACCATTTTTACCATTGTTATTATGAAAAACAACTTGCTTTATTTATTTAATTAATTTATATCCCGCCTTTATTATTTTTATATGCATCTTAAGGTGTTGAATATATCACATGCTGCTTCTACCTCCTATCTTCCCCACAACAACAACCCTATGAGGTAAGATGGGCTGAGAAAGATTGACTGGCTTAAAGGCCACCCAACTTGGTTTCATGGCTAAGGCTGGACTTGAACCCAACAATCTCCCTTTTTCTAGCCTGCTTTAACCACTAGACTATATTTGTTCCCACTAAAATGCATCCATAAAATCATCAAGACTTTATCTCAGCTTGAAAGAAACTTAACTTCATAGATTGATATACTTCTCACTCTAACTTAAGAACAAAACTGACTATTTTATTTCAGCAGTTTCTTTCCCTGAAATGCTCTAATAGCACATTGTAATAATTTCTCATTTGTATGTGGCATAATATCTTTGCTTGGTCAAAGAGAAGATAATTACTCACTTGGCTAATGTGAAATAAAAGAAAAGCAGCATTGAGCACGCCATGACTGATAGCATAGTGAGAGCAACTCCTTTGCTGTCCTTAATTCACATCTCCACTACAGAATTCTAATATTTATTTTAGATTCAAGGAGATATTCAAATTTTATTCCCATAGCAATCTGGATAAGTTGAACTTCATGCAGGCATAACCTGAAGTACCAAGGGACATTTTATGTTATTTTTATTTATTTATTAAATTTGAATCCTATCCTGTCACTGATATGGTGACTCTAGGCAGATTATTTTAACCACACTGTAATCCCTGGTATCAAAGTGCAATCACAGTGACTGACTTGTAACTCAATTATTTACTGGGCGCATGGCTTTTCTGATACCTACACAGAGTTCAGAGCAGATAATTACTCATTGTGCCCAGAAACAGAAATATCTGCCACTACCTAGTATCAAGCTTTTTCTCTTTGTGCAGAAAACTGTCTTAATGTTGTGTTTTTGGAGGATCTTGCTGATTTTGACTGTAGTGCCTTTTACATATGGGAGGAGGGCTTTGCCGTTCTCTTGTTCTATGTCTTGGATTTTGGTTGGGGTTTCTTTTTGGATTAGGTGGGTAATCTTCTTTCTTTGGAATCCAAAATCCAAGACAGACAGAATTCTTTCTGTTTTGAAGGCTGTCTTGATGTGATGCCTGTGTAGTATCTTACTGATTTTGTCTGTAGTACCTCTTATGTAGGGCAGGACAGCTGTTCCATAGGTCTGTTCATCTTCTAGGTCTCCATTATATCTCAGTGTGTTTTTGTGGATCAAGCCGGTGATTTTGCTTTTGTGGTGGCTGTCAGTACTTTAGTCAGGGTGCATAGTTCAGTCTTTATGTGTGTCTTGTCTGCCAGGCATTTGGTTCTGGCGATTAGTGTTTTGGCCACATAGTTTATCTGTGCTAGGTTGTGGTGGGATTGGGCATTGAGGTAGCGGTTGGTGTGTTTTCTTCTGGTATATGGTGTGTCCTAGTGTGCCATCTGCTTTTGGGTAGATTAGTACATCTAAGAAGATAGTTGTTTGTTTGTTTCCATTTCCATGGTGAACTTGATTTTGGGGTGTGTGCTGTTTAGGTGTGTTAGGAAATTGTTTAGGTTTTCTTTTCCATGGGGCCAAATCACAAGTGTGTCATTGATGTATCTTAACCATAGTTTGGGTTTGTGGGTGGCATTAGCCAGGGTTCTGGATTCGAATTCTTCCATGAACAGGTTTGCAATGACCGGTGACAGTGGTGATCGAATAGGGGCTCCTTCAATTTGTTTGTATCTTTGTCCTTTGTATATGAAATATGTGTTGGTTAAGCAGTGTTCTGCTAGTTCCATGAGGTGTTTAGCTGGTTGGTATTTATTTTTGATGATTTCAAGAGTTTCGTTTATGGGGACTTGAGTGAATAGTGAAACCACGTCGAAACTTACAAGCAGATCTTCTTGTTCCACGTGTAGATCTTTGATCATTTCCAAGAAGTGGTATGAGTTTTGTACATGTGAAGCTGCTGTTTCAGCATGGGGCTGTAGCTGTTTTGCTAAGTGTTTAGCTAGGTTTTGTAGTGGTGCTCCTCTGGAGCTGACTTTGGGTCTGAGAGGTATGCCTTCTTTGTGTATTTTTGGGAGGCCGTATAGTATGTATGTATGTATGTATGTATGTATGTATGTATGTATGTATGTATGCATGTATATATGTTCTGTCTCACCTGTGACCACAAAGTGAGAGTCCAAGCTTCCAAAGGAATATAAATAAACAGACAGGACCAGGAACAATAGAGTTAAATTCCTTTGACTGGAGAATTCCTTGGCAGTCTTCCAGAAGCTGCCTGCCAAGTCTGATAACAAACAAGACCATAAATCAAAAGGCAAATGGCACACAGAGAATTTGTCAAGCTGCTATTTCAAATAAACAAATTGTCCTGAACGAGGATTCAGAGCTAACACGCCCTCTTTTATTTCCTGAGGGGCGTGTCAGTCTCTCAAGTCAGTCCCTGATTTGACCTTTCCTTTTACATTGCATTTCACGCTTTTGCCTGCATCTTTGCCTTGCATCAAACCAGCATTCCTTGGCTTGATCCTCAGCCAAGGATTCCGGCACTCTCTCCTGATTATCTGCCGACACCTCAGGCACAACCAGGGAGGAAGGTGAGGAAGATGATTCTGAATCTTCCAGCAAAGCAGGCTCAAACCTCAAGGCTAAATCCTCCTCTTCCTCATCACTCGAGCCTGTGTCCTCCAACAGAGCAGGCTCAAGCCTCTGAGTCACAACACACACACACACATATATTTGTTTTCTGAGGTTCTCGCGGGTATTTGTATGTGGATCTTTGGTTATTCGGGTTTTCTCCCGCGTAAGATTGGAAGTATCTTGGCAACATTTCGATGAGGTCCCACTCGCCATCTTCAGGCTGGTGCTTTCAGCTTCGTGCTTGTGCAAGCAAAGCGTGATGGGAACTGCTGTCTCCCTATATAGTCTGGTGGGGAGGTTGGCTGTGTTGTCATTTCTTGATTGGTTGATGGAGTTGATATTTGCAGATTGGCTGGTTTTTCGTAAGAGCATGTGTGGCTGAGGTATTGGCTGTGTGTCTATCAGCCTCCTGTGTTGGTATTTAGGTTTCTTTAGGTATTTTCCCAAGTCTTAATATTTGTGCTTTTATTATAGCGATGTTTCGGCAGAATCTCATCTGCCATCCTCAGGCTTGTGTATTGGGTTCTTTTTAATCTTGTGTGTCAGGCTTTGCAGCTGTTTTTTGTTTTTATCGATCAGCTGGAACTCAGGAAGCAGATAATAGATTGGGGTGGGGCCAGTCAGAGATGGTATTTGCCAGTTCTATTGTTTTTAGACATGATTGTAAACATGACTTAGATCTTCTAAAATTATCTGCCTTCACATGAATGTTCACACAAAACTAGTGTTTACAAATAGTATGAAAGGAGTTCTTTTGTCATGCAGTAGAATACCTCTCGTTCCATCACATAACCTTACACATACTGTAACTCCTAACAACTTGTCATCTGTTAAATTATATTTTTTTCAGCATGAGTTTAATGCCCTTCTGAAAGAATGATAAGCCTCCTATGATTAAAAGGGTATGATATACAAGTTACACTCAGAGAGGAGATTGTGGCAACTAAAAAGACCAAAGAAGTATTTTTAGTTGCATATGTGGTGAGACTTCTGCCCCACTGAATAATACTCACACTCAAACCAGACTGATAGTTCTGCATGGTTCTGCATGATTGAAGAGGTGATCATTTGAATCAGTGGAATGATCTTTGGATGTTGTGTGAAGTTGTTTAGATTCTGCTCTTGAAATATGGATCTTTGTCTTGGCTGACAACCTGACCTGGATTTGGATTATTCTTTCATTTGCTCCAATTAGAAGTATAATGTTCAGGCAATCTTCTTTCAGAGCCTATATTTTGATTTGCATTCCTTGTCTGCTATTATCGCCTTGACCTTCAGTAAACTGCTAATTTCCATAGCAACTGTGTATGTGAATGTGTAACTGAAACCAGAAGCAGGACACCTTCTTTCAAAATTAGGGATTGAGTGTTGTATGTTAGAGTCTACCACTGTCCATCTAGTGGGAAAAGTATAAGTCTGCAATAGACTAAAACTGCTAATAAATGGCAGATCCTACTACTACAAGTTATCTGATTCTGTCCCCACATGAATGATCAATTATGTGAATCCAGGCTGCAGCTAAAGGAAATCAGTTTGGGCTATTAGCTGTTTAAGGGACAATATTGCTTTAAAATGTGAATGGCTAAGAAAAACATAAAAATATGTCAGTCATGGGATAGGAATGAGTGAGAGGAAGGTAATGCCATGAGGACAAATGCTGTGGAGATTCTCAAGTCATAGTTGTTTCAAAGGTGCTTTTTCAAAAGACATCTGGACTGTTTTTTCTCCCTGAGGAAGAACTACAAGACATTTCGCTGACACTTCTTGGATGAGAAGTGAAACTTCAAGTCATGCAGACAAATTAGCATCTTGTAGGAAGGATGCCACTCAGGCCGATAATGCATTCTACATCTTCTCTATCTTAGGAAAATGATATGATATGAAATTAAGAGATAAAAAGCATATGGGAGAGTAGAAGATCATGGGTATGCTGTAGTGAATGGTGATACCAAAAGACCCAGAGATAAGTAAAAGAATATGCAATGTTCTGAATGAATTTGATCCAAGATTAGTGGGGAAATGATCCTGTTAGATGACACAAATAGATGAATGGGGATGAGATGCGAGAATAAGAAAAAGCAATTGGCCATTTGAGAACTAAAAAAATGAGTGAGAACAACTGTTGCAGAGTGATTTGGACAGAAATAAAAATAGACAAAGAGGATTAAATAAAAAACCTTCAGCAGTGTGAATGGAATTTTTTTAAAAATGATGAAATTATTTTAAGAAGGGAATGTTCAAGGAAGGAACGATAATGAAAGGTGGAATTTAAACGAATGCTAAATATTAGTGTCAAAAGAAAAAGGAAATGAGAATGTTGAAAAAATGTATAGATTGGCTAACTGAAGAAATTTTAGAAATATAAGCACGGTTTGCTTATGAAATGTTTGCATGACTTGTGTAATTTCTCTGTGAAGATGTTATCTGTTCTTGATATGGAAAGAATGCCATTGTTCTCCTACAGAAAGGGAAAGCAAACAGAAATGAACCCAAAATAAATGAGAGGTGACAATGAGGAAAATGTGAAAAGTGTAGTGTAGCTTCATGCTAGATTGGGTGTGTATGGCAGATGCACATTCTTTAGTTAGCCAGTGAAAAATATAAAGTGTATGATAAAATGAATAGGCTTGAATTATGGATTGTTTGGCATGAATAAAAACCTTAAGGTTGGTTGCTGAATATAACAGGAGCAATGTATTGTACTCTACAAGTAAACACGCGTGAAAATACTTTCATGTTTTTTTTTTCTTTCTCTTACATTGTTGAATACTTCTTGGATCTTGCATATTGCAGCAAATTACAAAACTGTAAAATGAATAATAAACAAACAGCTCAACAAATGGTTCAACACATAAATGTGTGAAATTTCTTTTTTAATTTATTTACAACATATAGTAAATGCATACAGATTTTTTTTACATGTCTCCAAAGCACTGAGGCACTTCTGGATTGAAAGGATAAGCCAGTGACATCACCATTGCCCAGGAGGTGCCCAATTGCTAAGAATTCAATCTTCAGAAGGTTACTTTCATGTCCCTGATTTTCCCACCAAGTTGGTACCTATTTATCTACTTGTATTTTCATGCTTTCGACCTGCTCAGTAGGCAAGAACTGGGATAATTGATGGGAACTCACTCACTCTGTCATGTGGCTCACACTCTCGGATCTTGAACTGTTGAGCTGTTCATCTTGATGGTCCTCCAACTCAGCATCTTAACCACTTGAGCCTAATGCATACAGATGTTTAGGTGATATTATGGATTTCTTTAATGGAACATGGATGTCCGTGCACTTTTACACATGGACAATATTGTGTTATTGGGTCAACACAAGAAAAGCTAAATTATTTACAATGAAAGTAAGGTGCAACAATTAAAAAAAATCAATATAACAAAGGACAAGAGAGTTGCATCTGGTTGAGAAGATGGAGCAAACATAGAAAAATTTTGGCAAATAGGTGCCTTTAATTAGCTAAAGTGCATGTGCGGGAGATGCTCATGCATGCACGGGAGTCATGTACACATGTGTGTGGAATATGTGTGCATGCACAAAGAGTGGGGCGCATGCACAGGGAGCAGGGAACCTGCGTGGGGGACCTGCACGCATTGCATTTTGGGCACTAGGTACTGAAAAGTTTAGCCATTACTACCCTAGGGAGATACACCTACTGGAATCCAGAAGAAGGGCCTTCTCTGTGGTGGCTCCCTCTCTCGTGAACATCATTCCTCCAGAGATTAGAATGGCCCCTATTCTGACACTCTTCCAGAAGGCACTGAAGACCTGGTTCTGCCAGCAGGCCTGCGGAACGCAGAGCAGGATGGAGCCCATCAAATGGCTCATGTGATGTGTTGTCACTGAGGTGGGGGTTATTTTATTCTATCATTTTATTAATTTATTATATGATTCTCTCTTTTATTAATTTTATTGTTTTTTAATTGAGTTTTTATATGCTTGTAAGCCACCTTAAGTCGCTATTTGCAAATAGGCAGCAATATAAATTTCCTAAAATAAAATAAAAAATAAAAATGTTATCTAGGAAATGTTATCCACAATATAAACTCTGCCCTTTTGCACTTCGCCATGTCTTACTCGCACAATTTATATTCTGATTGGCCACTTTTTCCATCTTCTGTCTGATGGATGCCAATGCCTGCTATTCTCTCTCAGTGCCTCTACTGTACCTATGTGCTGAAGTACCTGGTACTAAGTAGCCAGCCCCTAATCCATGACAATCAGATCAAAGAACTTCTAAGCCTTGAGTGAAATCATAGCCTAAGTATAATAGCATTCTCCAAGTCTTTATTCCATAGCAACTGATATTATTCACAAGGAGGTATCCAAGCTATTCAGAAGTGCATCCTGCAGGACCTGTACTCAGACTTACGTTTCCTAGCTACTGGTATTCAGGTACATTCTTTTTTTTTTTTAAGCAAATTTTATTAATTTTACAAAAAACAATACACAATCCAGGCATAACAACTTGAAAAATCTTTTCTAAAAAAAAAAAATAATAATTAAAGAAGAAAGCCAATAGAACATATAAAATAACTCCAAATTGTAATATCCATATTTACATTATCTATTTAACTTCATATCTTATCCAGACTTCTCCTTTTATCCAAATTATATTTCTTGCTTATTAAAATTTTATTGCCTTTCATAAACATACAAAACACAAAACATAAACAAAACTAAAACATCTTTTCTGAAGGCTGTCTGATCCCGGGTTGAAACTCTTCACACAGACACAAATTCAAACATCATATTCACTTTATATATCCTTCCATATCTTATTATCATTTTCTTTTTTTATATATAAACCAATTTTATCAATTTTACAAAAACTGCACAAACAATCAAGGCATAACAGCTTATAAATTCTTTTCTAAAAAAAAAAAAAATTAAAGAAGAAAACCAATAGAACATAATGATTCCAAATTATATTATCAATATTTACTTTATCTATTTAACTTCATATCTTATCCCAGCTTCTCCTTTTCATCCAAATTATTTCTTGTTAATTAAAATTTTATTGCCTTTTATCAATATACAAAAAAAAAAAAAAAACCAAACAAATATAACAAAACCTTTATATGTCCTTCCATATCTTATTACCATTTTCAGTAACATTCTTTGTCTGTTCTATTTCCAACTATCCATTCATCTTTTTTCTTTTACTATACTTCTCCTATACACTAATTGGAGTGACACCTTTAACTCATTACCCTAACTTAAAAGTACTTCATATAACACTTAATTTATCTTGGGATTCTGTTTAGTAGATTCTAAAACTACACAGTAAATTTTATATTCTAAATACACATATAAAAACACAATCTTATATACCTTCCAGAATCCCCCTTTTATCCTTAATTAAATTGACCCATTGTCTTTTTTTCTTTAGATCTTGCTTCCCACCATTAAGGCTTCTCCTCCCCCCCTTTCTCTCTTGCTTATTCTTCTCCTTGCCCTTTTTACCCCTTTGTCTCTCCTCCTCCCTTTTCTTACTCCCTTTCCTTTGCTTTCTAACCTTGCATCCACCTTTCCTCTCATTTTTCTCTTTTTTGGTTGTTTTTTCAAATCTTAAAATCCTCTTTTTCTTATCCTCTTTCTCCTCCTCCCCGGAAAAAAACATTGTTCATCAAAGATGGCTTCTTGTTCCTCTTCTTCTTTGTCCCAGTCATTCTGCTGCGTAATCAATTTTTCATAAGTACATAACGCCATTTCTAAAAATTGAAAAAAAGTGCCCAAAGTATCTTTTCCATCTTGTTCTTCCTTTTTATATTTTTGATATTCAGTCTTTAGTTCATCCACAAGCGATGCCATCCTGAAAAGAGAAACTTTCCCCAAAACAACCACCCAAGTATTTTTAATCAAAAATAATTTTAAAAAAGTTCCAAAAGTTTATATTTTTCTTCTTTCTTCTATTTCTTTTTCTGGGGTTACTGTTTAATCAAAGAGGTCCAATTACCTTGTATCTTTCTTTGAGGTTCTAGGCAATCTCCTCCTTTTTCCACTTCTGCTCCAATTTTTTTTCCTCTCCCTTTCCACTTGCAACATCAATTTTTAAATGATCAGAAATCCATACCTCTAATAAGGGTTTTCCAATTTCTTAAATTTTTAAGTCCAATGTCCAAGAACTCTTTTGTCCCTTAGCTTCAACTTTCAGAATAATTCACCTTCAGCACCCAAACAAATTTCAAATCTTCATCTGCTGTTTCTGAGGGGTGGGAGAGTGAAGAAAAAAAAAGTTCCCTTTTACAGCTTCTCCACCGCTTTCGATCTTCTTAGGGATACAATGTATCCTCCAGCAATTCAGACAGCTCAATTCCAATGAATTTAAAAGATGTTGATTGACCCGGCTCAGCCAGCACTTTCACTTTTCTTGCTTCCTCCAGCACAATCTTACCCGGTTGCTGGCTTCTTCGTGGCAGCCATTGGTGGCTGCCGCTCCACCACCTTGGGAAAAAGAGGTTTTTCCAGACGAGGAGGGGTCTGCGGCACCCCCAACCCCCTGTCCAGCTCCCCTCTCTCTTCGGCTGTCCCTACAGGGCAGCCATATCCCCCTGACCCTTTTGGATCGGGGGTACCTCGGCGGCAAGCACAGCAGGAATTGCGAACGGTTGCGAATTCCTGCTGCCACCGAAGCCACACAGAACTGGAAAACCTCTACTGGTATTCAGGTACATTCTTGTCGTCAAGAGCAAATTCCATTCTGTATTCTACTGCTTGAAAAGTGACCTTGTTTTACAATAGCAGAATTCATATCATTACCCTTCTTGAAGTCGGATTTATTTTCTTTTACTGATTTATTTTCTTTTACTGATAAAAAATGAAAGTTGCTAGATCATATTGTTGTGCAGTGGTATTCATTGTATAAATTTGTCTTGCATTTGTCAGAGAGGACACACATACAGCAGTCCTGTCTGTGTTTGTATAGAAATCAATACAGTTTATTCCCAAGCAAAGAATGGAAGGAGGTATTCAATGCGGTTCAGGCCTCAGGTAGAGTTACTGTGGCCTTAAATTTAACACAAGTCAAATGGGCATGCTTACAATACAATCATACAGTTTTGAATTACCAGTTGTCCTTGACTTAGGACCACAATTTTTGTCCTGGCTAAGCAAGACAGTTGTAAATGAGCTTTGTCCTGTGTTACAACCTTTCTTGCCATCATTGTTAAGTGAATCACTGCAATTGTTAAATTAGCAACATGATTGTTGAGTGAATCTGGCTTCTTCCTTGTCAAAAGGTCACAAAAGGTGTTCCTATTACCCTGGGACACTGCAACCATCATAAGTACATGCCAGTTGCCAAGCGTCCACATTTTAATCACATGACCATGAGGATGCTGCAATGGCTGTATGAAAAATAGCCATAAGTCACTCCTTTCAGTGCCGTTGTATCTTTGAATGGTCACTAAATGAATGGCTGTAAGTCAAGGACTATCTTAGCAATCAGATCCTACCTTTTCCACTACCACGCGAACCTAACATGCTTTCCCCACTGAGGCCTGCAATGCCAACCAGCTGAGAGGATAAAGAAGAGAAAAGCGCAGGGGCAGGTGGGGGGGGGGGGCAATCCTACCCTTTTCTCTCTTTCTCCTCTCAGCTGACTGTTCTTTTTTCCTCCTCTCAGCTGATCATTGGAGGCTTTGTTTTTTTTTTTTCTATTGGTTTGGCTGAACCGCTCTGAACTGGTAGCATATCATCACTGGACTATCTGTATGGTATAAATCTCCACATCTGAGTTGCATTTAAACCTCCATGGCCAATGCAAGATTGATGAAACTTCACCAGGAACACAAGCTTTTTTAGAAATAGTCATATTTGACTATCTATCTATCTGTCTGTGTGTCTATCTATCTATCTATCTATCTATCTATCTATCTATCTATCTATCTATCTATCATCTATCTTCTATCTATCATCTATCTATCTATCTATCTATCTATCTATCTATCTATCAATCTATCTATCTATCTATCTATCTATCTATCTATCTATCTATCTATCTATCTATCTATCTTCTATCTATCTATCTATCCATCCATCTATCTCATCTATCTATATACACATATAGATAGATATACAGATGGATATTCTCTCTCTCTCTCTCTTTCTCTCTCTCTCTCTCTCTCTCCTTCCCTGCCTCCATAATTCCCCCCCTACTTCATTGTTTAAACTATTCCACTGGCAAAAATAATCTAGGACTAGATAACCCCTTTTAATTAGTGTAATTTACTGGAATCTCTGCAATGCTCAAATTATAATATCCAAACAATTTTAAAAATCACTCCTCTTCTAGATAGAAGTTTTAATTGCCTTCCTGGTTTTGTTTTGTTTTTTGATAAAGCAAATAGAGCCCGATCCCCAAATAAAATAAAAAAACAAGTCAACTCATTGCAACACACTGGAGAATGAGGCAGCTGAATAAATAAACCCCCATTGGCACCACTTTTGTATACAGATAGTCCTTGACTTACAACCAATGGGTTTGGTGACTGTTTGAAGTTACAGTTTCAAACTTCAAAAGGTAAAATGGAGCAATGCTTTCTTAACAACTGTCTTGCTCAACAATGGAAATGTTGGGCTCCATTGTGGTTGTAAGCAGAGGACTACCTGTACTTGAAAACCAAGTTTTGATTTCCAGTTAGACCCTAGATTTTTAATCTAGGACAGGCATGTCAAACTGGTGCCCCACAGGCCAGATAAGGCCCATGCAGGGCATGCCCACACCAGCTCCACAAGGTCAAAAATCATCCCTGTTGTGGCCTGTCAGTCATCAGGCCCTCCAGCAACCAAATCAGATGAGGCAATGGTTATGGGAGTCAGGGCCAGCATCAAGGAGATCTGAGAGCTCCAAGGGGGAAGAGGGAATGGAGCTGTCAGAGAAAAAGACAGAGGTGGAGCCTGGGCTGTCCATCAGCCCTCAGATGGAGAGTCAACAGCCCACAGGTCTACAGGTGTTTGATGAGGAAGAGGAGGAACAGCTGGGTCCAGTGCCTGAAGCGCAAGTGTTTGAATAAACCAAGAAGACTGAGTTTACATATGATGTAAATCCCAATCCGAGCATTATATCTGATGTGATATGTGAATACTTCTCATGAATTTGGAGGATCTGAAGATCCTAAGTTATTCCAGTCCTGAAATGTGTACTTGTGTGCTTTTAATTCCTTTTCACTGACTACCACTTATATTCTGGCAAGGTTGAATTGAGTCAATTGGGCTTTAATTTCATTAGTGAAAAATGCAGTAGGATTTTTTTTTTTCTCCCCTTGTATATTACTTGAGAGGTAAATTGACAGCCAGCAGGTTTCAGGCCAGATATGCCAGTTCTGTCAACAAGTAACATATGTTTTGTCTCCAGAGTCTTTAAGTGCAGGGCAAAAACTCAATTGAAATGTAAGATAGAAGAAGCGATCAGTATAACCTGTCATGGGTGCGTGGCAGAAACTACTTTCATGCTGACAAGAGGACACTCAACCATTCAGTGTGGCTTCATAAGGATCCTATCCAGTTGCATCATGTCATCTGAGAGACATTTTGCCAAACCTGTATCTAAAAGCTAAGTCAAGAAAGAGGGAATGAGCTTTACCATCTCAATAAAGGAGAATATTTATAGCTCAGGGTTGAAATGAGGGGTCCTTGGTGCTTTCTGAGTTTATATGTTTTCTTATAGATCAGGGATGTCAAACTCAAGGCCCAGGGGATGGATCTGGCTTGTGGGGCATTTAGATTTGGTCCACGGGGCCACCCTAGAAACAGTGAAGGACCGGCCCACGATGCCTCTGCCAAGAAAAATGGAGCTCAGGAGGGTTGAGGCCCTTCCAAGCTTTGTTTTTGCTGGCAGAGGGATGCAGGAGGCTGTCACAGCCAAAAATGGAGCTCAGGAGCCCATTTTCACTGACAACTTGGAGAACTTGGACCACCACAGGTGCCTCTGACATGAGTGACATCAAGCTGGCCGCACCCATCCTGGACATGCCCACCCCAGCCCCCTGAGATCAAACACAGCCTTGATGTGGCCCTTAATGAAATCTAGTTTGACACCCCTGTCAATGTTTCATTACCCAAAGTAGGTTACATCATCAGCACTGGAATGGGTGTCTGGAAACTGAAAATTAGCACAGAATTAATAATGATGATGGATCATTGATGATGATGATAATAATATCCATTCAGTTGTGTCCAACTCTTGTTGATTAGATAAGCCAGGTCTCTCTACATCTTCTAATCTTGCACTACTTTTTTGAGTTGTTCTATGCTCTGGTTGGTGTCAGCTTTGTTGATGAGTTCATAATTAAAAGGAGCCAACATCTTCAGAAATTTAAAATACAATTTATTGATAAGCAGTTTGTTAAAATAATACATTTTTTCAGCATATAAATCAACGCAGCATACATGATATTAAAATCATCGTGTCAGTTTATTTTCTTGGAGGAAGAAAAGTATAATTCAGGACAGAACTATTAATTACAATCAAAATTGCTGTCATTTCATTTTGTAACATTCCAGTTCTTAATATTTGCCTGTGGGTGTGTAATAAGCATCATTGAAATATAAAATAGAAGATATAGGCTTGTTAATCAAAACATTGAATGTATAAACTTCTTCAATAGATCAGTGCTATATTCTGTTTTATAAAAATACAGAAAGTATTATTTTACCAAGAATGTATTTTTTTATTCTGATCTCCAGATTCGAAAAGACACTAAGTAGTTATAAAAATCAGACTTCCATTGTACATTGCAAAATATCTTAGTTCATTAGATTCACTGTATTGAGTCTATTATTTCTATAACAAAACAGAATTTTAAACTTTAAAATGGCTTGTTTATTCACTTGAGGGCATACTATAAGACATAACATGTCAGATGTTATTGTAATAATTCTCCATAGAAATATATATAATGCAAATGAATCATAAGCAAGTATTACCACTCAACTTCTTCCTGTAGACTTCCATATCTTGTGAATGATTCATAGTCACATTATTCAACCTAGCACCTACCATCTGATTGCAGGTAAAATATAAGTGGTTCTCATTTATAGTAACAATCCCTTGTTCTGTGACTTTTTAAAACTTGCAACAGCAAGGTTATGGTTACGACCAGCACTTGGAGTTCCAGCTGTCACAGCTTCCTTGCAGTCATGCAATTACAATATTGATGCAAACCACAGTTATGTAATTGCAATTTCCAATGTTTCCCTTCCAGTTCTAGATTCTTTGATAGTTTCCCATTCAACTTCTTTGCAAGATCCCAATCAGTTTTTTTTGAGATCTAAGTCAGCTAAAGACTTAATCCATAGAGTCCAAAGTAAAAGGCCCCTGAGATCACCTTTTCATCAAACCCTCATATCAATTGAAGTCAAGTTGAACTGGATTTTTTAGAAGAAAATATATCATTCAGACTCATTTAAATGCATAATCAACAACTCAGGAAATCAAGAAATCAGAAGAAATTAAAAGACAATTCGGAAGAGTAATAAGTTCAACATCTAAGCTGTAAGCTTTGTCCAGAACAGAAATATTTTTATAGTATAACCTTACATATGTCTACTCCATACAAATTCCCAGTAACAGGCATATGTACATAAACTTAATGAAAATCCCTCCTTAAAAGCAAAGTTCTACAACTATGGGATCATTGTAGGGAAAATCCTATTTCACAGATGGACACATTGGACTTCAAGATCTATACCACTTTATCCATGCAAACAATGACTCCACAACCCCAAACAATGAACCACCTGCATACAGAGACAACTGGTCTACCATTGCTAGGTCAAAATCACCATATTAACCATCTTGCAGATTTTCACCTTCCTGGGGGTGACCACGAGTGATAGCCAGTAGCTCCATAAATCCTGTTTTCACAGGCAGATATGAAATATGTTACTTATGCTTTGTCCTGAATCATAACAGAAAGATCAGCACTGATCCCACAGACCAAATTCAGCCACTTGGACATCAGTACTGATTAAAAAAAAACAACCACAAAACAAAACAAAATGTATTTGTCAAGGCCAGGATTATAGTTATAAAAAAAGTCAGCTTTGGTCATTGCAACAATGTGATTTAAAAAAACAGTGTGCCTAGTTTTTTTTAATGTGCAGGAAAACATAGCTCAGCAATAAATAATTAGGCACTGGGAATACTCAGAATCTTACATTTGGTAAAGTTAATCAAAGTGCTAACTGCAAGAATGAAAACTAGGCCAAGAAAGGATTAAGATATAATTTGAGGTTTGTAGGTCATGGCTAGAGGAACAGACCAATTTCAGATGCAATTTCTTTGGCCTGTTGTTTTTAAAAAGTATCTTGCATAAAAGTCCATTACATACCTATCCTGACTTATTCCCTCACCTATTAATGCATAATGGTGAAACGCAATCAGTGAATCAAAGCCAAATTAATTGTAGTTAATTTGCAAACATTTATAAAAAGGGAACTGTAATGCCTCCTTTCTTGAGGTCTGTGTTTACTTCCCACATGGATCAATAAAGCAATTTATGCTTCAATGAAGGTTTGATGGTCCCTTGCTTAAACAGAGTCACCTATGATGGGTGATTAAATAGGTAAGTTGACAGATATGCCTTTTTCTTATGTTTTAGAATGAAGAGAGAGGAAAAAAGATCTTATAGTTGTTTTTATTACAGATTAACAGAGTTGGAAGGCAATCTAGTCCAACCCCCGCCCGAGCAAGAGACCCTACACCAGGTGTGGGCAAACTTTTTGGCTCGGGGGCCGCATTGACTTTTAAAATTTGACAGACGGGCTGGGTCAGCACAAGATTTTTTGAGAATCGCCCCCCCCACCCTTCCCCCCTCCTCTCCTCCTTCCCCTCCCCTCGGAGGCCCCCTGAGTCAGGAGTTGCTACCGCCGGCGGCTCCAGTCTGTGCGGCTCCAGTCCCGCGTTGCCTCGGGAAGGGAAAGGCAAAAAGGAAGAATTGTGGCAGTGCTTTACAATGGCAGCAGCAGCACTGGAGGCTCAGGCTCAGCAGCTCCTGGTTTTGCCTTTTCCTTCCCAAGGCAACATGGGACTGGAGCCGCGCGGAGCTGCACCGGCGGTAGCAAGTCCTGACAGCCCCAGCCGGACACCTGAGCGGAGCCCGGGTGGAACTGCCTGTTGCTGCTGCTGGATTGCCTCCTCCAAGCAGCCCACCTGCCCGCCGGGCTTCCCCTCCACCGTGTAGCTCGGGGCCGGGTGCGAGTGCCCGCAAGTTAAAAGGAAGCCGAAAGTTGCTGGGAAGTTGTTCGGGTTTCCGGGGCTTCCAGGCTTAAACTTTGCACAGGCAAAGTTTGCAGGCGGGAGCATCTTCCCACCGAGGGAAGGGTTCCACCCAGCAGGTGGGCGGGCTGCTTGGAGGAGGTGACCCGGCGGTGCTCCGGGTTTCCCCTCCACCGCACAGCTCAGGGCCAGGCGCGAGCACCTGCGAGGAAAAAGGAAGCCGCAAGTTGCTGGGAAGTTGCTCGGGTGCTGGGAGCAGGCTTTTAAAGTGCTGCCTGAGCAGGACCGCCGAGCCGGGAAATGGGGCACCAAGGCAGGGCAAGGCTCCACCAGCAGTGGCCTAGCTTTAGGTGGCTCCAAGCAGCCCACTTCAAGCAGCCCGCCTCCCGCCGGATGGAACCCTTCCTGCTCCTTGGCCAGAAGATGCTCCCACCTGCAAACTTTGCCTTTGCAAAGTTTAAGCCTGGAAGCCCTGGAAAAAAAGGGGGATCGGCAGGGACTCACCTTCAGAGAGGTCGCACTCGAAGGTGATTTCAAACTCCCAGCCGAGGCCTTTGCAAAGTTCTTCTTTTCTTTCCTACCCCGAGAGCGCTCCACACTGTTTTGCAGCTTTGGGGGCCACGCGGCGCAGGACAATATGCCACGCCCAGTGATTTTTTTTCAGGGGCGGGCTGGATTGGACAGACCAATGGGCCGGATGTGGCCCACGGGCTGTAGTTTGCCCACCCCTGCCCTACACCATTTCTGACAAATGGCAGTCCAATCTCGTCTTGAAAGTCTCAAGTGATGACACTCCCAAAACTTCTGAAGGCAAGCTGTTCCAGTGGTTGATTGTTCTCACTGTCAGAAAGTTTCTCCTTATTTCCATAAAAAAATTCCAAGTTAAACTGTTTATGACTCTAAACATTAGATTTTAAGTTTTCCCTTAAATTATTCAAAACAATTTACAATCTATCATGAATTTAATGGCCAAATGACAATTCTCTGGTATACTTACTATTTGTCTGATTTGATTGTAATATATGTTTTTTTTATGATTCCCTCTGCAATAGGCACTATAAATCATGTTAGCTTATTTATTATAATTTCATTTTCATACACTTTAAACACACAACTATATAAGCTATTAAGTTTCCTGGTTGTTAGAACTATTCACTACTGTGTTCATTTTACTAGATACCGGCGTATGACCTATGACAAAGCAATAAAGAATGCCTCAGGAATCTGGATGAACTGCTGAGGTGTTATTTTAAGAGAAATTTGAATCTATATTTGAGTCAATACCAAAATGAAATCAAATGACGTTGCCTAATATGATTTAGTTGAATCCTGTTGTATTGATGTCACCTCACTAGCCTCAGAAGAGATTTCATTCAAAGCATGCAAGCTGAAGGATGCTTACTTAGCTGAAAATTTCATTGAAATCAATGGAAATTTGCTTCCCAGTACCCATGGTTATGAATTGTGCTCAAAAGCAAAGGGAAAGCTACGTAATTATTTTCTGAGTTAAGTTCACCATTTGATGTATACCGTATGTAGCATGGAGTAGAGCAGGACAAAAAAATAAGTTTAACTTCATTTCATTTATATTTAAATTGAGCTTCCTAGTCAGAATTCTGGAGGATCCTATCTCACCAAAAATGAATCAGAAGACAATTTCCTTTAAATTATATTACAAAGAATGAGGCGTTGCTGAGTGATTTTCTGCCCCCCGCCTGTCCTTCTTTCCCTCTCTCTCTTGCACACACATTTATCTCTTTTGCTACTTTTCCAGGATTAGAAAACTTGTCTCCCTATCAAAATAAATCACAGGTATAGTTCATGGCAAGTTAAGGGATGCTTTCTAGGGATAGCCTACATGTGACCATGTTATGGGTTCATGCAATTTTTCATTAAATTTAATGCAACTTAATCTCATTTGCTCTGGATCTGAAGGAGAAAAAGTGGAATATTTTCCTTTCAAATCCAGGCAGCTGCATGAACCTAATGCTTCACTCTGAATTAATAAAGGCATTGGAATGCAATATTACTTGTCACACAATAAAGAAAGTTTTCTTTTGCTTTCAGGATATTCATAGTTAAGGCTATGGCTTTGCTGGGAAAGCATATGTCTTGATGTCTATGTGACTCTGGTTTCAGAAACAGCATGGGGAGAGCTACAATATTTTCAGTATTTGAATACCTTGATTCTTTTTACCCATTCCTTACTTTTTTCTTGGAGAGTTTCAGCAAAAAGCTGTCAAGACACATTTTTATTCCAGTTTCCTGATCTATGCTACTTATTTTTCATCTATAGTTGTCTAGGATATCTCATAGGCACATAGTTCTCAACCTGTGGTCCGCGAAACCCTGGGAGGCTGCAACGTTATCACCGGAGGTCCATGAATATTTGATACAATCTAGTGCTTTAAATCTTGAGTTAAATCTTGATGGTCCCTGACCATGGTCCATGGCCTCAAAAGGTATTTAAAGGGAGTACATGGTGAAGGAAAAGTTAAGAACCAGGCATGGTCCTATCTGGGTGTAGTTAGGGATTATTGCCTCTTTCACAATGTCTCTAATGTTCTTTCAGACCTGTATATATTATGAACATTGTGCATAAATAATAAGAAAGATTAACTTCTTTTGTTTCCTGTAGGACAAGGGTGTCAAACTCAAGGCCTGGAGGTTGCTTCGATCTTGCCCATGGGGCCACCCTGGAAACAACAAAGGACTGGCCCACAGTGCCTCTGCCAGCAAAAACGGAGCTTGGGAGCCTGTTTTTGCTGGCAGAGAGCTCGGGCCACCACAGGTGCCCCCAACACGAGTGATGTCATGTTGGCCATGCCCCCCTGCCCCCCCCAGGTCAAACACAACCCTGATGCGGCCTCAATGAAATCGAGTTTGACATTCCTACTATAGGATAACACCACTGACATTTCATTTTTCATTATATTCAGTCATGAGTCTTCTGCAGCAGGTCCAGTTCAATTAAAGTTCACTTGTGAATCAACCATCAGGTGTTGATAAACCAGGTGTTCTATGAATTCTTAAAACATCCATGATCAACCACATACTATCAGATTTCATGGCTGCTGTTCACAAATGGCTCCTGCTGAACAGAAATATCCAGTGCCACATATAGATAAGATATTTTTGAATGAATGTTTCACAAATGGTTTTTGCTGCGGAATGGCAACATTAGGCAAATGCTAGTCAATGCACTTGCATGTTGGTCTTATATTTAAAAATATAAATAGTATTTACAAAAAGCAGCCACATGTGACCAATGATTGCAAATAAGGGAACAGATGGAAGCTCAGGTATTCCATACAGGACATGAATGGAAATGGGAAGGATTATTTCAATGTGTTTTCTGTGTGCAATTAGAAATGCAGTAGGAAGGAAAGATAAAACATATTAATTTCTTCTTGAAGCTTGGATCAACTGTGGAATTAATTATCTAGTTATCCAATTTCAAATCTTCTTCATTTAGTTCTTGATCTATCAACACATATACAGATATCCATATGCACATATTCCAAAAATAGAAATATGCAATAAACTCTCAACAGTGCAAAAGGGTGCTTTAGCATTATCTAGGGATACAATAAAATACCTTGAAACAAATTTATATGGAGATTCTTGGTCATCCAAGTCATGGTTGTCCCAAAGGTGCTTTTTCAAGAAGCACCTGGACTTGCCTCTTTAAAAAAATCACCTTTGGGACTACCTTGAAAAAAGAATTCTTTTTTTAAAAAAATTGAGAAACCAAAGAAAGATTTCAACCCTATATAATTTCAAGTGTGATCCCAAGTCTTCTTCTGCAAAATGTAAACAAGGTTCTTAGTGCCATGTGTGCAGATGCCAAAAAGCCAAGTTCATCATTGGTTTCCCACTGAGGTCACCTCAAAGACCTCAAGTCCTGCTTTGAAACAAACCTGAGCTGATTTGAAACTGTTGAACACTTTTGACAAGATAGCTTGTAGCGTCTCATTTGACTGATGTAACTTCCAGTGCTCTGCTGCCTCCAGGAGTACTGAAAATTGGTGTGTCCTATCATCAAGTCGATAAAGGATGTTTCTAGGGGGGAAAAAAAACAACCAAGAAAAAGAGTAAATGATTGTCTTAAGCGGATGAAAACAGATATATAAAGATTCACCTGAATTCATCTGTGATGCTGTCAGGTGGTAGCCATATTTTCCAAATTACAAACATTGTCTACTGAGCCTGGCATGTAGTAATACTAAGCCTTGGCAAGCTCAGAAATTGAATGTGTACATTTTTCCTGATTTCCCAGACATTTGCTCATCTGTGATTCTGAGAATCTAATTTTACAAGCATCATCCAGAAGGATGAACTATAAATCACAACATCAGTTCATGACATTCCTTTTGTTTTGTCCTTCAGAAGAGTATCCTAACCCCCTTAAAGCTTACTCTTCACTAGGATGTCTTTTTGCCCTTTGTACAATTTTACTACACTGTTTCAGAGTAATTCAGCAATTTTTTTTAAAAAAAAATATTGCTCCCTTCAAGAAGAAACACAAGACTGGGACAGTACAACACCAATATTTTCCATAATGGGGTCACCTTAAATTTTTGCATGTGTTTTAATATTTTACCTATAGTTGTTTGTTTCATAACTATTGACATAGTTTGCTCTTCAGATTTTTTTCATTCAAGCAGAGGAGAAATCTGTAATCAGTAATTTCACACAATAAGACATAAATGTTCCAATGATCCATGCAAACTGCAAACTTTCATACAACGTAAACTGATGTGTCTCATCCTTTGTTTTGCTCAACAAGCAGAGCATTGTAGTTTGACTACTTATAGGTAGTTCTCAACTTACAACCAGGGGTGGGGCTCAAAATTTTTAGCAATGGGTTCTCTGCCCAGTTGCTAGGTGAGTGTGGCTGTGGTGTGCATGGCCTAGTCAGCCTCCTACACCACCACCCCTCCGGGGGGGGGGCATTTTTGCCCTTTCAGGGCTCCGGAGAACTTTCTCGAGCCTCCAGGAGGATGAAAATGGCCTCCCTGGGTTCTGGAAGCCAGAAACAAGCTCATTTCCAGCCTTCCTGAACTTCTGGGAGGCCTATTTTTCACCCTCCCCTGAGCCTCCATGCACACCCTGCACTTATCTGGGCTGCGTGGGGATTCCTGGGAGGGGCGGGGTGGGCAGGACCAGCCAGGTGTGGGATTTGGGGGTTCTCCAAACTTCACAGAATCTTAGCTAGGGGCTCTCCTGAACCCCTGCAAACCCCCAGCAGCCCACCCCTGCTTACAACCAATTGCTTAGCAACTATTTGAAATCAGGACAGACCTCCCTGGGGTTACTTATAATCCAGTTCTGAAGTTCCAATGGTTGCCAGTTGCCCATGGTCACATGACCCCATTTTGAGCACTCAACAACCAGCCTGCATTTACAGCGGTTTGTAGCATGTTGCAGTCACATGATTACATTTCCTCCCCCCCCCCAAAAAAAATTGTTTATGAGTTTACAATGTAGCATACAGAGAAAATACAAAAGTAAATAATGGGACAAACAGGGAAGGGAAAAGGGAAGGGAAGAGTGCAGAAAAGAAGAGGAAAAAGAAAGAAAAGGCATTGACTACCAACTCCCCTTGGTGCAGTAGAATAAGGCATTAACATCAAAGCTCAACTTTTACTTTTACATAATAGTATAAACCAGCCATTTCTATCACAACAAATCTATCTAACTGGTAAAACCAGAAATCAATGGTGCATTTTTTCCCACCTCAAGCACAAAGTCCAGAAATGGTTTCCAAGTAGAAATAAAAGTATTCATATTTTTTTCTTTGAAAAATCAGTCAATTTAGCCATATCTGCTAATTCCATCAATTTTTGAAGCTATTCATCCATTTGGTGACTGCAACATCCTTCCATTTCTGTGGGTAAAATAGTCTTACTGCCATCAACAGTATATAACATCAAAGTTCCATTTTTTTTTCTCCTAAGTATTTTTCCCATTAAACCCAAAATGTGATTATACTTTTACTGAAAACTTTGGCTGAACACCAGCATTTATTACAGGCAAAATTGGTCCATACAAACAATGGGTTCGCTTCATGATCACTGCAAAAAAATATTCTAAAATCTTTTGGACAGCTAGATGGGTGGCATATAAATAGAATAAATTAAAAAATGGGTCAGTGACATGAGTAACCTATGTTATTATGATCACATCTTACGAACATAATGGATAGGCTCCATTATGTAAGTCAAGGACTACTTTGTGTGTCAATGTTATTTATTATTTATTCAAACTATTTGTGAGCCATTTTGAGAATCAAGCTAACTTGGATGAGCTTCAACTGGATGGAATTCAGTTTTTAGAATTCTCAATAATGATCAAATTGGTTGAGCAAATTTTGACTGACCCTAATGAACTGGTTTTGATATTAGGACAGCTGTTTGGGGATATAAAAGTTATTTTCATGAAGCAACTCTTTCATGGTATTCTGCCAAGTTATTTTTCTATTATAAAATGTCCCAGCCGAGCACTTCCATAATTAATACTTAGAATACAATAGAATTCTTTAATACTTTAAGCAACATTATTTAAAACGTTACTGAAAAATTAAACATCTTTTCAAAGGCAACCTCTATGCAGGCTAACTCCAGTTATTGTGTTTCTGGTTGGCAGCGAGTAATACATATTATCTTAAAACAGGTGTAATCATTACTCTAATTAAAGCAGTATGTAAATATCATATAAATCTCTACCCAGAAGCATTTTTGGTTGTGAACCAAAGAGTGTGAAGTTGGAAAACAATTTTAAAAGCACACCTAAAAGGTTGATGAATGATCACAGGTAGAGCTTTATCTTCAAACGTATGAAAAGAGGTTTCATAAGAAGAATGGCAAGGGAAGGAGAGGGGGGAAAAAAAAAACCCAAAGAAAGTAGCTCAGCCAAGACAGTCCATTAGTAACTTAATTATAGACAAGCCCAGTAGCAACTGCAAATTAGTAATAAAACTGCCAGTAATAGTCACCCAGAAGACTACCAGAGAGTATTTTCTGCAGATCACTATCAGAGCCGTCTAATTACCATTTAAAGAGAGAGGGCTCGGCTAACTACATCAACAGAAAATTCAGGATAAATGGCAACTTGATAAGTGCACTTTGAAATGGTTCTTTTGTAGCTGCGAAAACAAGAAATGGACCAGTCCCTTAAAGGCTTGGGAACTTTCATAACTTACTATAGCATTGAAAGATTTAAAGATGCTGCTGCTTGGAAATTCCTCTTGCATCCAAATGCAACCTTGTAGTAAGGTGAGAGAAGTCCAGAATGAGAAAAGAAGTTCTGATCTACGGCCAACCCAATAGATTTCTATTTATTTATATACTGCCCCGCTCATCGATAAGATGACTCTGGGCAGCTTACAAACAATAAAAAAGATAAATATAGAAACAATGACAATGCTATTGTTTGTTTATTTGTGTCAGAAACATCACAATTAAAATTAAAACAATTAAAATAAGACACACTATATGACATAAATATAGAATATAAAATACAAGATTAAAATAGGTACAACTTAAACAGATCTTGCCCAGAAAGTAACAACATTGTGTTCTGCGCATTGTGTTCTCTCCTCAAGTATACATTGATTGGAGCACAAAGGGAAGGAAGGTATACATACACTGTTTGCATGTCACCACAATCGCACATAGCAGGAGCAACCAGATAGCCCCATTTGTTCAGAGTGTCTCTGGATTTTGTTGTACCCATGGGGCAATGTATTCAATGATTTCCATACTTCCCAGCTTTCATCAGATCTAGGTGCTAGCTTCTCTGTTGGTTCCATCCAGTGTTGGTTCTTGGTAGCTTTCCATAGATCCACCCTGCTTTCAAATTCTCCCGAGGTTACACTGTTAACCACTTCTAAAGGTGAAGCCCTTTGGGGCCACAAGCACCAAAGGTTTTGATACCTTTTTGATAACATTTTGGTGACCACACTATAAAAAAGACTCTACAAAGAGTGCAGAGAAGAGCAACCAGGATGATTAGTGGACTGGAGACAAAAACATGAAGAACGGTTACAGGAACTGGGCCTGGCTAGTCTAGTGAAGAGAAGGACCAGGGGAGACATGATAGCAGTCTTCCAATATTTGAGGGGCTGCCACAGAGAGGAAGGGGTCCAGCTATTTTCTAAAGCACCTGTAGGCTAGAAAAGTGAGTTGATTTCCCATTTGCAGTTCCGGATACATAGCCAGAACTGAAACATGTCAATTGTTTAATGGGAATATGCAAATGCTAGAATTGAGTTATCTAGTAAGAATATTTGCCCAAAGGTATGTACACATTGCAAAACTGTCTACCAAATTGTGTGCAAATGGTTTACAAAACGTATTACAGCAGAGAGCACAAAAGGCAAACTTGTACATATCAAGAGAATTATACAGTGGAACTTAAAAGAAATCATATACCTTAAGAAAAAAAAAACCCATGTAAAAAAGCATATATTTTAATGTGCATGTTTACTTTTAAAACAAATTACATTTTTATGTGCAAACTTAAGACTGGAAAAAAGCAATCCCATAAAACCAACTGTCCATGAGGAAAGTAAATTCCAAATGGATTGGCAAAACACTCCATCCCTACTCTGGAAAACAAACCACCTTGGGACACATTGGAATAATTCTGCAGCAGGGAGAACTCTCCCACCCCCTGATGTCTCAACTTTTCTCACCATTCTTCAGGATTTGCCATTTCATTTTCTGTCTATCCTTGGTTCTTCAAATATGTTTTATTTAATACACAGAGGGTGGTTATTTTTCTTGTTCTTTTTAAATGTCACAATGTTAGACATAAAGGTAATCCTTGACTTACTTCCATAATGGATCTTGGAACTTCTGTTATATGTCATGATGGTTGTAAATCTTACCCACATGACTGATCTGATTTTACAACATTTTTTTGCGGCAGTTGTTAGATAACTGTGGTGTCAGGGTGACAGTGATTGCTCTAATTAAATCATGAGCCTCAAGCCATACTTCAAACAAATTCAAAAGATTTATTAGGAGCAACATGCCGGCATTAACCTAAATGAAGCCAACTCTGGCACCCATTCACAGATTTTTGTGGGCAGAAGATCTGGTAACCTAGCTACAATCTTTTAAAGATAAGGGTGGGATGTACTTCTGGTTTTAAATTGCCATACTGCTCCTTCACATTTCCCCTCCCACTTGTTTATGGCAACTTGAAAACAGGTATAGGAATGTTTTACAAGTTGACCTATGGCTGTTAAGTGAACCCATTGACTAAAATGGGCTTTTTAATTTTTGCTGGAAACCAGAAGTAAATGCTGGTTTATGGTTGAAAAAAACAAACCATAAATTGTGGGCATGTGAGTAAGGGACACTGCAAATGGCTGTAAATGTAGTTCAGATGTTAAGCACCCAAAATGCAATCATATAACACAGAGGGGACAGTCTCGGAACTTCAAATCGTGGTTGTAAGTTCCTTTTGGTAGATCTGTAGTAACTGAATGGTTGCTACTTGGCTATCTTTATGATGACTTCTGAACATCGTCATTGTAAACATTTTTTTTTTTTTTGCATGCAGTGTTAACCCTGTGCTGAAAAAGAGAATTTATAGAAAACTGGCTTCAGCTATAATTTGGCTTCAGCTATAATTTTTAGTTATGGGACATGTTTTCTAAAATATTCACAAAGAAAGTTATACTCTAAAATAAAATCCTGTAAGGGAAAAGGCAATATTTGCCAGAATGATATGAAAATCTGATAAATCTATATTTCAGGTCTACCATCACAAATGCTTCAGCCTGTTTTACCTCCTGCAATAAAATGTGGGACAGGGAAAAAGGAAATGTAGGGGAGGGAATGATAGGATGACAGGAACCAGAGGTGCCAATTCAGAACAGAACAGTGCGTCTAAGTACATAAGCACTAGAATGGAATATGAAACTACATCAAAGAGATGTCAATCCTTAAAGCTGTTACCAAAACAGCAAATTTGAATACCATTGGACACTCATGAATTGGTCAAGAGGGAAGGCTTTGGGAAATGGAAAAAGGGCAGGGTTTGAGTGGTAATATTGAGATCCAGCTTTGCTTATTCTGTAACCATTTGGCTTTAGTAAAAATACCTTTCACTACAAATGGAGTCTAGGGTCTTTCTTTCCTAAATGCCCAAGCTGGCACAAGCCTGATACTGTACTTTCTAGTGGCAGAGTTGATGAGTTTGCACACAAAAGACAAGCATAACGGCAACCTAATCTTCTTTAAATATCAATGACCTCTCAAGACCTTTCAAAGTGGTCATTTTTAGAATTGTTCTTTAGGGTTCTTTTAAGTGAAGATGCAAAAAGTAAGTAATGGATCTTCGGCACCACATGATAAATGAGGTACAGCCAGTTCAGTTTGGATACTTTGAATGAGTAGATGTATGTATCATAAATCTTTCATAATTGTCATCTCTTAGAATGGTGCACAAATCAATGGGGTCAAAGGGGACACATGCTGAAACACCCTAAAGCATTAAGCTTGCATAACTCATCCTTTGCCTCATGTTGAGTGTGATGAACTGTTCTGATGTGGTTGTGTGACCATCTGTTGTGTGGTCAGGACAGGGCAATGAGGCATTTCATTTTGACATGAGATTCCTGCTCGGCTTCAGGATATGCAATCATATAAGTATACACTTGGTTTTGCTTCAGAAAGATGCTTTGCTACAGCCATTGAAAAAGTGAAATCTTAGTAAATATAACACAGCTGTTCTAAGTACTCGGCAAAGGTAGACCTTGATTTACAATCCCAACTGTAAAATTTATGATGTAAAATTTATATTGACTGTTTCCTAGTATGATTTGATTCCTTATTGTACCCTATGACTATCATTAATGTTGTACTTTATGATTCTTGATGAATGTATCTTTTCTTTTATGTATACTGAGAGCATTTGCACCAAGATAAATTCCTTGTGTGTCCAATCACACTTGGCCAATAAAGAATTCTATTCTATCTAAAATTGGGATTCGAATTTCTATTGCTAATAAAGGTGGTTTGCTAAGTGAGTCATGCCTGATTTACAATCCTTTTTGCCATGGTTGTTAAGCAAATCACTGCAGTTTTCAAGTGAATTATGTAGTGGCTGAACAAAAGTGGCTTTCCCCTTATCTTAGCTTAGTGGAAGCTGGCCAGGAAGGTTGCAAATGCTGATCACATGACCCTAGGATGCTCCAACCATCATAAACACATGCTAATTTTCAAGCACCCAAATTTTGATCATGTGACTGTGGGGATGTTGTGATGATAATAACTGAGGAAGTATCTTTTTTCATTGCCATTGTAAATTCAAATGTCACTAAATGAGTGGGTGTAAGTCAAGCATTACCTTTATAGCAAGCTTTTACTTTCAGGACAATTTAACTTTTAGATTTAGCTTAAAAATAAATCAGGCTGCCAGAAAGCAATCCATAATTATTTTTTGTTGACTGTGTTCATTGGATATATCAGTATAAGATTCAATATGGAAACTAGAAGTCTAAAAAAAAAACAGTACAGAGATGATTATTCTCCCAATAATAAGGAGTTGGGGGAAAGAAGTCAACAGTAAAATATACTTGGCAATATTAATGAAGGCTTACATTTTCTTAATTCAATAATATGCAGCAACAAAGCACAGTGATTTACCTCTGCTTCTCCAAGTGTACAAAATGAACATATTTGAACAATTAAACTAGGATGTGGATTTTAAACAAAAGATAAATTTGCAAGATCTATCATTTGCCATATATAATTTTTAATTAAGAATTTCAATTATTATAGTAAAATCTAACATAGCCTAAGAAATGAACATAAAGAGAAAAGTAAATATGGAAGAAAAACAAAAGAGCAAAAGTAAGAATATCCCAAATATAAACAAATTTAGTAACCTTCTCTAGAGTTACAAACATTTATTTCTTTATCCCATAACCCATCTCTTATCAGTAAACAAATCCATAAAATGCCAGATTTTCTCTTAGCAGAAAGTCAATACTCGGTAGTAACAACATATCTTGTTTTAACCTTGATCAAATAAACCACCCTTATATTTCTTCCTTTAACATCCAACTTACTTCTAGAGTTCTTTTATTTCTAATCTGATTCTAGAGTCTTAATCTTTAATTCATTCAAATATTGTCATAGGATTTAATTTCTCTTTATGTCTTCTACCATCACACAGAGTTTTTCAAGGATTTAACAAGTTTCTTTTGCAAATCTAGTAGGAAATAAATCTATCTACAATTATCACTCTCTTGACTTGTCAGTATTTCTCTTTTATATTTTTAAATCTCAGCCAATTTCTTTTGTAGATACAATTAAGCATACTTTTCTAAATCATTCTGTTACAATCAGCTGTAAATTCTCTTCCAACACTATATCTTTTCATACAATATTTGTTTAATATCTGATATCTCTATATTATATATCTCGGGCATAGTCTATTCATGGAAAAAGACATCATTATTTTCATTGTTGATATGTAGTTATTATGCTTTTCAAAAGTCTCCTTTAATATTGCTTTGCATCATCTTACTGGCCTGTATATCTTTAACTTACCTAAAATCTTTAGTCCCGTCTAGTGTCCTACTTTTAAATAAACTCTAGTGTCCTGCTTTTTTGTTATCTTTGTAACATTTTGAAAAATCAAAATAGGATCTATTTTCCATAAGAAATAGAGTTTGTACTTTATAATTAATACTCAATAGCCAAATCTTGTTGAAAAAGGTTCAATATTTCAACTTTACCTGGATGGTTAGAATGTCTATTATTTTCTGAGATCAAAATCTTAGTTACTTTTTGGCTGTTTATTTCAGGTGCTTTAATTTGTAAGGTTATAATTAAAACTGTTTTTTTTATTCAGAATTGAAGGTAACTTGCCCAGCTTTTTCAAACTTGTAAATCCAAAGGTCTCTAATAGTTTAGTAGTATTTAATGAGCAATTTCCAAAAGTGATTACAAAATGAGGTTTGCAAACTGAGCATCTTTTAAAAGTCTCTGCCACTGCTAGGAGCAAAGAGGGTTAATCCCTTTGTTTCCCAGTGCTTAGAACTGCAGAAAACCATTATCTTGTGGTCTCCTGAGAAGCAGCCATCCAGAATGTCCACATGTGGACAATATCTTATCCACTCTATCTTGACAGCTTTAAAGAAACCATCTACTCATTAGTTCCTTGATCTTTGCCCTGGTTGCTGGCTCCACTTTCATAGAGCCTTCTTTAATTTGACATACCTCCCCTGGAAGTTCTCAGATAGGTTTACATTTCCACCTTCAAGAACAGTCAGATGTAGAATTTTATTATAGCAAAGATGAAAAAAAAAAATAGTAGGGAAGATGGAGCACCATATAATCCAAGATAGTGATCTTAGTGTCAATGTCTTCAAAATAAGGGTGCAAAGTTATCCTACATGCATACATACATACATACATACATACATACCATGTATATCTTTGTATGCCATAATAAGATCATATGTGTTGGATGGGATTGTGATTTGTGTAGAAAATACTATGTGGCAAGTTTATATTAGGCTCTCCAAATGACACATGGACTATTGCAAACATCATAATTTTTTTCATTATGTTATTAAAAGGACATCAATCCAGTTCCAGTTGACTAATCACTTCATAATATTTCTCTTCAACCTTAACTATTTTGATCATGTAAATATAATTCCCAGTCACTGTAATCTATTCAGAAAGATTCTTAAAAGGTAAGTGCAATGCATTATTTATGTTGCTAATGAAATTACTATATCTATCATTCATTCTTAATGGGCCCATTTTAGTGACACCATGGAAAGTACAGCATCAAACCAGGAAATTAATTAATATCTCCAGACAGCAATTCTGAAGATGATAAAACCTTTTTTCAGGGCTGACAACTCAGGCTGAAAAAATATGAAGGGAAAGCAAAAGGAGTTTTATTAAAGGAAAAAATGTAATTATGTAAACTAAAAAATATTATGGATGATCAAAATAATAGTTCTCAAAATGTCCTTCATGAGCTGAAATGGGGTTGAGATTTGGCTAGTCTGAATTAAATACAATCTTCAAAATGGCAATGGTATGTTTTTCAAAATGTCCAAAGAACAATATTCAATAAACTAAGAAATAATTTTACTTTGGTCACAATACTGAGCTATTTTGGAGGTTGAACTCAAGCATCAGCACACTGTCAAATATTGCAGTTTTTCAGGAGAGTGCAAACTTAGCGCTGATCTTCATATAAATTGATATTACACTGAAAATGCACTGAGCTTCTGTAAAAACAAATACACTTCAAGGTCCAATAATATTCCTAATTGTTGGACCAGACCAACAGATTCAGTGTCACCCAACTATAATTTACTTCAGGAGAACCCATTATAAATAATTATCCTTTGCCCTAAGGAAGTCAAACACTAATGGGATGGACAAACAGCAGGCATTAGGAGTATAGCACAGAAGTCAACTGGATGAGCAGTATTGATTGTCATGAAGATCATGGTGGTCAAAGATTGAACATTGACCATGACTTCTCTTAGAGAGCAATATTAATGGTATTAGTGACCATCCAGCAACTCAGTGAAAGTGACACCAGATTTTCTTGATGACAACAAGCAAAACCAAAGGTCAACATCACGGGTGTCAAACTTGTGGTGTCATGTTGCCATCATGTGACTTTTGTAATTTTTTTTGCCTTTGTGGAGCTGGGGTGGGTGTGGCTTGCATGTGACACATCTGGCCCAAGGCCACCAATTTGACACCCCTGGTCTACATGGATACACATTTAGTACTATACCCCTTCGGGTTAACCTTTACAATGAAAGGTATCTTTTGGCTTTAAAAAATAACAATCATACTATACTTCCACAGGATCTATAACAACTTATCATGGCCAACTCACCGCAGAGTAAATCACCATGGCCAACTCGCTGCCAGACAACTTACCACAGGAGAAGAGTTATATTGATATTGAAGAAATAGTGGAATAGAATTAAAGAAAGGATGCCAAAGGAGGGACAAAATGAAATGTGAACAACAAAAATTAAAATATTTTTGTAATTATTTTAAATAATTAAATTGAATTGTTGAATGGTCCTGTGGTGAGTTGTCTGGTAGTGAGTTGGCCATAGCAGGTCGTCCTGGGGTGAGTTGGCCATGGCAAATTGGCCATGGCAAGCTGACCATGGTGAGTTGACTGTGGTGAGTTGATTGTGGTGAGTTGGCTGTGGTGAGTTGTCCCATTTTTCCCTCCTCATATGAAAGACCAAAAGAGTCCCAAAACCTGTAGATGAGGCTAAAGGATTCATGATGCTGTGCTCTTCTCCCTGTCTGATTTCAAATGAAATTGAACTCAAGACCTAACATGTATAATATCTATAATATCTATATTAGGTACAAGATTTTTTCTTAGCAATATATCTATATTTTAAATTTTGCACTTGTGTTTGTTGGTTGGGAACCAAAAATAAATATTACAATTTGATTAAGAGATAAATACACCTCAAACCCAGTATTTAGGCATAAAATGTCTGTGCTAATGGCTCTTAGCATATTATTTGCATTTTATGTCATTAGGGAGAAAGGAAAGATTATTAAACTATTAAATAGAAAGAACAAGGAGATTGCAAACCTCTATCCTTATCTGCATGAACTATTTCAGTTGCTCTGTGAACAGGGCAGGGGACAGAGATGGTATTCAGCAAGTTCTGATCAGTTCTGGAGAACCGGTGGCAGAAATTTTGAGTAGTTCTGAGAACCGGCAAATCCCATATTCCCCTGCCATGCACCAACCACACCCACAGAACCAGTAGTAAAAAAAAATTGAATCTACTGGGAATCCCACTACAGGAACTTCAAAATTTCCCTCTGATTATTGGACTGCTTAAAGTTTCTATTAGCAAAGATTTGGGTGCTTTAAGATGTTACAAGTAGATGCAACGTTCTGCGTACTGCCTGCCTGCCTGCCTGCCTGTCTGTTGGTCGGTTGGTCTATTAGAACCGTGGTGGCACAGTGGTTAGAATGCAGTACTAGTACTGACCAGCTCAATGTTGACTCAGCCTTCCATCCTTCCAAGGTCAGTAAACTGAAGACACACATTGTTTGGGACAATATGTTGACACTGTAAACTGCTTAGAGAGCACTTTAAAGCACTGTGAAGCACTATATAAGTCTAAGTGCTATATCTATCTATCTATCTATCTATCTATCTATCTATCTATCTATCTATCTATCTATCCATCTATCATCTAATTTCTCTATTAAATATCACACTTGCCAGCCTATGGGTAGTTTGCAGATAAAGCAGTAAAATAATATAAAAGTTATAGGTAAAAACAAGTTAAAATCATATAAACCAGATTAAAACAAAATTAAAAAGTGACAGTTACAAAGTTTTGATGATCTGGCAAACATTTCAACTCAAATTACTTAGAACAATCTTCATGTAGGAGTCTGTGAAAGTAGCAGAGAAACAGGAGGATGTTTTGACTCAGTCCTAACTAGAACACATATAGTATTTTCCTGCAGATATACAGTATATTACTGGAAAAATCAGTAACAGTGGACAAATTACCTTTTCACAGAAGCTTGTTTGTAGTTACTGATCTTATCATTGAGATATTGGTTATTGATTGTTTTTAAATGTAGCTCTATATCACCACTTAGCTCTATATCACCAGCTCTATGTCACCACTTCTATCAAGCTATTGTAATTAAAATATTTGCAGTGAAATATTGTCTTTCAGGTCAAATGAGTTATTTGGAGACCCTGAAGTTATAAGTATTTTTAAACTATTGATTTTCAAACAGTCAACATCCTGGCAGAAAGGGTTAGCTATCTGAACTAGCAAATTGATGCTTAAACAATTAAATTCTCAAGTTGAAATTCCTCAGTGTTTCCATAATGTTTGCCAGCAGAAATTAAACCAACCAAAAAGCCTGCAATATTTCTTCAGAAAATATCTAAAATTGCCACCCATGTAGTTTTAGGCTGCAGACTCTGGAAGGCTATCATGAATGAAGGCTAGAAAGTCAGTGTTGGTGCATACCTTGCCAGATTTATCAGGAGGTATTACATCAGAATAAAGGATAGCTCAGAACTGGATATGCAGCCAAGGACTAGAGCCAAGTAAGCACAACACAAAAGGAGAAAGAAGACACTTGGATGAAGAGTTATCCTGGAAATTACTCTCCAAATTTCAGATATTTCTACACTTATGCATAGTATGGAAAATTGGATCTTTAGTTCTCCATGTTTCTCACAGAATGATAAGTATAATGTGACAAAAACAACTAAAACTTTATGGGATAGGATGGGATGGGGATGATGGAGTCTCCTTTAGAAGATTCCAAAGAAAAAGGCCCAGCATAAAGGGTGGTGGAATTGTACTGTGTATTGCTAAGATGACTTTGGATGATCTCCAAAAGGTAAGGAGACCAGCATTTAGGGATGATAGACCACCATATGACCTAAAATACCAAAGCAGTTGGCTAGATTTGGATTTCAACAAAAATCCTGGAAAATCTCACTGTAATAGACATCTCTTTACTGTTGGCCAATGAACTACATGGACACTTTGAGTCAATCTCGCAGGCAGATAAAATCAAACAATTACTAAAAGGTTTTAAAATGGAACTTTGTAAACTGGCTAAGACACCAATGAGCCAGGAGTTTAGCCATAGTGATGTTCAAAGTCCTATTTTTGATAAGAACATTTATCAATCTTTGATTGGTAGTTTATCTTATCTCAGTAATTGGTCAAGGCCAGATATTGCATACAGTGTTAATCAATTAGCAAGATTTAATACTGAGCTGACTGAAAGGCACTGGCAAGCTGCTAAACATGTGTTAAGATATCTGAAACAAACAATGCATTATGCATTGTATTTGGAGCCTAAGGATTTTAACTGCATATACTGATGCAAGTTTTGCTACAGACATAAATGCATGTACATCTACATCGGGTACTGTAGTATTATTGGGAAAAGCTTTGATTGGATGGAAGTCTATTAGACAGAAACATCTAAGTTTGTCAACAATGGAGGCTGAATTCTCATGTTTGTCTTTATTATGTACAGATTTAGTTTTGTATAAGCAACTATTGATTGATATGGGAATTGATGTAACAGATTCTATTGTTGTTTATGAAGATAACCAATCAGCAATACAGATGGCTTCAAATATTGCTGTTAAAACAAGAACAAAACACACAGATTTAAGATATTTAAATGTGAGACAATGTATGCAAAGTAAGATGATTAAGTTCAATACTGTATGTCAGAAAACAATATAGCAGATCATTTTACAAAGGCCCAAGGCTCTATAAAGCATAAGTCGTGCTGTGAAGATTATGGACTTAGAATGTAAGGTTGTATGTATTGTCCTATCCAAAAGGGGAGAATGTTAGGAATATAAGCACCTAACAGCTATTTGGGTTGGAAATATATAAACCAGGATAGACATTTTAATACTATATCTTTAAGAAAATGTAAAACTGTAATTGAGTGTGGTTTCTCAAACGGCCATAAGATGGAGCCAGAAACATGGGTTGTTTAGTCTTAGTCTGAGAAGAAGTTTCAGTGAGTCTCTGTTTCCTTCTGTTGGAGAGTTTTGTCATTCTTCCACTTTTCCTAATTCATGGATTTGATGTAAGTCTGATACTGAACTGTTTTTGACACTGGACTTTGTTATTGGATTATCCTGGATAGAAACTTACTGATTTTACCTTTGAATGACTTTAGACTGCTTGTTTTTAACTTTGCTTTAAACCTTTCTGGAAGTAAAAACCTACATTTAATGTACAGTGTATCTGTGTGCTGTGTGTGTATTATTCAAACACTACTCTCAAATACGTCTCCCTGTATGCACTCATTCTTCTAACAGGAAATTACCTCAACAGAAATCCTGTTGAAAATGTTTGGATCAGAAGAAAAAGAAACAAGAGTAATAATGACTTAGTCAGAAAATAGAAAAAAAGAACAAGGGTTCTGCTACCTGGATATGGTTTTCACAAATAGAGTAAAATCACTGAAGAAATGAAAGTGACCAGAAGCTGGGGAAAAGCAATCATGTTATCCTTGAACTTATAATAACCAGGTGATGAGGTACTGAGGTGATGAGGCCTTTATACTGGGCTTTAGAGGAATGGATTTTAATGAATGTTAGAAACGAAAGGAAAGCCAAACAGAGTACAAGCCATTACAAGAAGAAAGTGGTAACCTGATAATAGAATACTAGAAACTTGCTACTCTGCTGCAAATGATCCCAAGTACATGTTAGAAGAAAGCAGAGCTAAATACAACCAAGCACAACAAATTATCTAACCCTGGCATCAATTAGCTGGGCTAGATCCTAAATTTAACATCACCCTAATGTTCTTTCTCCCAGCCAGGTTTTGTCTCTATTATGGAAGCTGTTTCACAGGAGAAATACCCCTATTTTTAATCTCCTAGATTGAATATGCTATTAGTTGAACTCTACTAATCAAGAGGGAACTGATTCAAAAATTTTTGGTGGGATTATTTTTTTTAACTACCGGTTCTGTGGGCATGGCTTGGTGGGTGTGGCAGGGAAAGATACTGTAAAATCTCTATTCTGTTCCCACCCCATTAACCTGATTTCCAGCTCCGTTGTTCTGTGCAGGCAACAAAAAAAGGCCCAGCCAATCAGCTGGGACATGGGAGGCAGAAAATAGATGGGGGCGGGGCCAGTCAGAGGTGATATTCTGAACTACTCAAAATTTCTACTACCAGTTCTCCAGAACAGATAACTTAGCTAAGTTAAACAAATTTAACTCTCCAAGGCCAGATGAATTGTTAGAGTACTGTAAGAATTAGCAGAGGTGGTCACAGAACCACAGAACAGAACCATTCTTAGTCATTTTGGAGAACTCCTGGACAAGTAATTATGTCCTTAGAAGAGAGCAAAAGATATTTACATACATACTTCAAGGAGCCAGTGTGAATTAAATGCAGACAAATCAGATCAAATTAACTCTCTTTGGGAAAGTTACTAGCCTAGTAAAGAAGGGAAATGCCCTATATGTAGTATACCTAGATCTCAGCAAAATGTTCAGTAAAAGCCAACACAGTAAAATCAGAGTCAGAGTACTATGCAATCTGGGATAATTGGTATGAATAGTTGAATAGTAGGAATACAAATCGTAGATATAAGAAAAATGTATATAAATGTATGGACATCTGTATGTGTAGCAATGATGAGTGTTGTTAAAGATGAGAATGAGATATGTAAATGTGAAAAAGCATAATAAAAGTAAACAAATAAATATAAGAAATATGGTCTATATCAGTATTTCTGATCTTTCTAGGGAATTCTGGGAACTGAATTCATCTTCTAAAAGTTGCTGAGAAACACTGGTCTAGATGATTTTACTTCTAGATGATTTTACTGTTAGATGAACTCACAATTGGTTGAATGATGGCACCAAAAGAATACTCATTAATACTATGTAGAATTCGTTGATTCTACTCTACTTAGTTGTTACTGAATCAGCTGCTTTGCTACAGATCTATGTGAGACTGTTTCATCTGGATGCCTATATTTAGTTTTGCACCATTGCTATTTTATATTAGTAACAAGATCTTTATAATTCATATTAGCAGGGGGGAAAAATCTCAAAAATAAATGAAAGAACTATTTGCTTATCAATGCAGATATCCCATGTAGATATATAGTTATAGATATATATTCAACATAATTTGATTAGTGTTCCATACTAATTTAATTAATGTCTTGCTTAAAAAATACAATCCATTAAAAAATCTATACCTATTTCTATCTGCAGCTTTCAACATAGGTTGCTTTTCTAAGAAACTTCCACTATACACAATTTTAGCATAAATTCCCAATGGTACAAATCGTTAACATAAAATACTCAGATGTCATTCCTTATTACAGATATTTGCGTCAAATAGGTTTTTAGAAGTAATTTATCTTATGCAAAGTCTGATTTAAAATGCAATGATCTATTTTTGCAAGTAGCTTTCAGAAATGGTAATTTTGTTTGTTACAGAAATGTTTTTTTCTTGGTTGGATTTGGAGATAGCTTTTTGAATGGACAAAGAAGCCATTTCCTAGGCAATCTTTTGCAGGATTTTATTGACAGTACTTTGGTAATGGATACAGAAGCAGCGGGGTGTGTGTGTAGATGCACATTATTGAGTCTAATCCCTCATTTAGCATATTCCAATCAGTAAGCATACAATCTAGGAAGGATATTAATGAGTTGGAAAGGATTGAAGAGGGTGGGGATAATAAAACATCTAGGAAATTCCAGTATATTTTGTTTAGAGGATACAGAATATATGTTATATGGATCCTAAAGGCAAAATAGGAATGACAATTCATTTAAGCCCAGGGAACACACTGGGAGAAGCTGCTGGAAAATGGGTTTAATTTCAACATTCAGAAGGAAGTTCTATTTCTGAGATCAATCCAAAAATTCCTCTTGACGATATTGAGTGTCAAATATTATTATATTTTAAGTTAGGAATGGGGTCCCAGGTTCAGACACATTTTCCCCATTTTACCTCTTCCTAATAGTTCTTCACAGAAGTAGCACTTAATCATCACAACTACTGCAAAAATTACAGAATGATTTCTTGTTCCTATGCCCACATATTTCAATCTAATAGGTAAAGTGTTGCTGGCTGGGGAATTTTGAAAGTTGAAGTCCACACAATTGAACATTGCTGAGACTGTAATAGGTCCTTGTGTAACCATTCTCAATGACCATCTCACCCACAGTGTTTAATTCTGGAAGAAGACTTCAGAAGTTAGGCCACTTCTACTTCTGTGTTGCAACATCATGGTTAAATAAGACCTTCATTGTTAGCAACCATATATTGTGCTTTTTGTCAAATCAAATATTATTTTGATCTTGTATTATTTAATACTTTGCTTTTTTCCTCTGTTCAGCAAGCTTGATTATGCCAAGCATGGAAGTTTTGTAAAACTTCTGCCAAATAGAAGTAGTCCTTAATTTATAGCCATTAATGCAATGACAGGTCAAAGTTATGATGGCCTTGGAAAACTTATGACTAGTCCTAGAAGTTATGCCCATCACACCACCACCAGTCATGTGATCACAAATTGAGTACTTAGCAATCTGCTCACATTTATGATGGTTGCAATGTCTTGCAGTCACATAATCATGATTTATAACCTTCTCAACTGGCTCAATCCAAGTCAATTGGGGAAGCCAGTTGATTCTCTTTGCAACTGCAGTAAAAATAGTCATCAAAGCAGGTCCAGTCATGTGATGACCATTTCATTTAGTGACCAAAATTCCAGTCCATACATTCAGGACTACCTGTACCAAATCAATATTGATCTCCCAAAACCCAAAGAGTCCAGCTAAGTAGAACAAAATGGTGTTTAACTTACAATGTTCCCATTTGATTGCTATTAAAGCAAGATTCTATTCCAGGAATCATAGAAGAATTTCTTGTACAAGTAGTATTTGCTCACAAAAGGACAGGCAAGTTGCCAGTGAAAATTTTCTCTCAGTTAAAAGTTGAGTATTATTATGAGCAGAATATACCTTATGATTCTCGAATCCTGATGAATATATCTTTTCTTTCATATATACTGAGAGTATTTACACCAAGACAAATTCCTTGTGTGTCCAATCACACTTGCCCAATAAAGTATTCTATTCTATTCAGTTGCTTGGCTGCAGACAAGTGAGTGATGTTTACAATTTACACTTCATAATTTTGCTATAGTTCAAATCATACTTTTGAGAACAGCCAGTAATATTTTAAACGAAATGTCCTTCACCATTCCATTTCTTATTAATAGCTTTTTCAAGTATTCTTGTAGTCACAGAACACAATGTACTGAATTTCATGAAAAATGTGATATTAGTGTTGTAATTTTACACTCTGGAGCAACTGAATGCGTATATCGAAGACATAATAAAGTATAAAGAGTTGCAATAATACATACAGTTATGGTTATCACTTCTTGGTTTGTTGCTAAGAATAATGCCTTGTGTAGTTTTTGAATTTGAATTTCAAGCTTTCATTATAGTTCTGCTCAGTGGTAGCTGGCATTCACTGGATCAGTTGAAAAAGAAAGCTTGGGAGACCACAAAGTAAGGCATACAAATTCAAAACAAGAAATGGTTGGGTTCGGACAATTCTCTTAACTAAGTCAGTGTAAGACTTAGCAGATGTACTCATACAATGTACTAAATTGGATTAGTGTTAATGTTGGTTTGGCTTTTTATAGCTCTAATATACTGTGAGAACTCAATTGAAGAGTGTGGATTCTCACAGCCTTCTAAGCTGTATAAAATCAAACCAACATTAACACTAACCCAACTTAGTACGTTATATGAGTACATCTTCTAGGTCCTCTTCTTCCTCCTCCTCCTCCTCCTCTTCTTTTCTCCTCCTCTTCCTTCTTCTCCTTCTTCTCCTCCCTTCTCCTTTCTCCTCCTCTTCTTCTTCATCTTCTTCATCTTTTTCATCATGACTTGGAAGGGACCTCAAGTCCAACCCCCTGCTCAAATAGGAGACCCAATACCATTTCAGACAAATCTTAAAAGCCTCCAGTGATGGAGCACCCACAACTTCTGAAGCTGTTCCACTGATTATTTTAATTTTTCCTTAGTTGTAGGTTGTTTGGTTAGTTTCCATCCATTGCTTCTTGTCTTGCCTCTCCCTTCCCCCTTCCTCTGCATCCCTCAAATATCTTCCAAGAATTAAAACTGTGGAATACACAATGTTGATGGCTTATAGCATCTGTGAGTAATCCCTGTACTTTTGTCAAGTACAATGACTAAACTGAATAATGTAAGCCTCAATGACTATATAGAAGATAATAATTGTACCGGTTCCACACCCTTTGAAGAGTATGTGCTTTATTATGAAAATATATTTGATCTTCACAAGGCGGTAAATTATAGTATTTATGGAATCTTAATGATCTAAGTTAATGATCAAGTTGGAGCCTGAAGGTCAAGACTGCAAACAGCATCCTAAATTTCTGTTTACCAATGAAGCTTTGCATTTATTACAGCACTGTTTTTGCTGTTATAGGTAAAGGTCTGCCAGCATTTCCATTATAAACCACTATTTCAGAGGTTTATAAGTCAGTCATAAATCTCTGCTCCAGAATGAAACACAGTGCAAAACAAGGACTCCAGTGTGGGAGTATTTTTTTTCTCCCCTTCTATTTCTTTCTCATTTTCTATATGGAAATTCATATTTTTTTAAATGTAGAAGCCAGAGGTGGTTGTCAGCAGGTTCTGATCAGTTCTAGAGAACCAGTAGCGGAAATTTTGAGTAGTTTTGAAAACTGGCAAATACCACCTCTGACTGGCCCTGCCCCCATCTATTCTCTGCCTCCCAAGTCCCAGCTGATCAGCTGGGTCTTCTTTTGTTGCCCTGCATAGGAGAATGGAGCTGGAAAGCAAGTTAGTGGGGTGGGGAATGAGATTTTGCAGTAAGCTTCCCCAGGAGTGGGGAGGGAATGGGGATTTTGCAGTATCCTTCCCCTGCCACGGCCACCAAGCCATGCCCACCAAGTCACGCCATGCCACGCTCACCAAGCCATGCCCACAGAACTAGTAGTAAAAATGTTTGAATCCCACCACTGGTAGAAGTCATCTAAAATATTGAAGATGAACAATCAACTCTCAGTGGATTCAATGGAATGTATATTTTTTCAGAAATAAGAATGGGGCTGGTTCAATATGCTTCCACCTTAAGAAGAGAAACCAAATGAAGTCTATTGCTTAATGCATTGTTTCAACCTTTATGAATATCCACACATATTAATGTCAGGATACTATAGAATTTTTCTCTCCAGAGTTTTTAACAGAAGATGCTAGATGCTTTTTGCTGTGGATATGGGACTTCTAAAGCTCTAAGATACTGAGTGTTAGAATAAGCCATGAATAAGCCATTTCTTTATTTTGGATAACCTGTTTACAAGAAGCTTGCCAGATTGATTGCATCCCCATATAAACTGGCAGATAAGGTCTTCACAAATCCAGTCTATGTCACTTCCTCCTTCATAGACGCTTTAGCTGCTACGTTATTTTTTTACTCTGTCTTTTAGTTGGTGATTCCACCACAGTTGAACTTATGAATGAAAATGTTAGGTGATTGAAGGCTAAATGATGTAGATGGCTTTGCTGTAGTAAAGAAATGGGCCATCCATGGCCTCTAATACAAATAAATATATTTGGACATTGCAGATACACCATTCTGGAAAAGATGCAGCTGCTTTAAAAGGTTGAGGACATATACCACATGATCAGCTCTGAGGTCTCCTTTTCCCTCTTTAAATCTAATGCATTACCATCATCTTTCATGATGCCTTCAAGACCTCCCTATCACCTGCACTGCCATTCTTAGAATATAATAATAATGATAGGAAACAATGATAGTAAAAGTGAAAATAACTAAAAACAAAATAAACAAAATAATAAATTGGATACACAATGGATTTCATGAAACATCTACAAAAATTGCAACGTCCTAGTAGTTGCAAATGGGTTAAAATAATATGGATTTCTGAATGCAAACTGATAAAAGCTTGGCTCATAACATCAGATATAACTGTGATTAAAAAGAAGAAAATGTGGATAAATAGATGTGGCAATAAAAGACAAGAAATTGAAGATCACAAAGTTTCAAGACCTGAAAACTGAAACCAAAATATTATGGCATAAACCGACTGTGGTGTCCCCAGCCGTTATCAACACACTGGATGCCATACCAGAAAATCTTGGACAGTCCTTAGAAAATCTGCGCTTTGACAAAATCTCCATCTGTCAATTGCAGAAGTCTACATTGGTTAGATATGCACATATAGTTCACTGATACATTACAATGTCCTAGTTTGGGGGAAGAACGTGATGCTTATGAAGGCCAACACCAGCTAAAGAACTGATAGCTGTGATTTCACATTGTTGTGTCTATAAATAATGTTTAACAACTATAACCTAATAGACAGCTTGCTTTTAAAAAGTATGTCCTCTAAAAAAAAGACCAAAATAATCTTCCACTTATTTTCTTTGGTAGCAATACATCTTAATAACGATGATGTTCTACTGAACTGTTACAAATTTACATGCTGGATTTCTTTGTTATGCATTTCCTTCAGTGGTATTTTACTATAGGTACAATAATATAACAAGATGCATAGCAAGGCAACTACAGAAGACAAGTAAAATAACTATACTAGTTGACATAAGGATGTGAAGTTCTGCTTTTACCTGTAAAAACCTGGTGGAACACCTGAAACTAAGAAGTTTTTCTCGAGACTCTGCAATATGTCATTCAACATCCTGATACGGTCAGGAGCTCTTTCTTTTGGGTCATTGGCTGGCCGCATCTCATCTGATTGAAACAATTCAGCACTCTCCCGCAAAGCATAGGCCACCTTCAGCAAATTGCCAACATTGTGAGGGTCGTCTGTTAAGAAAGGAATATAATAAAAAAATATTTAGCTTTAATGAAATGCTAGGTTACTGATTCATTTTATTATGATACACAACTCAGGAGTTTTATACAACTTAGCAGGGATTGACTGCTAGTCTGGGATGTTGTCTACATTTCCAGTGGTATACAAGAAGTAGTCCAGTTGTACACAGTTGGCATCTGTAGCATATACTGCTTAAAACATAAAGTCTATCCGGGATACTGATTTCAAATTAGTCTAAGCCTAGTATCGAGGCCAATGTTTCTTGCCCAGATGTGGTATTCAGCAGGTTCTGACCAGTTCTGGAGAACCGGTAGCAGAAATTTTGAGTAGTTCAGAGAACCAGCAAATACGACCTCTGACTGGAGATTTTACAGTATCCTTCCCCTGCCACGCCCACCAAGCCATGCCCACAGAACCGGTAGTAAAAAAAATTGAATCCCACAACTGTAATCTTGGTAAGTGGAAGATGTGAGGATTTCAACACCCAGAATTCCACAACCAGAAAGCTGATCTAGAAGATTCTTTAGAAGATTCCCATCTGAGTATTAAAGGAAGATGCCATTCTCTCTCTTGACTGCAACATGGGCCATGGTTCCAATAGCTATAGCTGAGTTTACCTGAAAGTCTCTTTTAAACTATGTCATAATAATCTGCTTGGAAAAAGAACAACACATTGAAATGTGTTGCTTTAAAATTATTTATTTTGCTGAATGCAGGAATTTAATAATTGATTTTTTATTTTTATTTTTTAAATTAAGAGTTGTACTGGAATATACAAGCCAAACCATTGGCAGATAAATAAGTTTTGATCTGTAGATTTCTGGAAAGCATAGGGCAGCTTAAATATATGTCAACTAGAAACATGCAGTGTAAGTTTATCTATCTATCTATCTAACTATCTATCTATCTATCTATCTATCATCTATCTATCCATCCATTATCCATCTATACACTTATACATTGTGTGTGTATATGTGCATCTCTCTCTCTCTCCCCCCCCCCCCCCCCAAATCTCTGTCTCTCTGTGTATGTTGGGTTTCCGGGATATAAATTAAGATATCATGAGTTGGGGAAATTTGAATCTGTTTATTTTTTTAAATATGTGAAACTTAAAATGTGCAATAATATTTACTGTATATGCACTGTGTTATGTACAATTTTTGTACACTAAATTTGTACACATTTTGCACTCAATTTTCCTGATATATGCCTTTTTATATGTGGTTTTCCTAAATCTAAATATTTTGTATGAATTTTTCTATCTGTTCTTCAGATATAACCATTCTTCTAATATTGTTCATATCTATTCTCTCATGAACATAATGTTAGATGTTAGATAAAAGGAAAGAAAGAAATAATATATAGGCAATAAATAAAAATATTTTGTATATAGAGTCATTCTTTTTATAAACAAGTCATATTGGTCATACATTTATGGATTTCATTAGTCAATCAATCAGAATAGATCTGGAAGGGACTTTGGAGGTCTTCTAGTCTTACCCCCTTCTCAAGAAGGAGACCCTATATCATTTCAGACAAGTGGCTGTCCAGTCTTTTCTTAAAAAGCTCCAATGATGAAGCACCCACAACTTCTAAAGCCAACCTATTCCACTGGTCAATTGTTCTCACTGTTAAGAAGTTTTCCATATCGTTAAACCATTATCAGTCAAGATTCAGTTCTTCAATCTTGGATAATGTGATCTATGTTGTGAATGTATAAAGTTTTAAATAAAGCGTGAGCTTGGAGTAAAGTGCAGGGTTCTGGCCCTGCACTTCTGATTGGTTGTTAAACGGCCGGATCGGATTGGCCTGCTCCGGGGAATCTGATTGGCCCTTAACAGAGAGTTCCTATTGGCTATGAGAGCTAGCGCTCCTCGTTGGTTATTGGTTAATAGTTACGGGGTTTGCCTATATAAGGCAGGTTAAAACTGCTATAGATGTTAGAAGTCACTATGTAAATAAAGAGCTGAAGTTCACCGTTCAGAGGCTTGTCTCCATTCTTCCTCGCCCATGCTCCAAACATAACACTGGTGACGAGGATGGGATGTGGAGACATCTGAACCAACGAAACTTCGAAGAACACCGAGCACGTGACAGGCGACGCTACAGAATGGAACCATGTCCAGTGGCGTCGTACCACCTGCTGTGTTCGATCCAGTACAGGAGGACTGGGAGTCCTACATGGATCGCTTCCAAATGTCCTTAGAAACCAACAACTTAAAGGACGCCACACCAGGAAAGAAACGGGCGGTGTTTCTAACGCATTGCGGTCCAACCGTATTTAAGATAGCTAAAGCACCAGCAAAACCCCGAGAAGTGAAGGCGATGGATTGGGACGACCTCGAACCTCTCCTACGAGATCACTACGCACCGACCGTGCCTACGCTCGTGAGACGGCACGAGTTTTATCAGAGGAGCCAGCGAAAAAAAAGAAAGCGTGGCTGACTTCATAGCAGACCTCCGAAATTTGGGAGGCCTCTGCGGATTCACCGATTTAGAAGAAGCACTAAGAGATCGCATAGTTCTGGGATTAGATGCACCAGGCGTTAAAAGCAAGCTGATGGTGAAAGGCGACATCAGCCTTGCCGACACCATCGCCGATGCTACTGCAGCAGAAGCAACCAGGAAGTCATCTGCACAACTACGCCGAAACCGCGCTCCGGTACCACCACCGACAAGCCACATCTCACCCAGGTCAGAAGGGCAGCTTGCAACAATGCACCACGAGGACCTCTCTTCATCGTCAGACAGCGACGAAGAAGGGGTTCATCGACTGCAGTCCGAACGGGACCACCACCCGAAGCCTTTACGCCCTTGCACTGGCTGTGGGGCCAACCATGCCAGGTCCGAATGCAAATTCTGTGACGCGCTCTGCCATGAGTGCGGGAAGCGAGGCCACATCGGACGGGTCTGCCGAAGCTTACCAGGACCCGGCCAGGCCTCAAAGGGTACTAACTATCGCCAATCGACAGGAAACCGTCCTGTATGGCGAGAGCCAGTAAACCACTCCTACACAAATCGAGTTTTGCAGAGAGAAGAGGCTCGCCATGCTATCACTATCAGTCATGCCTCAGCTTTGGACACCAAGAAAATACGAGTCACAGTAGCCATCGAGAACCAGCCTTGCCACATGGAAGTTGACTCGGGATCATCCATCTCGATGGTGTCCTGGAAGACCCTTAAACAACTCATCCCCATGATTCAACGCCAAGTTCTCCGCTCCCAAAGACTCATCCTCAAGGACTACAAAGGGAATCGAATCCCCGTCGTTGGTTCCTGCCGAGTCCGAGTCTCCTTCAAGAAGCACACAGCGTACTTACCACTAACTGTCATCGATAGAGACAGGCCTAGCCTACTAGGCCTCCAATGGTTTGCGCCACTCGGCATTGAAGTGGCCGGCATAAACCGAGTCAGCGGAAGTGACTGGGAGGGAGACCTCATCCATGAGTTCAGGCACATCTTTGCGGACAGCTTAAGCGAGTACAAGGGGACCCCGATTTCGTTCAGTCTAGACCCAAAGATAGCTCCCATCCAACTTAAGCCCCGTCGAGTTCCATTTGCCTTAAAGTCGAAAATCGATGAACAACTCGACAAACTGATAGCTCAGGGGGTGTTAGAGCCCATCGATCACTCCCCCTGGGAAACCCCAATCGTAACACCCATTAAGCCAGACGGGTCGATCCGAATTTGTGGGGACTACCGGGCCACTTTGAACCATGCCCTACAGCAGAACGCATATCCAGTGCCGGTGGTGCAGCATCTTCTCCATTCCCTGGGGGTGGGAAAATCTTTGCTAAATTAGATTTAGCTCAGGCATATCAGCAACTACCTGTTGATGAAAAGACGGCACAGGCACAAACGATTGTGATGCACCGAGGTGCCTTTAAATGTACCCGGCTTCAATTCGGAGTTAGTGTAGCCCCGGGGATTCTTCAGAGCCTTATGGAGAGGTTATTATAAGGGATTAAGGGCGTGGTCCCCCATTTTGACGATGTATTAATTGCAGCCCCTACAAAAAAAATGTTACAGGACCGGTTAAAATTAGTCCTAAAAAAATTCCAAGAGGCCGGTCTTAAAATGAAAAAAAACAAAACAAATGTAAATTGTGTACTGAGAGTGTTGAGTTTTTAGGGTACCTAATTGATAGCCAGGGTATTCACCCTACTGAAAGTAAACTAAGGGCGATAAAAAACACTCCCAGGCCACGAAACAAGGCCAATCTCCAGGCATTCCTAGGCCTCATCAACTTTTATAATGTATTTTTACTGCAAAAAGCAACGGTCACTGAACCGTTACACCGGTTGTTAGATAAGAAAGCAAATTGGTTATGGGGTCACCGAGAAGAACAGGCATTCCTCAATGTGAAAAAACTGCTCACTTCTGACTCTGTACTCATGCAGTATAATGAGACTTTGCCGTTAAATATAACATGTGATGCTTCGCCTTTCGGAGTGGGCGCCATTTTGAGCCATGTACTGTCTAATGGGAACGAAGCCCCTGTTGCATATTTTTCAAAGACACTTTCAAAAACTGAGCGAAATTATGGACAAATTGATAAAGAAGCCCTCGCAATTGTGTCAGCCATTGAAAGATTCCACGAGTACGTGTATGGCCGGGCTTTTACTATCGTGACTGACCACAAACCATTATTGGGGATAATAGCCGGAGATAAGATGACTCCCTACATATTATCCCCTAGGATGACTCGATGGTCAGAATTCTTAGCTGCTTATAACTATCGGCTACAATACCGCCTGGGGAAAGCCATTCCCCACGCCGACGCATTGAGCCGAGCACCGCTTCCAGAGACTCTCGACGATCCGGCACCAACGGTAACCACGTTGCAAATTGAGGCACTCAACTCGCTGCCATTAACCGCCCGAGATATCACAAGAGAAACCAAACGTGACCCCACCTTAGCGCGAGTCCTAAGCTGGGTACAACGCGGATGGCCATTGGACCAATTATCAGATGACTTCACACCATTCAAGACTCAACAAACCGAGTTGTTCTCCCAAAAAGGCTGTGTCATCTGGGGCGATAGAGTCGTTATCCCAGAACGACTCCAGAAAATGCTTCTGAGAACCTTGCACGATGGCCATCCCGGCATCGTGCGAATGAAAGCCCTTGCGTGAAGCTACGCATGGTGGCCAGGCATTGACAAGCAAATCAAACATTGGGTTAAAGCTTATCCAAAATGCCAGGAAGTGAGCAACGCCCCACCTAAAGCCATTCCTACCAAATGGGAGACACCACGCGGACCCTGGTCCCGAATTCACTTGGACTTTGCGGGGCTGACCAAAGGCCACACCTTTCTACTAACCATCAACGCCTATTCAAATTGGCTCGAGATTCATCGTCTGATGACTACAACCTCCGAGGCGGTTATCAAAACCTTGGAAAGACTATTTGTAACCCACAGACTACCAGAAGTCCTGGTATCTGATAACGGGCCCAAATTTACAGCACTGTCGTTCGAGCAGTACCTCGCTAACCATGGCATTCGACATGTGCTCACCTCGCCTGTGCACCCTGCGACCAATGGCAAAGTAATACGCATGGTACAATTTGTGAAGAAAACCTTACAGAAGGTAGACTACGACAACATTGACGACAAGATCAATCGAATCCTTTTTTTACAACACATCACACCGCATAGTGTCACCAACAAAACTCCCGCTGAACTGCTAATGGGACGAAAACTCCGCTCCCACCTTGACCGGTTACACCCAGCTTACGAACCAGAAAAACCACTAGGATCCAGCGGCCGCTGTCATGCCTTCCAGGTAGGAGATTTGGTATACGCTAAAAACCTATCGGGCGACCCATTGTGGGTGGAGGCGACAGTAGTTCGTGTAACCGGCCCAAGATCCTACCTTGTACAATGCCTTGACGATAGACTATGGAAGTGCCATATTGATCAATTACGATCGCGGCTTCCGGCGGGCAGTCCTGAACTCCCCTTTGACCAGACTGAGGGGGGGGAGGTACGGAAGAAGATGAATTCCAAGGAGAAGAAAACCCGTTTGAAGGGAACTATGGTATAATAGAGACTCAGGAAGTGGAACCAGAGAGGGAAACAGTTGCACCTCAGGGAATTACAGAGAACATGGGCAACGACGGGGAAATGAACTCTGAACCAGAAACAGCCCCACTGCCAAACAACGATCTACCTCAGCGTGATTGCAGCCAAATGACACAGCAAAAATCAAAGAGACTAATAAAACAACCGTCCTACCTAAAGGACTATGTAACCGCGCCCTGCAAACAGAAGCCAGGGGGAAGGGGTGTTGTGAATGTATAAAGTTTTAAATAAAGCGTGAGCTTGGAGTAAAGTGCAGGGTTCTGGCCCTGCACTTCTGATTGGTTGTTAAATGGCCGGATCGGATTGGCCCGCTCCGGGGAATCCGATTGGCCCTTAACAGAGAGTTCCTATTGGTTATGAGAGCTAGCACTCCTCGTTGGTTATTGGTTAATAGTTACAGGGTTTGCCTATATAAGGCGGGTAAAAACTACTATAGATGTTAGAAGTCACTATGTAAATAAAGAGCTGAAGTTCACCGTTCAGAGGCTTGTCTGCATTCTTTCTCGCCCATGCTCCAAACATAACAATCTACATAGAGGAAAAAGGACAGATTTTTTCCCTCCAAATTTGGAATCAGTTCTTCTATCCTCCCTTTCCCGCCCCCCCGCCCCCCTTATCCAGGGGTGGGATTCAACCGGTGTTACTACTGGTTCGGTGACTATGTTTTGCGTGCACATGTGTACTTTGTGTGCCAGACGCACGCTGTGCATGCGTGTAACAACCCTTAAGCTGTGCCGCCCAGACAGCTGAGAAGCACTGCGTGCGGGTGCACAGAGTTTGAAAAGCCTCTTTTCCCCTGCTTTTTCTACCTCAGCTGTGCTGTGCAAAGCAGCTGAGGTTGAAAAAGCAGGAAATAAAGGACAGGTAAGAGCCCGGGCGGGCGGGTGGGCCAAACAACAGCGAACACAGAACCAGTTCAGTGTCTGCTGCTCTTAAGAGCTACCAGTTCGATGGAGCCAGGCAGAACTGGTAGCATCCCACCCCTGCCCCTATCCATTCTATTTTTCACAACAGGAACCCTATGAGGTTGGCGGGACTGAGAAAGGAAGCAACTGAACCAAAGCCATCCAGTGAGCTTCACAGGTGTGTTTGGATTGGAATCCAGGTCTCCTGAGCCTATTTCAGTATCTTCATTGCTGAATCCCAACATTTAAAAAAAAAAATTTCTTTGAGGAAATGGAGGTCAAATAATGTGGTTCTAAAATTAGGGATTTTAGGCATCACCGAAGGGATGTTGGACTTCAGTCTAGATTTTTTGCACCCCTGACTTAGAAGACAACTCCATTGACTTTTAATTGGACTTTAATTCCACAAGCAAGAGCTTGAAGACAGAGATTTGTGGAACATACTTTAACACTGAGCGAAAAATCAATCTCTTTTTTAAAAAATATTTATCAAAGTTGAAATACTCTGGTATTTTCCCAACAGATAGCCATTGAATTGGAATATATTAATATTTTAAATAATAAGCTGTTTATGCTCAGTTCCCACATCAAGCTAAAGCAGTATAACAAAAGCAACCAGTATCCACAATCTGATCTTGAGCATGTATCCTCTATTTTTGAGGAGAATGTTAATAATTATTTTGAATTATTTACCTCATAGATAAGGAAACAAGAAAATAAACCTATGGAATGAAATAATATAATTCTTAAGGACAAATATGAAAGGAGTCAAAACCCAAGAAGCAGAAAACAGAAACTAGTTGTCAGCATAGATGGTGGAAATTGCCAAGAAGAGAGGAGAAGCTAAAGCAAAGGCCTCAGGGAAAAATATAATAAAGCATTTTTAAGATGTGTTATAAGAGAAAAGGAACAATATTCCAACATCTGTAAAGACACTGAAATGGAAGGAAATATATCTCCAAACTTGGAAAGATGCTCCAATCATGAATCGATGCTAATACATAGATAGTAACTGATTTCAAAAACATCAAATGAGGATGGAAGGAGTATATGAAAGTTGTTTATGGTAGAGATGTCTACATCTAAAATATCTTTTAAGATATCCCCTATTTGCAAGACTCTCAAATACTAGAAGATGAAGTCAGCTCAGAACTACAAAGATGGAAGGCTACAGGAACTGATGAATAACTATTTAATTATGACAACCTATTAATAAAGCTTCTAATCAAATAATGAGATTAAAAGAAATCAGCATAAATACCAATATCAAAGAAAGACTTCATAGAGAGCGCGAACTATTATAAGATATTATTAATCCACATGTTATCTATTTCCAGAGAATGTTGCAGCAGATTAGACTTCATGGAGAGTGAGATGACAGATATTTAAATTGTTTTTTAAAATTGAAAAGGGCCAAGAAACGATATACATTATTGCTGATACATGATAGATAATTGAAAAAAACCAGAAAATACAAAAAATGAAGTCAGTATTGTGCTGCATCAATTACAGAAAGACCTTGATTTTGTTGAAGATGTGAAGTTGTGGAAATTAAAATCCCAGAGCAGTTCATCTTAATGAGAACTCTGTACACTGGGCAGAAAATCACAGTCCAGATGGAACACATTGAAACAGATTGGCTCCAGGTTGGTATGGGAGTAAGATAAAGCTATGTATATTATTGTTATTATTGTTATTATTGTTGTTGTTGTTGTTATTATTATTATTATTATTAAATTTATTTATTAAATTTGCATGCTCCTCATCTCATTGTTTGGAGTGACTTTAGGTTCTGATTGAATAAATATTTTATTCAAATTATAAATATATATAGATATTGCAAGATGCTGGATCTAGGAAGCATGGATTTAAAACTGGAGGAAGAAACATTACTAACATGTACTATGACATTTCTATTTCTGGAAATGCAAATTTCTGCAAGCTCTAATAATGGAAGTTAATGAGAATAATAAAAATGAGACTAAGATTAAATATATAGAAGAAGACAAATTATTGACAACAAGCATAGCAACCAACCTTAGAATTGTCTATAGAGATATTGAAGTTACTATCACTAGTGAAGTCTGCAGAGATTCTCAGTCATTCAGGTCATGGTCGTCAAAAAGATGCTTTTTCAGGAGGCAATTGGACATTTCGCTTCTCATCTAAGAAGTTTATTCAACTCCGACAGGATAGATTCTTCCATTCCCCATAATCCTGTCAGAGCTGAAGAAACTTCTTGGATGAGAACTGAAACACCTTCAAAACAAAAAACAAGAAAGTCCAGTTGCCTCCTGAAAAAGCACCTTTGGGATCATTAGTGAAGGAACTGGGATTCAAAAAATATGCCACAGGTTAGCAATTGGTAGGGTAGAAATGAAAATAGGTAGCTTACTCAAAAGATTAGAATTGTGCAAGCAATGTTATTCCCCTCTACGGAAACTATATGTTATTCTATAATGCTTTTGAACATTTGAAAATATCACGGATAGCCAAGAAATCTAACAAATAGATCATAGAACAAATCAATTCAGAATTTTGACTCAAGGTACACATGACTAGGCTCATATTATCACATTTTGTATACATTGTGCTAAGGCACATCATGAGAAGTTCACTTGGTTGGAAAGGTGGGATGAATGAAAAGAATTGGATAACAAGCAGCAATGCAGATGTGGATTAAATTAGTAATGGTGCATTATGACTTGAATTGAAGAGCCTGATTTAGGGCAGTTTATGTGATTGCTAAGAGTTAGAACAGACCTGATGGCACATAATCAGTCAATCTGATTTAGCTAACATAGGGGGAAAACATTTTACTTATGATATGGTGACCTCAGTTATATTCTGAAACACAAACCACCATCATTAAACAGATGCTTAAGGGCAGAAAACATATTTTACAAGTGTTAAAAAATCCATTGTTGCCCATTATAAGAAAAATGTTACCGCATTCATTCCAAATCTCTAGAATAAATATCCAGCCAGCATAGTAAGAAAAGCTATCTAAAATCTAGTTACATGCGGCAATTGCAATGAAATATTTGCCATATAATTCAGAAATCAACACCATGTTTTTTCCTAGTACCTTTGATTATACTCATTTAACAATTGAATATAAACCAAATGAGATTATCAATCCTGACTTAGAGAGACACGGCCTTGGAACTGGAATTGTACGGTAATGAAAATGCTTTTCTTTTTAGTGAAATATTGTTTGCACACAACCTCATTTTTTTCCTCTCCCTTCAAAATGTTGCTGAAAGTTGTTACGGCTGATATTAGAAAGCATTTCTAAATGGCATATTCTGCCAGTTTTAGCCCCTGTGATAATTTAAAGGATAATTCAAACTTTCCCCTTTCAGTTATAGCAAAATGAAGCCTACGACACTCATGAGATTATTAGAACTATTAAAATGGTATGTCTTGCTTCCTGAAATAAAGATAATTTGTGTTTGATGATTTGAAAGGAAAACAGAAGTAATTGGATGTTTCAATGACCACCATGTTTGGGTGCAACCATTGTACAGACACAAGGGTAAGAAATCAGAATAGATCTAAGCCGTGTTTTAACTGAGATTATTATTTGGTCAATCTTATGAGGTTGAGTAAGCATGGTTGGACTTTGTAAGTAGATCCCTTGGACTACTACAAAATTTCAAAGATATAAATTAGACTAGATTTTATTTTTTATTTTTTTAAAAAATGCCTTAAGGTATCCAATGGCAAATCTTTTCTATATTGTTGACAACTATACCATTCATTTACTCAAAAAGAATTGAGCTCAATTCATTTTCATTTTCTGAAAATGAAGATATATAGATAGACAAAAAGATACTATACACTGAAGAAGAAGCAAGAGATATTCCTATTCAGGGTTCTTTTACATATTCTCAGGTTAGTGGACTCCAAAACCCAAGAGAATCAAGACAAGCATACCTGATCTCTAGGTAACATTCTCAAAGATATTCAAAGATTGGTAGTCACAGTTTACTATACCACTTTTTACCTATTCGACTACTGCTCTGGAGAACAATAAGTAAATTTGCCTTAGGTGGATTGAGACATTATGAATTTCCCGAACAAACACAAACCACCTTCTTTCACACTCCCAGACTAACACCATAAGTCCAATACCACCACACCCAGCCAGACATTGTTGAGCTGGCTATTGACAGGTCTTAAAGAGACAGGGCACCAGCAACCCAGATTCTGACCATTTTGCAGGCAGCCTCACTTTTCACACAACCACAAAACCTTTCGGTATGTAATGTTGATGTCCCAGACTTCACAGTAGGAAGAATTATGAAGGATTCCTCCATCTCTTATTCCAGAATATAAGAATTAGATTGGCTTGTTTACAAATATATATATTCCCTAGGATCCTGACTAGTAGACAACCTGCTTTTAATGTAAATGAAATGTATTTCTGGTGTTTCAGAAGCAAATCAGGAAAAAGCCCTATCTATATGTTTTTACTTAGTGCAGAGTATATTACTCTATGCTGCTTTTGACCAAGTGTCTTTATAAGTATTTTACTTATAGATTACATGGGATATGTGTACAAGTTCTAATAAATGAATTTCATTCAGCCAATTATTTTTTTTTAAAGGAATTGCATTGTTTATGTCTCTGGTTATCACACAAAAAATATTTCTACTGTTAAGTGTATAATAGCCTTTGTTGACTTGAGTTCACAATTTTCTTTACCTTTGATTGAAGGTTCATTAGGTTCAGCCACTTGCTATCAAGGAAAGGGAATTGTTTTTTCGGGGGGGCTTCTAAAACTAGTAAAATAACATTATTTTGTTCTGCTGTTTTTGCAATTCTGTTTAATGAAATATCTTACAGGGCTTTATATTGCCCATTCTCTCAGTTTTCTATGCAGATAGGTCCCTGTTTCAGATTAGTTTCACAAAATAAATTGTAAAATAGTCAGAAGAACATGGATAGGTTTTTTGTTCATTATACACTCTGAAACATATATTCAAGCAATGTGGAAATATGTTACTATCCAAGAGATCACCAAGATTGCAACCTCATTATCATGCATTTTTTTCAAAAAAAAAAAAAGTCAAAACTCAATGCTAGATCATACTTGGCATACACAATATTCATGAACATCTATTTTCTGTATCTATCTGTGTATTATCTTTACCTTGTGCAATTTGCAACAAGCAATCAAAAATAAAGTGAGTTGTTGCCCCAAGCCATTATCTATCATAGAAACAAAATATGCATGTGAAATTAAGACCAAACTCAGATTAAGAGTGGTGCTTCTCATCTGAAATAGTGTCCCCAATATAACCTATATACAGAGAAGACAAAAAGTTTATGGCAAGGGAAATGCCCTATTATAATCAGGGCTCACTTTCCTTGAATAACAGCAACATGGGCTGATGTCAAACCAAAAAATTACAGAGCATTTCCTCAAGGTCAATTAAATGAGCTGTTATATAAAGCAACAGAGGAGTTAAAACCCAATTTTGGGGAGTAGCTAAAGTACTGGGCTAAAAAGCAAGCCACTATGATTTCTACTTCTCCTTTAAGAATAAATCATGACTGGGTAAATTTTGGGACAGTTACTAATTTTACAACTGCAGTGATTCACTTAACAACTGTATTAAGAAAAATCATAAAATGAGGCCAAAATCACTTAACAAATGTCTCACTTAGCAACAAAGCTTTGGGCTCAATTGAGTTGTAAGTCGAGGACTACCTGTACTGGTCTGATATGATTTCACCCTAGTTAATACTAGCTGGCCTTGGCTGATATCAGAAGCTAAGCAGGGTCAGCCTAATTTGGAGGGAAGGAGGACCACATGGAATCCATATCCAAGGTTGGTGGCTAGTCAAAACCCACACAACAGAAGAAGGCAATGGGAAATGTCATCTGGAATGCTGCCAAAACAACTGCATAAATCAAGCCACTAGCAGTCAAGGCTAATTCAATGACTAACTTGGTTACCTTTGTTTAATAAAGTGTTGAATGGTAAGCCTATAGAATAGAATAGAATCGAATAGAATAGAATAGAATAGAATTCTTTATCGGCCAAGCGTGATTGGACACACAAGGAATTTGTCTTGGTGCAAATACTCTCACAGTGTACATAAAAGAAAAGATACATTCATCAAGAGTCAAGAATCATCAGGTACAAAATTAATGATAGTCATAGGGTTCAATAAGTAATCAAATCATACTGGGCAGGGGTGAGATTCAAATTTTTAACAACCGGTTCTATGGGCGTGGCTTAGGTGGTAGGTGTGGCTTGGTTGTCATGTGACTGGGTGGACATAGCTTGGTGGTCATATTATTGGCTGGGTGTGGCCAACTCAATATCACTCAAATCGAAGCATGAATTTCCTTGCCTGGCCTCTCATGACTGTGGGGATGCTGCAACAGTCATAAGTGTGAAAAATGGTCATAAGTCACTTTTGCAGTGCCATTGTAACTTTGAATGGTCACTTCACACAAGCAAAGTACCAGCAAAGGAGGGGAAAAAAAACTCCAAAGAAGTTCCTGAGACAGGAAATCTAGTCCTGCCAAGAATGTAATAAGGGTTAATGGAGAGGCAGTTTCTGTAAGCAACACCAGAATGTTTCCTTCCTGCCTTCCTTACAGGATTAGGCCAGTAATTTCTTCTAACAACTGATTCTCCGAACTGCTTAGAATATTAACAACCGGTTCTAGCGAATAGGTGTGAACTGGTAGAATCCCGCCCCTGATACTAGGAAACAATCAGCATAAATCGTAAGACTAAAAGCGACAAAGTTACAGTCATACAGTCACAAGTGGGAGGGGATGGGTGATAAAGAGTGATGAGAAGGTTAATAGTAATAATTGTGCAGACTTTGTAAATACTGGACAGTGTTGACGGAATTATTTGTTTAGCAGAGTGATGGCATTCAGGAAAAAACTGTCCTTGTGTCTAGTTGTTCTGGTGTGCAGTGTTCTATAGTGTCATTTTGAGGGAAGAAGTTGAAACAGTTTATATCTGGGATGTGAGGGGTCTGTAAATATTTTCACAGCCCTTTTTTTGACTCATGCAGTATACAGGTCCTCGATGGAAGGTAGGTTGGTAGTAATTGTTATTTTCTGCAGTCCTGATTACTCTTTGGAGTCTGTGTCTGTCCTGTTGGGTTGCAGAACCAAACCAGACAGTTATAGAGGTGCAGATGATAGACTCATCTGCAGAACTGTATCAGCAGTTCCTTTGGCAGTTTGAGCTTTCTAAGTTGGCACAGAAAGAACATTGTTAAATTAGGCTTACAATATCTGCTTTGCATAACTCTGAACAATTGCTAGATGGCAGTGGCAAAAATACTCTCATGACTTCCATTTAGTAGCCAACTGGACTTTTGTCAGAGAACTGGTAGCTCTCAGTGTGAATTTTGGATTTATTTCCAAAGCTCCAATCCAGCACTCTGCACACACACACACACACACACACACACACACACACACACACACATATATGCACACACACACATACAAGTTCATCACTCTGGAACCCACATTACGTATCTGATATGATACGTATGAACACAGTTGAGAAAGTCCAGAAATATTTCACAAGAAGAGTTCTCCACTCCTCCGCTCATTGCAGAATACCTTATTCCACCAGACTCGAAATTCTAGACCTAGAAAACCTACAACTATGCCACCTTTGGTCCAATCTAAGTATACTATATAAAATCATACATTGCAATCTCCTACCTGTCAATAAATACTTCAGCTTCAACCATAACAATATAAGAGCACACAATAGATACAAACTCAAGGTTAACCGCACCAAACTTGATTGCAGGAAATACAACTTCAGCAACAGAGTGGTAGATGTCTGGTATACTCTACCTGACTCTGTGGTTTCTTCCCCAAACCCCCAAAACTTTAACCTTATACTGTCTACTATTGACCTTACCCTTTTCCTAAGAGGTCTGCAGGGGGCATGCATAAGCACACCAATGTGCCTACCGTCCCTCTCCTATTGTTTCTTTCATTTTTTAAATTTTTCTTATATGTATCCATGTATTCATAACTATGTTTTTACTTATACCTATTATCTTGTAAGCAATTGACATAAATAAATAAATAAATAGATAATAAAATAAAATAAAATAAAATAAAATAAAATAAAATAAAATAAAATAAAATAAAATAAAATAAAATAAAATAAAATAAAATAAAATAAAATAAAATAAAATAAAATAAAATAAAATAAAATAAAATAAAATAAAATAAAATAAAATAAAATAAAATAAAATAAAATAAAATAAAATAAAATAAAATAAAATAAAATAAAATAAAATAAAACTGTTGTATTATCCTTGGGCCTCTTGAGGAGGAAAAGATCTTCCAATTTTTTATTGCCCTCTCATTCTAATACCCAGATCAAGGTCATTCATTTCTAATACGGAGCTTTCAAGAAGGGGACGATAAATCAAGTTGGGCAAATTTTTTGGCATTAAATTATCCTGCTTCCTAGTGGCTGTGAGAAGAGAGGCAAGCTGGAATGATCCTCTACCAATATGACCCGCTGCAATAAATAAGCAAGATAGCCAGTTTTCAAACTGGGAAAATTACACAGCCTTCAAGAACCATGGAGTCCAATGCCTCATTTTCTTTTTCTTCCTGTTTGCCGGCTTTCCTGTATGGAACCAGAGGGGAAACAAAAAACAAAAAAACCCTGCCTGCAGCCCTTAAAATTGTATTTATCATTCTCTGAAATGTTTACAGTAATTATTGCTTAACTGTGTCTATATAAACCATTTACGTTTCTAATAAGTTTGCTAAAAATGATACTTAATTTACCGCCAAGGCACAAACACTGACACACAGCTAAAAAAATATTTAAAAAATGTTGGGATTAATAAAATAGGCATGTATTGTTTGTTTACTGCAGAGAAAAGCAGGGACTTGCCATCTCAAGCAGAGGGAAACCATTACATTTGCTGAAATTCCTTAGACCATGGCAGAAATTACCTTGCAGGTTCTTCTGAACTTCCAGTGCAATATCCAGGGCATTAAAAGGCAGAACTGGATTGCTAGCAATTTGCAAAATTGCTTCTCCTGTCAACTGGAAAGAAAAAGAAAAGAAAAGGAAGAAAAATCAGACACTCGGGTGCGTTCTAACATAATCCACTGGGTACTTTCCACCAAACACTGAGCTCCTAAATAAGAGATGTTCCCATTAAGGCATCTGGACTAGCAGATAAGCACTTCAGCTTTAATGATGGATGCCTCACCTGGAATAACAATGTAGTTTTGAAGATCAGATTAAATGGCCTGCACAGCTTTACTTTTCAAATGAAGGGAACAGCTGAGGGAAACAAAGGGACCATTTATTTCAATGGGAGAAAAGCATAATGTCCCTGCATCCATGCAGACACCCAAACAAGCAGCACAAAAAATTTCTGGACTATTTAAGCATTATATGTTTGTATGAGATTCTGAAACAGTTGATTAATAGTGCAGGATTATTTTTTCAACCAGTGTTATAATACTGTTAAATCCCTGTAGGTTACTTACTGTATATACTCGAGTATAAGTTGACCCGAATATAAGCCGAGGCACCTAATTTAACCACAAAAAACTGGGAAAACTTATTGACTCGAGTATAAGTCGAGGGTGGGAAATGCAGCAGCTACTGGTAAATTTCAAAAATAAAAATAGATACCAATAAAAACTTTCACTAGGACAGTTGAGAATAAGTTTGATGTTCACAATTTCCTCTTTGAAAGAGGCCAGTAAATAGGGAACAAGAAGATGAAGAAAAAGAAGTGTGTTTTTTCACACTTTTCACACTGCAGTGAACAAAAATGGCATCATAGGAACAGGCTTATTCTCAGCCCAAAGGTTTGTTTCTGATTTCTTCCCTGATTTAAGGGAAATTTGGGAAACGATCTCACTATCATGAAAGGTTTGATTGATTCACTAACCCAAAAGATGATGATGGTGACAGTGGGAGGCAGGAGTCACTCTCTCCCTTGCAAGAAAAAAACCAAGAGCCGTTCTTATGATATCTCTCTCTCTCTCTCTCTCTCCCCCCCCAATAAAGTCAAGCCCTTTCCAGCACGCACGTGCGATCCGCCCCCGCCCCTTTGCACCTTGCAAATGCAAAACCCCAGGGTTTTTGCATTTGCAAGGTGCAAAGCGGCGGGGGCGGATCGCACGCGCATGCTGGAAAGGGCTTTACTGTATTACGGGGAGAAAGAGAGAGAGGGAGAGATCATAAGAACGGCTCTTGCTTTTTTCTTGCAAGGGAGAGAGTGACTCCTGCCTCCCACTGTCATCAACATCTTCTTCTTTTGGGTTAGTGAATCAATTAATTTGGGAAATGATCTCACTATCAGAAAACAACGCGAGCTGCCACCACCACCTCCTCCTCCCCCTCCTCCCAAGTGGACTGAAAGCAGCTGGAGCTGAGGAAATGAAGCTGAGTGGAGCGACCTCGGCTCGCGTTGCTTTCTCAGCCTAGAGCTCAGAAAACAATGCGAGCTGCCTCCCCCTCCTTCTCCCCCTCCTCCCGAGTGGACTGAAAGCAGCTGGAGCTGAGGAAATGAAGCTGAGTGGAGCTGAAGCAACCTCGGCTCACGTTGTTTTCTCAGCCTAGAGAAAGGGGAAGGGGGCTCATCTGGACCAAGGGTGAGTCTCCCCCTCAGTTTCCCCTGAAGGATCTTCCGTCGCTTTTGCCTTCTCCCTACATCTTCCCTCTGTTAAAATCCCCCCCCCCACACACACACACTTATTTTCGGTTGGATAGATTTCGTGTCTGAGCATTCTCACATGGCGGTGGGTTTTCCCCCCCAAAAAAAAACAGTTAAAAAAAGAAAAAACAATATATCCTCAAGCAAGAACTTTTCTGCTTCCGATTACCCCCATGCTTAAAAGTTGCAAAGGAAACACGGAAGCAGGGAAGCGGCTGCTCAGCTTCGGAGCTCCACACCATTTTTTTTCAGAGGGGAATCTGACTCGAGTATAAGCCGAGGGGGTTTTTTTCAGCACAAAAAATGTGCTGAAAAACTCGGCTTATACTCGAGTATATACGGTAGCTTATAAGGTAAAGGTTCCCCTCGCTCATATGTGCTAGTTGTTTCTGGCTCTAGGGGGCAGTGCTCATTTCCTTTACAAAGCCGAAGACCCAGTGCTGTCTGAAGATGTATCTGTGATTGTGTGGTTGGCATGATTAAACAACGAAGGCATACGGAACCAGGGGTGGGATTCAACCGGTGTTACTACCGGTTCAGTGTAATGTTTTGCTGCACGCATGTGTAAAAAAGCAATTAAGCTGTGCCATCCAGACAGCTGAAAAGTGCTGCGCACCCGTGCGTAGCGTTTGAAAAGCCTCTTTTTTTCCTGCTTTTTCAACCTCAGCTGTGCCATGCAAAGCAGCTAAGATTGAAAAAGCAGGACATAAAGGACAAGTAAGAGCCCAGGTGGGCGGGTGGACGTTCAGTGTCTGCTGCTCTTCAGAGCTACCAGTTCTATAGAGCTGGGCAGAACCAGTAGCATTCCACCCCTGCACGGAACACTGTTACCTTCCTTCCAAAGTGGTCCCTATTTTTCTACTTGCATTTTTACATGCTTTCGAACTGCTAGGTTGGGCAAACCCAGTGCTAGGGATTCGAACTGCCAAACTCCCAACCTTTCTGATTGACTAGCTCAGCGTCTTAGCCACTGAGCCACTATGTCCCTATACTTAGCTCATAGATATCTTGTTAATTATTCTACTATTTTAAAGAAAATGAGTATCCTTTGGGAGAAATATCAGACTGAAAAAGGTGATTACCTTCTTATCTCTTTTACTCTTTCCTCAGCTAATTCAAGGTTATTGTGTAGGATAACAATTAAATGCTCAGCAATTCCTGTATTTGAGAATTTCAAATGTGATACAACTTTAGTTTGCATCATATTTGAAAAGATACCTATTTCTCCTCTCTTGTAGTTGTATGGTTTGTAATTCTTTTGGAATTTTGCTATATGTGTGCTTGATTCAACTGTCTTTGAATAACATTCTGTACAAGATCTAGTGTATGTCACACTGAGGCACTTGGTCTTGACTTGTTCCAGTTACTGGAGGTCAGTGATTCATTGTGAGCTTGCTTTGGAAACTCAACAAGTGTTTGAATTCTCTCCAGTTGTTGATATTTATTGAGTGATATTTTCTACCAACATAGCTTGGCATAGATAGCAGGATAAGAGAGTCTAGAACTCTACTCTTTAAAGTTACCAGTGGAGATTGTTACTTATTAGCTGGACCATATGTAGAAAGATTGGGTTTGCAACATTTGATATTGAGAGAATGGGAGGTCATTTTGATTTTTGAAGTGGGACGCATTGACTGTTCATTAGCAGGGATTCAAAATATGGAGCTTATGTGGAAAGATTGAGAAGAGAAGAGAACATGTCCTCTTGGAAATTCTATTGACAATAGGTAAGCAGTGACATAATATCAAGTATTTTTAACAATAGCACTCTATCTTTGGAACATGTTTTCCTGATCCATATGCTAGTGGCTTTATGAAATTTAGGGATAAGTATCCCAAAGATACTTTTTCAAAAAGCAACTGGACTTTCTTTGTTTTTTTCCTAGAAGACATTTTACTTTTCATTCAAGAAGCTTCTTCAGTTCAGTTCTGAAGAAGCTTCTTGGTCGACAAGCAAAACATCTTCAAAGAAAAATGAAGAAAGTCCAATTGCCTTTTAAAGAAGCACCTTGGGGACAACCATGACCTGGATGACTGCGAATCTCCATTGACATTTAGGTATGAGCTAAAACATTTTTTTGTTGGAGAAAATTGCTTACTTTTATTATTTTACTAAGAGTTGATTTTGGAAAAGTAGTATGTTCTATCAATTGACAATATTTCGTTAATGCTCCCATAGCTGTTTTTCCCTTTTACTATTACTTATATATACAGAGAGGAGAAAAGATAAAAATGAAAATAAAATGTATAATATACTGGTTTATCCGTACATAGTACCTATATATAGAATTGTAACTATTTGCAGCCAGAATGATATATCCTTTTCCTTTAGTGTATTTTTTTTACTTTTTTAAAAAAGTAAGAGCTATTTTTTTCTTTTCTTTTTTCCCCACAATGTATTTTTTTTATCTTTATTAGATCCCCCCCCCCATTTCTCTGTCATTATTTTAAAAGACATAAAATAATAAATAAAAAAAAAAGAGAAGAAAGTCAGAGAGTGAAGTGTATAATCTTTTTTATCTTAAGGTGCTCTGAGGTAACATTAAATATATTTCATGCATACACACTTTCTCACATATTCACCTCATTGCCAAGGGAAAATAAACTAAAACTCGGGAGATGTTTCACATTCCTTTGTTTCACATAAACTGATAAAGAACTATCTTTAGAAGATTCACTTTTGCAAATAACTCTGCATTATCTGATCTCAACAAAGGACTATTTTTTTTTAATAACCTGAACAGATGCATCTGAAACAATATGGGATAGCAAAGTTCTCTGGAAAGGACAGATTTAAAAATATCTGAAGAAGTCTTTAAAAAAACAGAATAAATGTAGGGCAAGACACACCCTCAGAGTACAGAGGCAAAAAACATTAGAGACTCATCTAAGGGAAGGAATTTCTGAGGATAAGGGTTTTGACTAAATAACATGGAAGATTAGGGAAAAGGAAGAAAAAATATGTCATCTTTTCTGTGAAGGAAGTGGGGAAGAAAAGTTTTGCAAAATGAAGTTAATTCCCTCTGGAAGTCAACTTGAAATTGTAAAAGTAAGAAGTGAGGAGTGAGAGAGACTGTAGAGTAGAATACTGTTATCTGACTGAATTTTCATACATCATTTGATACAATTTACAAGGTTGTTGAAAAGTTTCTTAAAGGTTATCCTGAGATTCCAGCCATTACTTTTACATAATAAATTAACAAGGCCATGATATCAAACTGTTAAGTTCTGTGCATGGGCACAAGAAGTGGAGACGAGACCATGAACAGTGAACTTCAACTCTGTATTTAACATTGTGGTACAGAGCAAAAACTACAGCAGCAATAGCCCTTTTTATAGGCAAGCTGCTGATCAAACAACCAATAAGAAACGGGAAGCATTAGCTCCCTTAACCAATGAAAGAGGCCTGCTAATAGCCAATCAGATTCTCCTGAACGTACCAATCAGATGTCGCTATTATCGGCCAATCAGAAGTGCAGGGCCAGAACCCTGCACTTTTCTAAAGGTTTTAATAATCTTTATTTAAGCACTTTTATTAATTCACAACACCCCTTCCCCCTGGGTTCCGTTTAAGGGGTGCGGTGACGTAATCTTTGAGGTAGGCAGGTTGTTTAGATTGTCTGTTAGATTTTCGCTGTCCCCCTGGTACTTGTTTATAATCTTGGTTGGGCGGGATGTTTTCTGGCGAGTAGGGTGCCTCCGGTCCTTCATTTAAAAACTCAGTGCCGCGAATGTCCTCCTTGTCCTCTAGCATTTGTGAGCTTGCCTCTGACGAGGTATCTCTTTGAGGCAAGTCCACCACCCTCTCTCATCCTTCTTTATGCGTTAAGTCCAAATGCTCACTTCTTCCACTCGTGCTTTCTGCCGTTTCGAACTCGGTCTCCTCGGTATCTCCTCCCCCCTCAGTTTAGAAGTTACCGGAGTCACAGAAACGAGGTTGCAGTCTTGAACGCAGCTGATCAATATGGCACTTCCATATTCTTCCGTCGCGACTTTTTACTCGGTATGACCTGGGTCCTGTGACTTGGATTACAGTTGCCTCAACCCACAAAGGATCGCCAGAAAAGTTTCTAGCGAAGACTAAGTCGCCTATCTGGAATTTGCGGCATTTCCCACTGGATCCGTGTGGTTTTTCTGGTTCATACGATGGGTGTAGTCGGTCAAGGTGGGAGCGGAGTTTTTGTCCCATTAACAATTCGGCCGGAGTCTTGTTGGTGATGCTGTGCGGAGTGATGTGTTGAAGAAAGACTATCCGGTTAATCTTATCTTTGATATCGCCATAGTCCATTTTATGTAGGGTTTTTTTGACGAATTGTACCATGCGCTCGGCTCTTCCATTGGCCGCAGGATGCGCTGGCGAAGTTAGCGTATGGCGAATACCACGGCCCGCCAAATACTGTTCAAAAGAAAGCGCGGTAAACTGGGGGCCGTTGTTGGATACCAGAACGTTTGGCAGTCCATGGGTTGCGAATAATCTGTCCAATTTCCTGATGATGGATTCGGTTGTGATACTTTTCATTTCATGGATTTCAAGCCAGTTTGAGTAGGCATCCACCGTTACTAGGAATGTGTGTCCTTTAGTAGGCCCTGCAAAGTCAATATGAATACGGGACCATGGTCCCCTGGGTGTTTCCCACTCTGTTGGGGTTGCTTTCGGTGGGGCATTGCTAACTTCCTGGCATTTGCAACAAGTCTTTACCCAGGCCTCGATTTGCTTGTCGATACCCTGCCACCACACGTAGCTTCGTGCAAGTGCCTTCATGCGCACAATGCTGGGGTGGCCTTCATGCAAGGTTTTCAATACCGCTCATTGCAGCCGCTCTGGGATGACGACTCTATCCCCCCAAATTATGCAGCCTTTCTTGGAAAACAGTTCCGTCTGTCGATTCTTGAAAGGACTGAAGTTGTCAGGGATTTGATCCAATGGCCATCCTTGCTCGCCCCAGCTAAGAACTCGTGCCAAAACGGGATCGCGTTTGGTTTCGATCGCGATATCTCGAGCTGTCAGTGGTGGTGATCGAAGTGTCTCAATCTGGAGCGTTGCGACAGTTGGAGCTGGGTCATCAACGGTTTCCGGAAGTGGTGCATGGCTTAGTGCATCAGCATGGGGGATGGCTTTCCCCAGGCGGTGTTGCAGCTTCTAATTATATGCAGCCAAGAATTCCGACCAGCGAGTCATTCTGGGAGATAATATATAAGGGGTTGGCTTGTCCCCCGCTATAATCCCCAGCAAAGGTTTGCAGTCGGTAACTATAGTAAAAACTCACCCATAAATATATTCATGAAATCGTTTAACAGCAGAAACGACAGCAAGAGCCTCTTTATCGATTTGACTATAGTTACGTTCAGCTTTTGATAGCGTTTTTGAAAAGTAGGCAATAGGGGCTTCACTACCGTTTGGTAACACATGGCTCAAAATAGCACCCACTCCAAATGGTGATGCATCACATGTAATCGTTAAAGGCAAAGTCTCATTATACTGCATCAAAACAGTGTCTGAAGTCAATAAGTTTTTTACTTGTCGGAACGCGTGTTCCTCTCGGTGTCCCCAGACCCAGGTTGCCTTTTTGTCCAACAGACGATGTAGGGGCTCAGCTACGGTCACTTTGTGGGGCAGGAACACGTTGTAAAAATTGATAAGGCCCAGGAAAGCTTGGAGATCAGTCTTATTTCTGGGCCTTGGGGCATTTTTGATTGCCCTTAGCTTGCTATCAGTGGGGTGAATGCCTTGTTTATCGATTAAGTACCCCAAAAATTCTACTTTATCCGTACACAGTTGACACTTATCTTTTTTTACTTTAAGGCCAGAGTCTTTAAATTTCTGGAGAACTAACCTCAGGCGCTCCCTTAGTATTTCTCTAGTCGGAGCAGCAATTAAAACATCATCAAAATAAGGTACAAACCCCTTTTATACCCTGTAGTAGTCTCTCCATCAAGCTCTGAAAAATTCCTGGGGCCACACTAACTCCGAATTGGAGTCGGTTGCACTTAAATGCACCTCAGTGCGTAACAATCATTTGCGCCTCTGCCATTTTTTTTATCTACAGGCAGTTGTTGGTATGCCTGTGCTAAATCCAATTTAGCGAAGACTTTTCCGCCCCCCAGGGAATGGAGAAGGTGTTGTACCACCGCTACCGGGTAAGCGTTCTGCTGAAGGGCGTGATTCAGGGTGGCTCGGTAGTCCCCACAAATTCTTAATGATCCATCCGGCTTGATGGGTGTTACAATTGGGGTTTCCCAGGGAGCGTGGTCAGTTGGTTCTAACACACCCTGGGCTATTAATTTATCAAGCTGCTCGTCAATCTTTGGTTTAAGGGCAAATGGAACTCGACGAGGCTTAAGGCGGGTGGGAGCTACTTTGGGGTTAAGGTTAAATGATATCAAGGTCCCCTTGTACTCTCCTAATTTATCTGTAAAGATGTCCTGGAACTCCCATACGATGGCCTCTTCCCAGTCATCGCTGTTGGTTTGGTGAATGCCGGCTACTTCAATTCCAAGTGGGGCGAACCATTGGAGGCCTAACAAACTACGCCGATCCCTGTCAACTATGGTTAGTGGTTGGGATGCAGTACAATTTTTAAAGGAGACATGGACTTTGTTGGATTCAACGACTGGAATTCGATTTCCCTGATAGTCCTTAAGTATGATTCTTTGGAATCTGAGGTCTTGCCGCCGGACGGTGGGAATTAATTGTTTAAGGATCTTCCAGGAAACCATCGAGAGGGATGAACCTGAATCAACTTCCATCATGCAGGGCTGGTTTTCAATGGCGACCTTCACCCGGATTTTCTTGGTATCTAATGATGAGGCATGACCAATTGTAAAAGTTTGGTGTGCCTCTTCTCGTTTCGTTGACTGGGCTGGTGGTTTGTTTCTGTAGGAGTGGTTGTTCCATTGGTGGGTTAACTATTCCCGATTCACAGGATGACTTCCTGTGGGCTGGCGATAGTTGGTCCCCCTCTGAGGTGGAATGGATCCTTGCTTGCTTCTACAAACTCTCCCGATGTGACCTCTTTTCCTGCACACATGGCAGAGCGCATCGAGGAATTTGCAGTCCGATTGTGGGTGGTTTGCCCCACAACCAGCGTATTGGTACTGCACTCTCTGGTTACATTGATGGCGTTGGTCTCGTTCAGACCAGAGCCGGTTGACCTCTTCTTCATCACTTTCTGATGACGATTCGAGGTCCTCGTGGTGGGCTGTCGTTGCCTGTCCTTCCAGGTGAGGTGAGATTTCGCCGGCGAGTTGGTGGAGCGGGGCGTGGGTGCAGCGCATTCGGGCAGCCGACTTCCTGGTTGCTTCTGCTGCAGTAGCATCAGCGATGGCATCTGTAAGGCTAATGTCGCCTTTCACCATCAGCTTACTTTATGTTGCTGGTGCATGTAATCCCAGAACTATTCGGTCTCTCAGGGCCTCTTCGAGGTAGGCGAACCCGCAGAGGGCTCCCAAATTCTGGAGATCCGCAATGAAATCTGCAATGCTTTCTCCCTTCCGCTGGTCTCTCTGATAAAATTAATGTCTTCGAACAAGCGTTGGTACGGTTGGTGCGTAGTGGGCCCGTAGAAGGGGCTCGAGGATGTCCCAGTCCATGGACTTCACCTCAGCCAGTTTGGCTAGTGCCTTGGCCATCTTAAACATGGTCGGCCCGCAGTGAGTTAGGAATACTCACTTCTTTCCAGTAGTGGCATCCTTCAATTTGTTGGTCTCCAGAAACATCTGGAATCGGTCCATATATGAGTCCCAGTCTTCTTGTACTGGGTCGAGTGGAGCGGGTGGTATGACGCTGCTAGACATGGTTCAGCCATTGGTGCGTCTTCAGCCACGTGCTCTATTTAGCGCTCTGTAATGCTCAGTCAGCTCTGACGTCTCCAAATCCCACCTTCGTTGCCAGTGTTAAGTTCTGCGCATGGGCACAAGAAGTGGAGATGAGATGATGAACAGTGAACTTCAACTCTTTATTTAACATTGTGGAAAAGAGCAAAAACTACAGCAGCAATAGCCCTTTTTATAGGCAAGCTGCTGATCAAACAACCAATAAGAAACGGGAAGCATTAGCTCCCTTAACCAATGAAAGAGGCCTGCTAATAGTCAATCAGATTCTCCTGAACGGACCAATCAGATGTCGCTATTATCGGCCAATCAGAAGTGCAGGGCCAGAACCCTGCACTTTTCTAAATGTTTTAATAATCTTTATTTAAGCACTTTTATTAATTCACAACATAAACCATTATACATATCAGTTTATGGTTAGGCTAATCCGGACAAGAGTCAGCATGGTCTAGTAGATTATGTTTTGGAGCAGAATCAAAGAGACCCAAGTTTAATCCATACTCAACAGAAAAAGTCAATTTCATTTAATCTATCTTATCCCACAGATGGTTATGGGTAAAACTGAAAGAAAGGGTGTTATATAAGCTTTCTTGACTTTCTGAATGAAAGACAAGCATGTGCTTAATAATGAAATAAAAGCTAGACAAAGACGGGCTTTATACTTCAAATTAGTGACCTTTTTTCACTCACATATTAAATGTACGTAGAGCATTTATTTTGAGTAAGGTGAATAATAACTGCAACAACTTATATAACATCTACATAATGTAGCAAAGACCATTGTTTTCTCATTTACAGGTTCCAAAGCTAGCCTTTTGAAACATGTTTAGACATATTTTCTGAATGATAAAATGCCCATTCACAATGGTTATATATAAGAATGGCTGAATATAAGAAATAATAAATGAATCAATAAAATCATTTCTCCTTTAAAACAGGTGACTATCTCATTTATTTCCTGCATGTGTTCATAGGGTGAGCATGTTGCAGATAGAGAATCTATTGTCAGTTAATTATTCTTTCTTATTTATTTAAATTTCATTATTCTCTGCTATTTCATCATTCTAACTCCAGGCTGTATTTTTCTTGTTTTTCAGTAATCATATGGAATTACACCCAACCAAATGAGTACAAGACAAGAATAAAAGATTAATGGGACACCTGAACACTAATTAAATGTGGTTATATTGTAAAGGACAAACAAGGAAAATATATAGCTAAATCAATAAAAAGAAAAAAAAAGAAAAAAAATTGTGGAGGGACTTTTAGTTAGCATTGAAGAAAATGCATTTCTGAAAATCTATTTATAACATTATACAGTCCTTTGATTTCAATTGTTTTTCTTTTAAACAGTATGATTAAATAGCATTATTTTTTTTTAAAAAATATGATTATTACTTTTGATTTGCAAAGCTAGCTTAGCTGGTCAGGATATATTTATATGTTTTAACAGACAATTTAATAAAACATTGCCTCTCACAGAACACATTTTGGGTCAGTAGAGGGCTCTCTGATAAAAGACAAGAATAATTCAAAAGCTATTCTGCTATAGTAGGTAACCTGAAACATAGTAATCCAGTAAAGAAAGACCTTTCTAAGAAAATTGGGATTGATCATTTTAACTTATATTGGTATATAATAATAGTTCTTTTCCTAATAGGAAAACCTTTCCTTTATTTAATTCATGATTGAGGAAATATTGACCAGGAAATTAAAAAATATTAATTGACAAACTTATCTATGCATGAATTGTAAGAAGCACCCCACAATAAGAACTGTTCAGAAAAATTAAGTTTTTAGGTTGCTTCTAAAATCATAAACCTACTTCAGAGGCTTTTACGTGTTATCATGTGACAGCCTTCAGGAATACATGGGATGATAACTTAGCTAAGATAGTTTGAAGATAAGGTCAAACATAACAGAAAGCTATTTAGCTTTGTTCAGAAATTAGATATCCTCCAGAAGGAATTTTAATTCAAATAGGAGGTACAAAGTCAAGAGCATCACTTCATTTCTAACCCTTTCATGTTGATCAAGAAGGTAGCATAGGGTATTCTTTAGCAAGACACAACAAGGCCCCTGGGAAAGCTTTGGTAAAAATCTAGCCAAGTGCTTTTGCAAACCATCTTCACATCTTCAACAATGAAACATTTGGGAATAGAACAGGTGGATTTCAAGACACTTGAAAAAGGTCAACACTCACAAGATAATGGTATGCGCAACAAGAAGAATTTGAAAATGTTGTGATAATGTCAACTGTAGCAGTGTCGGCTGCTTTGAGATGGTTTAATATTAAAATTATGGATTAAACAACATTTTGCTAGCTTGCTGGTAAGTAGAAGTGTTAAATTTTAATGCTTTATTTCCAAGAACGTCCAAATGAATTTATTGATTGCTAGATGGCAGAATATATATAAAAATATATAATAACAATAAAAAATAAAAAATATATAGTAACAATAAACATTGGTTCACAGCTAAACTTAAGCAGCTACGCCATTCTAAAGAGGAAGCCTATAGAAAAGGTGACAGAATGCTATACAACCAGGCCAGAAACATATTAACAAGAGAGATCAGAGCAGCAAAAAGAAGCTACTCTGAAAAGCTAAAGAATCAATTCTCAACAAATGAACCAGCAAACATGTGGAAAACTCCTAAAAACATCACTGGCTTCAGCAAACCTCCTTCCCAGGCAGAAGGAAAGCAACAACTCGCAGATGACCTGAATGTGTTTTACTGCAGGTTTGAAAAGAAACTACAACCACCTATCTCCACAACCCACTTCTCAAACACACCAACAACAGCCAAGCCTCCTACAACTGGCCCCAATCCATTGGGCTCACAACCTCTTGTGATCGCAGAAAAAGAAGTGCAAGATCTATTACACAGATGAAAGCCAGGAAAAGCACCAGGGCCAGACAAGATAACTCCTTCTTGCTTAAAAGTCTGTGCTGACTAATTGGCCCCCATCTTCACCCGAATCTTCAATAGATCACTAGAGATGTGCTATGTTCCTTCCTGCTTCAAACGTTCTACCATTATCCATCAAGGAACTGAATGACTACAGACCAGTTGCTCTAACATCTGTAGTTATGAAAATCTTTGAAAGGTTTGTGCTGTCCCACCTGAAAACCATCATGGATCCCACACAGTTTGCATACCGAACAAATAGATCGACAGATGATGCTATTAACATGGCTCTGCATTACATCCTACAACACCTTGAATCTCCAAATACCTATACAAGGTTCCTCTTCGTAGACTTCAGTTCAGCATTCAATACCATCATTCCAGACACTCTTCTAAGTAAATTAAACCAACTAGCGGTACCTGAACACACTTGTAAGTGGATCATAAGCTTCCTAACAGACAGGAAGCAGCAGGTGAAGCTAGGTGGAATCACATCCGATACCTGTACAATCAGCACACACACCCCCCAAGGCTGTGTGCAATCTTCACTTCTCTTCTCACTATATACCAATGACTGCATCTCAAACGATCCATCTGTTAAAATACTGAAGTTTGTTTATGACACAACAGTGATTGGTCTCACTCAAGAGAACGATGAATCTGCATACAGACAGGAGGTTATACAACTTGCCTTGTGGTGTAACCAGAACAATCTGGAACTGAACACACTCAAAACCATAGAAATGGTGGTAGACTTTAGAAGAAACCCTCCTATACTACCACCTCTTACAACACTAGACAACATAGTATGAACAGTAGAGACCTTCAAATTTCTAGGTTCTACTATATCACATGACCTAAAATGGACACCTAACATCAAAAACATCACAAAAAAGCACAACAAAGAATGTTCTTTCTGTGCCAACTCAGAAAGCTCAAACTGCCAAAGGAGCTGCTGATACAGTTCTACAGAGGAATTATTGAGTCTATTATTGCACCTGTATAACTGGTTTGGTTCTGCAACCCAACAGGACAGACACAGACTTCAGAGCATAATTAGGACTGCAGAAAAAACAATTACTACCCACCTGCCTTCAATTGAGGACCTGTATACTGCATGAGTCAAAAAGAGGGCTGTGAAAATATTTACAGACCCTTCACATCCAGGACATAAACTGTTTGAACTCCTTTCCTCAAAATGACGCTATAGAGCACTGCACACCAGAACAACTAGACACAAGAACAGTTTTTTTCCCGAAAGTCATCACTCTGCTAAACAAATAATTCCCTCAACACTGTTCAACTATTTACAAAACGTACAGTACTATTACTGTTAATCTTCTCATCACTCCTTATCACCCACCCCCTCCCACTTGTGATTGTAGGACTGTAACTTTGTTGCTTGTATCCTTATGATTTATATTGACTGTTTCCTAGTATGATTTGATTGTTGATTGTACCCTATGATTATCATTAAGTGTTGTACGTTATGATTCTTGATTCTTAATGAATGTACCTTTTCTTTGGGTATACTGAGAGTATTTACACCAAGACAAATTCCTTGTTTGTCCAATCACACTTGGCCAATAAAGTATTCTATATTCTACATTCTACATGATCACAGAGAGACAGATTTAAACCATCTGCCAAATATGGAGAAATTAGAGGTGAGAACTAAGCTAATGGCAAGAACAGAAACAAATATATATTAGCTGGATATTCTGGAAACATTCTTAGAAGTAATCTGAAATCCAGGATTTGAAGAAACCTATTCCTTTGGCCTCTTTAAGAGATGCACCTAATTATGTTATGCCTTATAAGTTTGTTTGTTTTTTTGGAGTAGAATCTCTTCCCATACTTTGTCCATCCATCCAATTTTAGAGTCATGTTGCCTTGATTATCATAAACAGATTCCGGAGTGACAGCTATAGTATAATATTTTTAAACCCTAGAAATTATGCATATTATCCTTCCTATCAATCAGGGTGCCATCACATCAATGAATGTGGAATTTTGAATTCTTGCTTTCTTCATGATCCAAAAATGAGTTATTGTCAGGCTGCGCTCCTTCTAGATCCCAAGAAAGAAATACTCAGCTCCATGGTGTAGAGCAAAGTTATCCTTTTACTGGGAAATAAAGTGGTAGCTACAAAGCAATTCCGAAACTGAGAAATTGGCGGGTAGAATGCACATACAAGGAAATAGGTTTGCTCCCACCCCCCAAAGTTCAAATTATTCTTCCAATTAAAACTTTTGAAACAGCTCATGTGGTCATCTCCAGATGGTGATGAGGCGTCTTGTCAAATGACCTTGACATATTTTGATAAAGGTTTGCAGTTGCGCAAAAGAGGAAAAAGATAGCCAAGAAACGGAAAGTTAAAGACGAGAATCCCCCCTCCCCTTGCTAGCCCAGCAAGGAATGCAAACACCTCCAGCTTTCTTCCCATATAAAATCCCCCCTCCCACCGTTGCCATGACAGCCGAGAGAAATAATGAAACAATAGCAGAAAAGGTAGGAGAGGAAGTATCTTGAGGCTGACATTTGGACCCCCTAGAAAAAGGACATAAGTCCCTGAAAGAAAAACAAAATATTTACATGTTAACATTATGTACATCTCTATGGTTTATCAGGATATTTGGCATAAAATTTCTTTAACAGTTCAGGTGCCCTAAGGTCCTTTTCATTCACCCACTCAGAATGGGACGGAGGAAAATGTTTCCAAGCTACAAGTTATTGGGTACGACCCCTCCATTTTCTAGAGTCCAGAATTTCTTTAATTTCAAAATGCTGTTCCCCCTCAATTAATATTGGCACGGGGGGATCAGATTGGATTGGTCTCAAGGCACAGGTACGTTCTGGTTTCAACAAACTAACATGGAAAACAGGATGAATACGACGAAGAGTCTTTGGTAAAGTCAGTTGAACAGTTACAGGATTTATAATCCTCTCAATGGGGAAAGGTCCTACATACTTAGGACCCAACTTCTTTGATTTTTGGGTAGTTTGTAAATACTTGGTCGAAAGGAATACTTTATCGCCCACTTGATATGACATCTGTGGAGCTCGCTTTCTGTCAGCAAATTTCTTATGAGATTGGTGCGCCTCATCCAAAGTTTTGCGGATGACTGGCCAATTAAGTTGAAGCTGAGATATCCAATCACTCAATGACTGGACAGTTGGGTTTTCACCAGGCAGTTCAGGTATGGGTACAAAATCTTGCCCCGTTGCTATTTTGAAAGGAGTGAACCCCGTACTACTATGAACAGAGTTATTATACGCCACCTCCGCAAAAGGTAACAGATCCACCCAGTTGTCTTGTTGAAAATTTATGTAGCATCGGAGATATTGCTCTAGTACCCCGTTAGTTCTCTTGCAGGCTCCATTAGTTTGGGGATGGTGGGCGGAGCTTAAGCTTTGGGTGGAGCCTATTAACTTCAGAAATTCCCTCCAGAAATTCGAGGTAAATTGGACTCCTCGATCAGAAACTACACGTTCAGGTACACCATGCAATCTGTAAACATGAAGAATGAAAAGTCTGGCTAAGGATTTCGCCGAAGGGATCTTTGAGCAAGGGATGAAATGAGCTTGTTTGGAAAACAAGTCAGTCACCACCCAAATGACCGTGTGTCCACTGCTTTCAGGTAGATCTACTATAAAATCCATGGAGATTTCCTTCCAAGGGGCAGTTGGTCTGGCCACATTCTGTAACAGTCCTGGTGGCTTACCCGGCGGTCTTTTTGCTGAGGCGCAAATCGGACAACTCGCCACATAAGTCTCAATGTCCTTTTTCAAGGAAGGCCACCAAAATTGTCGTTTCACCAAATGTAAGGTCTTCACAAAACCAAAATGACCAGCCACTTTGGAATCATGGGTTTGTTGCAATACATGGCTTCTCAGGGTTTTTGGTACATACAATTTCGCCCCCATCCAGGCTAGGCCATCTCGAATGGTGCAGTTATTCGCATTTGCCAGAAACCACTCATCTGTCTTCAAAGCCTCCTTAAACTGTTCCATCAGATCAGTGGGTAGATCCCTCTCCTGGTTTCTTTTCTGTGCGCGGGTAACTACAGGGGCAGCCAGTTGTGTAGTGGACACGATTGGCCTTATCACTTCTTTTTGGATACTGTTGTATTGAGGCATTCTAGACAAAGCATCTGCCATAAAAATTTTTCCCCCTGGGATATATTTCAAGGAGAAGTTGAATCGCTTGAAGAACTGAGCCCACCTAACTTGTTTAGGGGATAGTTTCCGAGGGGTTTTTCAAGCTTCTAAATTTTTATGGTCGGTCCACACTTCAAATGGGTGTTTCGCTCCTTCCAGAAAATGCCTCCAAGCTAATAAAGCCCAACGGACTGCAAATGCTTCCTTCTCCCAAACGGCCCATCTCCTTTCAGTCTCAGTGAATTTACGAGAAGTGTAAGCGCATGGTTGTAGTGTCCCCTTCTCATTCAATTGGAGTAAGACCGCCCCCACTGCTACGTCGCTCGCATCAGCTTGGATCACGAAAGGGGTGTCCATGTCGGGGTGTTTTAGTATTGGTTCTGCAGCAAAAAGTCTCTTAAGTTTTTCAAATGCAGCTTGGCACTCCATAGTCCAATTCAATGGTTGACTGGGCTTTGGTTTCAATTCCCCCTTTGTTTTTAGGAGGTTGGTGATGGGCATAGCTATTTTTGCAAAAGACGGGATGAATTGGCGGTAAAAATTGGCAAAACCCAGAAAACTTTGAAGCTGTTTACGAGTTTTCGGTGGGGCCCAGTCCAAAACGGCTCGCACCTTTTCTGGGTCCATTTCAATGCCTTCGGGGGAGATACGATATCCCAAGTAGTCGATTTTTTCTTGATGGAACTCACATTTGGATAGTTTGGCGTACAGTTTGGAGGCCCTCAGCTTGTGCAACACAGAGCGTACCAACTTCACGTGGTCGTTTCTTGTCTCCGTGTAGATAAGAATATCATCAAGGTATACCAGAACCCCTTTGTATAAATGTTCGTGAAGCACTTGATTGATCAGTTGCATGAAAACAGCAGGCGCCCCCTGTAAGCCGAAAGGGAGAACATTGAACTGGAAACAACCCATTGGGCAGTTGAACGCAGTCTTCCACTCATCTCCCTCCTTTATCCGGATTCGGTAGTATGCCTCCCTCAAGTCCAGCTTTGTGAAAATCTTCCCCTTTGCCAGGTGGGCTAACATGTCCTTCATCAGAGGGAGGGGGTACATGTTCTCTACAGATACTGCGTTCAGGTTTCTATAGTCAACTACCAGACGTTTGGAGCTATCTTTCTTCTTGCGGAACATCACAGGGGCCGCCACTCGAGGTCTGGCAGGCGTGATGAAGCCCCGTTTCAAGTTCTTGTTCTCCCTTTCGGCTTACAGGGGGCGCCTGCTGTTTCGGAATAATGTCAGGCTGCGCTCCTTCTAGATCCCAAGAAAGAAATACTCAGACTCCATGGTGTAGAGCAAAGTTATCCTTTTACTGGGAAATAAAGTGGTAGCTACAAAGCAATTCCGAAACTGAGAAATTGGCGGGTAGAATGCACATACAAAGAAATAGGTTTGCTCCCACCCCCCAAAGTTCAAATGATTCTTCCAATTAAAACTTTTGAAACAGCTCATGTGGTCATCTCCAGATGGTGATGAGGCGTCTTGTCAAATGACCTTGACATATTTTGATAAAGGTTTGCAGTTGCGCAAAAGAGGAAAAAGATAGCCAAGAAACGGAAAGTTAAAGACGAGAATCCCCCCTCCCCTTGCTAGCCCAGCAAGGAATGCAAACACCTCCAGCTTTCTTCCCATATAAAATCCCCCCTCCCACTGTTGCCATGACAGCCGAGAGAAATAATGAAACAATAGCAGAAAAGGTAGGAGAGGAAGTATCTTGAGGCTGACAGTTATGGAGAAATAAACAATAAAATGGGTGGGGTGGGGTGGGGTGGATGAGATGTCAGATCTCTTAAAGTATCTATAAGTAAACCATAAATTTAAAAAATGATAGACGAGGGACATGACAAATTGGCCAAATGTGAAACTAAGATATAGTGTGAGGTGGGAAAGAGCTGTCAGAACAGATCAAAACACTCTTTCCTAGATGATTTTCCTCTGCCTCATTAAGATGGCTATTTGGAGTATAGGTTTCAGAAAATTAGTAAATCTTTTTTAAGCTCTATAACCTGAGTCATAGTTGTAAGACAGAATGGGAGGTTTTCAGGAGCATTTGGAGGGACATGGGGGAAGGGGCACTTTCTCTTTTACTTCATTCATGCCCCTTTTGTCTCTGACTTACCACTCAGCCTGGGAGAAGAATCTGGCTGAACTTTGATCAATTTTTTCGCTCTATCCACTAAACATCTTAAAGTGCAAGTCCTGGGGGGAAAAAAACCCAGCATTGCAAGCTACAGTGGCTACAGCTAAAAGCACCCAAAAGTATCCCATCGAGAATATAAAATAGTAATAACAATGCAAATCATTAAGAGCTCCCATCCCACACCCCAGCATCGAAAAAGCTGGCAAAAATAGGAAAAAATTGGCAATGCTCTTATTTCAAACACAGCCAGGAAATTCTGGCTGTCTTTCTTGGTTGAAATCAGTTTTCTCTTTAATAACATTGCAATCCTGTTTTTTAAAAAACAAACAAACAACATAGATCTACAATTCTTTTAAAAAAAAACCACTAGGCTTTTTAAAAAGTTTAATGTGTTTTAAGAAGTACGCAAGGCTTCTATATGTAAGCATTCCAAATTGCCACATTGCATGCCACTTTGCAAATCCCTTGTCAGGTATTATAAAAGTGAATGCTTCTGTGAAAGCCAGAAAGCCAATTTTTTCTGCATCTCAGACCAAAATCCTAATTACAGGAGGTTTCCAACATTTAGAGGGGAGGGATGTGCCCAAAGAATTCAAAAATGACCAACAGGAGTAAATAGAGCTGAGCTCTAACTATGTCATTTTCAACATCATTAGTGAGACTTCACAGAATTCTTGGAGAGCAAAACAGACATTAGAAAAAATAAAGGGTAAAGGCTTTATGATAAGAAAAATTGAAGTCAAGTGTAATCTGCTTCTATTATACTGTATCTGGGATTGAGATGAAGGTTACTTTCATGAGGCTTTCAGCTTCATTATGACTACGGTTAAACACACAGTTGATAAAATTGCTAAAAACTAAATGCCACAATAAAACAATACTAATACTAAGTTTAGATTCGATAACATTGTGAATAACTATATTCAAAGTTATTTAATGAAATTTGTTATGTCGCTGGCTTGAAGGAAACTCAGGAGACAGTGACCAGTTCAGCTCTTTTATTAGGTTCCTGGATCGGCTTGGCTTGAACCAGATCGGCCCTGGCTTATATTCAGTTAGCCGCGTGAGCCGCGGCCAATGGCACCGCTTTGAATCTCCCATGATTGATTCTTACCGATTGCGGGGATTCGCGGTGGGCCAATCAGTGTGGCTTGCTCAGCCAATCCAGTTGCCGTGCGCCCTGACCAATCAGGGCACGGTGTTTACAAGAATGTTAATTAAGCTATACAGAACACCACTCCCCTCTTGGTAGGGTCCTACATGTCGTAGTCCAGTAAGTAGGGGGGGCTCCGCACTTGCCTACTTGACCTGCGCAGTTTAGTTGATGCCTGGCTGTCGGCTGGTTCGGTCGGGTTCTGTGTTGCTCCTTGGCTCATTGATGGAACCGCCTGGAATGATCCAGGCCTCTTGTGGTGGCTACCTCCCGGTCTACCCAGGCTGGTCGTGCTGCTGCTTCACCGCTCCCACCCGGTCTGTCCGGGCTGGTTGAGCTGGCCTGGCTGCTTCTCCCCGGTGAGGATTCGAGTTGGTTTTCTGCTTCTGCTTTGGTTGGTGAGTAGTTTTGGTTTCTTCCTGGTTGGGCTTGGTTCCTGGGGCTCTCCCTCCCCTCTTGGTTTGTGCTTGGGTGCTTTTCTTCCCTTTCTGGGTTTATATTTGTGTCTGTTTGTGTGTCGGTTGTGTTTCCCGTGATCATTCTCAATCTTATTTGATCGATGTGTCGTTTCCATGCTTGTCCATCGGCTGTTTGTAACCGGTAGGAGTGGGGACCTGTGGCCTGGGTTACTGTTGCCGGTACCCAGAGGTGGTCCCCTCTGAGGTTTTTTGCGTATACTGCGTCTCCTGGTGCGAATGTTCGGTGCCTGCTTGATGAGTCGGTGGGTTTCTCGGGGTTGTAAGTGGGGTGAAGCCTGTCTAGTGGGGATCTTAATTTTCTCCCCATGAGTAGCTCTGCGGGGCTTTGTTGGTTGTTGTGTTTGGTGTTATATGTTGGATAAAAAGTAGTTTATTTATTTTTTCTTGCATTTCCCCGGTTTTGATTTTTGGATTTTTTTTTTGTAAATTGTACCATCCGTTCCACCCTACCGTTTGCTGCCGGATGTGCCGGTGCTGTTAGGGCATGTTGTATGCCCCGCTCTGCAAGGAATTTTTCAAAATCCAGTGCTGTAAATTGTGGCCCATTATCGGACACAATTACATCTGGGAGGCCATGGGTTGAGAATAGTTTGTTTAGTTCTTTGATGATGGCCTCGGTGGTGGTATTTTTCATGTCGTTTACCTCCAGCCAATTGGAGTAAGCATCTACCGTTATGAGGAATGTGTGTCCATTTGTGGGTCCAGTGAAATCTATGTGTATCCTGGACCATGGTCCTCTAGGGGTTTCCCATTCCAGGATTGGGACGGGGGGTGGGCTTGGCCTGGACTTTTGGCATTGTCTACAACTTGCCACCCAGGCTTCGATTTGTTTGTCCATCCCTGGCCACCAAGCGTAACTTCTGGCCAAGGCTTTTGTCCTAACGATGCCCAAGTGCCCCTCGTGTAACAATCCCAGCACCCTTTTTTGTAATTTCTCCGGGATGATAACCCTGTCCCCCCATAGTACACAACTTTTTTGCGTAAAATGTTCCATTTGTCTGTTCCGAAAAGTCCTGAATGTTTCGTCATTGTCTTTTTCCGGCCACTCTTTCTCTACCCACTGTAAAACCCACGCCAGACGTTTGTCTTTATTAGTTTCATGGGCAATGTCTGACGCGGTTATGGGTAGATTGGGTAGAGTCTCTATGCTAAGGGTGGACGTTGTTGGTGTGGGATCAGAGTCCAGTTCGGGTAGAGGCGTGCGGCTCAGGGCGTCTGCATGGGTGATTGTCTTACTGGGTCGGTGTGTTAGCCGGTAGCTATAGGCGGCAAGGAATTCAGACCACCTTGTCATTTTTGGGGATAGAATGTTTGGGGTGGCCCTGTTCCCTGCCAGGATTCCCAACAATGGCTTGTGATCGGTGATGATGGTGAAAGTCCTGCCATAAAGGTACTCGTGGAACCTCTTTACTGCGGCGACAATTGCCAGGGCCTCTTTATCCAGCTGACTGTAATTTCTTTCTGGCTTGGAGAGGGTTCTTGAAAAGAACGCGATGGGTGCTTTTTTTCTGTTGGGAAGCGTATGGCTGAGGATGGCTCTGATGCTGAACGGTGATGTGTCGCTCGTGACTGCTGGGGTAGGGCCTCATTGTACTGGATGAGGACGGCATCCGAAGTGAGCAGGTCTTTGGTCTTGTTGAATGCGGCTTCCTCACATTTCCCCCAGTTCCAGGTGGCCGCTTTGTCCAAGAATCTATGCAACGGTTCCGCCGCGGTCGCCTTCTGGGGCAGGAAAACATTATAGAAATTTAGCAGTCCTAGAAATGCCTGCAGTTCCGTTTTCTTCCCCAGTCGGGGTGCTTCCTTGATTGCTCTGATCTTTTTCTCAGTTGGGTGAATTCTGTGGCGGTCTAACAGGTACTCTAGGAATTCGACCCTCTCAGTGTGCAGTTGGCATTTCTCTTTTTTGACTTTTAGCCCCTCTTCTTTGAATTTTTACAGTACCTCCCTTAGACGACTTTCTAGTTGTTTCTGATTTGCCGCTGACAATAGTACGTCATCGAAGTAGGGGACCACCGCCTTGATCCCTTGAAGGAGTCTTTCCATGAGACTCTGGAAGATTCTTGGGGCTACGCTGACTCCAACTGGAGTTTCTTACAGCGAAAAGCTGCCCAGTGGGTTACTATGGTTTGTGCTTCTGCGGTTTCCACGTCGACCAGTAGCTGTTGGTAGGCTTGCACCAGGTCGAGCTTTGCGAAAACCTTGCCTCCCCCCAGTGAGTGCAGGAGATGCTGTACTACTGGGATGGGATAAGCACTTTGCTGTAAGGCACAATTTAGGGTGGCCTTATAGTCCCCACAAATTCTCACTGACCTGTCAGGCTTGATGGGGGTGACTATGGGGGTCTCCCACCAGGCATGATCAGTTGTATCTAGGACTCCCTGTTTGATGAGCTTGTCTTTCTGCTCATCGATCTTGGGTCTGAGTGCGAAAGGTACTTGCCGCGGTTTTAAGTATATTGGGGGGATGCTGGGGTCTAGGCTGAATGAAATCGGGGGCCCTCGGTACTTGCCTAGGGTGCCGTCGAACACTTCCTGGAAGTCCCTCTCAAGTTGCTCTTCCCAGTTGGCCTCCGCGAAGTGGTTGATGCCCATTACTTCTATCCCGAGCGGCGTGAACCACTGGAGTCCCAGGAGGCTGGTCTGGTCTCTGTCCACGATCGTTAGGGGAAGCCTTGCTGTGCGCCCCTTGAATGTGACCTTGAAATGTCCTGTTCTGACTACGGGGATGCAGTTCCCTTGGTAGTCCTTTAGGATTAACTTCTGGCTTTCCAAACATGTCTTGTGGATGGTGGGCACCAGGCACTGGATTTCCCGCCATGCAACCATAGAGAGGTAGGACCCAGAATCCACCTCCATCTTGCATGACCTCCCTTGATGCCCACCTCCACGTATACCTTTTGAGTGTCCATGCTTGATGAGTGGCTGATGACGACCATCTGGTGGGTCTCCTCTCTCTGCCGGTTCTTGCCGCTCCATTGGCTCGTCCGTCCCAGTTCCAGTGGCTCTCGGGTTGATGGTCCCTTGCACCGGGGGGGTTTCAGTTCCATCTCCGCTCGCTGTTGTCGCATCGTCGGGGGCTGTATGATTTCTTGAGGCAGCAGACTCAGGCGATGTGGCCTTTCTTCCCGCACTGTCGGCAGATCGCATTGAAAAAAAGCACTCCGAGCGAGGATGGTCGCTCCCGCAATTGGCGCATTGGAGCCCTGACTTAGGACTCTGCCATTCACGCCGGTCTCGTTCTGTCTGGAGTCGATGGATGTCCTCCTCCTTGTCCGTGGTGTCGGATGTGGAGTCGAGGTCGCTGTGGTGGGTGGTCGTGGTCGCTCGGTGGCTTGCTTCGGGGTGTGTGTCAGAGGTTGTGGCTCGGTCCCCGACATCGGGTCTCTGCATTCGGGCCGCTGATTTCCGGGTCGCCTCTGCTGCGGTGGCCTCAGCAAGGGCGTCAGTGAGGGAGATGTCGCCCCTTGCCATCAGGCAGCTTTGCAGGATTGGGTCCCTGAGCCCGAGGATGACGTGATCTTGTAGCGCCTCATCCATGTCCATGAAGCCACACATGCCCCCCAGGTTCCGCAGGTCTGCTACGAAATCGCTGATGCTCTCACCCAGTTTCTGGTCTCGCCGGTAGAAGTCGTGCTGCCTGATGAGGGTGGGCACAGCAGGGGCATAGTGGCTTCATAGTAGCGGTTCGAGGTCAGCCCAGTCCATCGTCTTCACGTCCTCGGGCTTCGCGAGGGCTTTTGCCATTTTGAACACTGCGGGCCCGCAGTGTGTCAGGAAAATGACCCTTTTTTTCTGCCCGTTTGCATCCTTGAGATCGCTACTCTTGAGGAACATCAGGAACCAGTCAATGTACGATTCCCAGTCCTCGGTAGCTTGGTTAAAGGGTGCGGGCAGTGCGATGCTGGCCATATCGAGGATCTCGTTGTTCTCGGTACCACATGTTCGGTGGGTGCTAGTTCCATGATCCCATCCTCGTCACCAGTGTTATGTCGCCGGCTTGAAGGAAACTCAGGAGACAGTGACAAGTTCAGCTCTTTTATTAGGTTCCTGGTTCGGCTTGGCTTGAACCAGATCGGCCCTGGCTTATATTCAGTTAGCCATGCGAGCCGCAGCCAATGGCACCGTTTTGAATCTCCCGCGATTGATTCTTACCAATCACGGGGATTCGCAGCGGGCCAATCAGTGCGGCTCGCTCAGCCAATCTGGTTGCCGTGCGCCCTGACCAATCAGGGCGCGGTGTTTACAAAAATGTTAATGAAGCTATACAGAACAAAATTACTTCAACATTATCAGGTAACAGATATTAGAAAGAGAAAGAATTTGAATGCCTGGAAATGTAATTATTAATGGAGATATATATTGTGATCTATCAAAGATATCAGATATCTTTATTAAACTACTGTGTAAGAAGGGATGAGCCTTGGACAAAGGTGATCTTTATATGAGATTTCCCTTCATCTATATTCTAATACAGCTGTTGATAATGCATTAAAGCATGCTGGCATAGCTCTCTTGACTTGTGAAATTTCACTTAAATATGTAGCTGCAATGGAATTAATAGGTGGACTACCAAGATAAATCCATCTTGGCAGGCAAGTATGTCTGCCAATATATCTAAGGCTCTCTGCCTTTGCTGTGCCTTGGCCTAATCATAGCCCAAAGTTAATAATGTTTCTTGTGAATATTTGTATTGGTTCAGGCATTGCATAATAGAACCTCTCTATTTAGGAATCAAATTATCTAGTAAAACCCAGAAACCAAACCAGCAAAAAGAATATTATTTCGACCAGTGGTTTAAAATGTTAATCCTCATTTCATTTTCCACCGCAATTATGTTTACTCCTTGATGTAGAACCATATCTGAGACACCCACGGTTAGAATATGTTCCTCAAGAAGATGCATTCGAGCTGCTTTAAAAATAATTAAAATGCTACTGAACCTGTTTGGAGCGGTAAAAAAGCAGAGTTTACTTAAAAGCATTTCTGTAATGCATAATTTGAGTATTGGTAGTCTTTGATGCATGATTGGGACAAGAATTTTTGTTACTAAGCCAAGGTAGTTATTAAATGTACCCAATTTTACAACACTTCTTTTCCCACAGTTGTTAAGGGAATTGCTGCAGTTTTTAAGTGAATCCTGGTTTTGTGAAGCAAATCCAACTTTCTTATTGACATTGCTTGTTGAAAGCTTGTTGAAGGCAAGATTGCGAATTGTGGCCACATTACTCTTGAATGCCGCAAACATTAAAAATACAAGGCAGTTGCCAAGCAATAAACTTTCGATCCCATGACTGTGGGAATGCTGTGATGGTCATATATGCAAGGACCAGTCATAAATCAATTTTTTTCAATGCATTGTCATTTCAAATGGTTCCTAAAATGGCTGTCAGTCATCAACTCCCTGTTTATCACCATATTGCCAGAGGCATGGAAGATTATAGCCAGATATATAATACCTGAATATGATCTAATAATTCATGCTCATTGTGCCATGTGGAAATGTCCTCTGAAAACGATTTTCATGGTATAATTAGCGGATGAACTTTATGAGAGTTAACAAAAATGATGGCAAAATAGCTGGAACTAACATTCTAGAGCCCATCATTTCTTGTAGAGTTTATTTATCTATGGAGATTCTCAGTCATCCAAGTCATGATTATCCCGAAGGTGCTTTTTCAAAAGGCAAGAGGGTTTTCAAGAGGGTTTTCTTATTTTTCTTTGAAGACATTTCACTTCTCATCCAAGAAGCTTCTTCAGCTCTGACTGGATGGTAGGGAATTTATACTCATTGCAGATAGCTGGTCATTTGTGTTCTTTTTAGAGAGTTGTTGAGGCCACTTGGAGATTCATCTGTGTATCCAGGGTCACCTGAGTAGTCCAAATGGATGTTCCTAGATGCAGGATGTTTTCTGCCCTGTTTTCCTTCACTGTTGAAGACAGGCACAGGTTGTTTGGGAGGAGTCCATGTTGTCTTCATCTCAAACTGAAGCACAAATGATTCCTATAGTTTCTGGAAATCCATTCATACTCCTACACCATTTGAAGGATGTTCACCCCAAAGTACACTGCTAAAAGTTTATGCAGATTCTCAGCCATCCAGGACCCAAAGGTGCTTTTTCATAAGGCAACTGGACTTTTTTGTTTTTCTTTGAACACGTTTGCTTCTCATCCAAGAAGCTTCTTCAGCTGTGACTGGATGGTGGGAAATGGAAGGGGTTATACTCCTTGCAGACAGCTGATCATTTACATTCTTTTAGACAGTTGTTGAGGCCATTCAGAGGTTTACCTGTGCCCCAGGGTCACCTAAGTAGTGCAAATGGATGTGGAGACTATTTGGCTGCAGGATGTTTTCTGCCCTGTGTTCCTTCACTGTTGAACACAAGCACAGACTGTTGGGGATGAGACTGTGTTGTCTGCATCTTAAACTAAAGAGCAAATGGTTCCTCCAGTCTGCATTTTTTCTGGAAATCCATTTATACTCCCACAGCATTCAAAAGATGTTTATCCCAAAGTACATAGCTAAAGTCAATGGAGACTCTCAATCATCCAGGTCATGGTTGTCCCAAATGGGCTTTTTCAAGAGGCAACTATACAGATAATATATAATCAGAGTTTGAAGGGACCTTATAGATCATCTAGTCCAACCCCCTGCCCAAGCAGGAGACCCTATACCATTTCTGCCAAATGGCAGTCCAATCTCTTCTTGAAGGTCTCAAGTGATGGTGCTCCCACAACTTCCTGGAGTTTCTGGTTTTTCTTTGAAGACGTTTTGCTTCTCATCCAAGTAGCTTCTTCAGCTTTGACTAGACTTTAGAGTTTATTCTGAAGGTGATTTATAACTCAAAAGGTTTCTACAGATGGAATGCATGGTTACACAATGGCAGCTGCAACTGTGCCATCAAAGCCTTTGCCCACTGTTTACATATGCCACATATAAAAACAAGGTGGGTCTTTCATTGCACAACCATGGATGCCACTATGATCTTTTATTCTTCTGCAGATGTCCCTGTGTAGCTAATGCTTTAAACTTACTTAAATGCCACAGGAGTTCACAGTTAATGAGAATCATTAAGAGCCTTGATAGTAGAAAAAAATACAGCACTACATCAGAGTGAAAAACTCTATCATTTGGAGACATTTTCTCCCCTTCAAACCTCTCCACTGAACCAGATTGATATCCTATCACAGAGAAGATTCAAGCTAATTCTTGGTTTAGTATATAATGACTGACAAAACGTCTTAATTCGTGCAACTAATGTTTCCTCCCAATAGTTATTCTGTGTCAACAATGGTCAGTGATATATGTAAATAGTTGAAGTCAAAGGCCATTCGCACCTGAAACATTGGAAATGTTCTGAATTCAGGTGGTCTGTTAAGTTGATATTGCAGTTTTTTGGGAAAACTCAATTGTTCCTCTTCTATATAGAGCAGACGTGATGGCTCAGTGGTTAATGATGCTGAGCTTGTCAGTCCATGTTCGATACCCAAGCTCTGCGCAATGGGGTGAACTCCTGTTACTTGCCCCAGCTCCTGCCTATTCTGACCAAGGCTTCTGAGACCATAATTACTCACACGCTTATTTTAAAAACAAGTCTTTTTTTATTGCAACGCTGGAAATTATTTTCATTCCCAACCGGTAATAAATCTCACAGTCCCTCGAGATAAGCACCCACCTTTCTTTCCTGTGAAGTGCTGCCATTAACAGAAGTGTCAAATAAACTAGAACAAAAACCAATCAAAGGACAAAGTGCTTCAAGAATGAGTCTGAACCAACAAATGACTTTGCTTCCTGCAAAGGTTTCATCATTTTTGCCTGTCTTTTATATCTTATGGGAGAGGCAATCACCTCCCAGCTTACTCCCAAGTTGCCCCTTTTCTTTCAGCTGCTATCGCCTTCTAGCAGTTCTATGCACATGCACACTGGGAACAGACTCCCCTGGGTCCTCTGCCTTGCTTCTGCCAGACTCCAAAGGCTCCGAAGGCAGCATCCCACTCTCAGATGGTCCTGGTCCCATCTTTGCATTGGACATAGGACCCTTATCCAAGTGCTCTCCAGACTCCTGGACTGATCCCCTTTCTTCCCCACTGTCCAATTCCGCTGCCATCTGCACAGGCTGCCAGCGAACCACAACACTACCCACCTAGCTGTTAGAAAGCATGCAAATGCAAGTAGGTGAATAGATACCAGTTCGTTGGGAAGAAAATGGTGTTCCATGCATCTTTGGCATATAACCATGCTAGCCACGTGACCATGGAAATTGTTTTTGGACAATATTGGCTCCCTTGGCCAAGAAATGGAGATGACCACTGTGCCCTAAAGTTGGGCATGACTGACAGACAAAGCTTTACCTTTTACCTCTTCTATAAAGACAATCCTCAATTTACAACCAGAGTTGAGCCCAAAATTTTTGCTGCTAAGTGAGACAATTAAGTGAGTTTGCCCCCATTTTGCCCCATTTCTTGTCACGGTTAAGTGAATCAAGTTAGTAACATGATTGTAAAGTGAATCTGGCTTCATCACTGACCTTGCTTGTCAGAAAGTCAAAAAGGTGATCACACAACCCAAGACAGTGCAACCATCATAAATAAGAGCTAGAGATCAAGCATCTGACTTTTGATCATGTGACCATGCTCATGTAACCATGTTGCTCCTGTGCAGGGCAACAAAAGAAGACCCAGCCACTCAATTGGGACTTGGGAGGCAGAGAATAGATGGGGCAGGAGCAGTCAGAGGTGGTATTTGCAGTACTCCAAACTACTCAAAATTTCTGCTACCAATTCTCCAGAACTGGTCAGAACCTGCTGAATATCACCTCTGATGCAAACATTTTATTGGAAGATGAGCCATCTTCAAATAACAATCAGAACCAAGAAGCATTAATTCTCTACAGAGAAGCAACTGAAAATGTCTTGACCTCCTTGTACAGTTTAGGAAAGTAAGATTATTTCTAAGACAATGGAGAAATGTATTTGTCCATACTTATTTAAAGGAATAGAGGGATTGCATTTCACCTCAACCAAAGAAGAAAATGTCAAAAAGAAGCTGGCTATAATTTTCAGTAATGTTTTATTCTGAACCACTTTTGAGGTAGGTACGGTTTTTTCCCCACCAAGGCTGTGCTATATGGAGTCTTTTTGGCAGAACCAAATGAAGCCAAAGATTTAACATGAGAAGTTTAGTCTCAACTTATAATATTTGAAATTGTTAAAGGCCAGATGGAAAGAATTTAGTTTGGTCTGCATTTTAAGTGCAGTTCAATAAGCATTCCCAGATTAAGATTGTATATCAATTTTTGTTTCCAAATGACATAGTTATCTGCATTTCCTGATCAAAGGGTTATTCAAATATTGATAATGTTGAGTGCTAAATGCATACAATAGGGGAAATTGAGACCACAAATATGAATAGAGTTTATATATTTGTGCAGGTTTTTTAATCTACAGAATGAGGAAGAAACTAGAACAGACTCATGCTTAAAAATAGGTAAAATTGACATGCTTTTTATATCTACAATTGAAATCTTGTTTATATCAGTACTGTATTGTTTATACATTGAAAATTGCATCTGCTATTTACTCCTTTTGAAATACTGTAGCTGTACATCTAGGTCATGCAATATGTAAAACTTATCTAAGATGATTGCTCAGAAGACTGAATAATATAAAATTGCCTTGCCTTTTGATAAGAACTTCTAGGAGAGAAAATCAGATTGTATTTTCATGCATTCTTCTTCCAAACCCAGTAATGTAAAATATAGACTTGTATATATCAAAATCATTCACAATCAAAATATACATTGCACTTAATATGTAGATACAATCATCACAGGGAAACTATCCAAGCTGATATTGACAAGTTTCCCAAAAAGTCATTAGTATTTGGATGAGAAACTTTGAGAAAATCCTAAGGCGATGGATCAGATTGAAAAAATGGAAAAATATTCTAGAACAGGAGTGTCAAACTGGTAGCCCACGGGCCGGATGCATCACACACAGGCTACGCCCACCCTTGCTCTGCGAAGGGAAAAACATCACAAAACATCACGTGATGGCAACATGACACCATGAATTTGACACCCGTGTTGTAGAACATATTCAGGAACTTGTAAGTTCACACATTTTTCAAGTTACCAAGGTTGAGAAATACAGTTCTAGAATAATGCAATGGTGATTGACTGGAGTACTCTTGATAAGAAACTAACATGAATCTTGTTATGCAGAAACATACAACTTGAAAGATTATTTTAGGACATTTATGTAAAAGGCCATGTAAATTAAAAGAAATTTCATATCTCTACTTGCATCCCACATTAGGAAAAATTTGAATAAAGATCAGACTTTTTTCTTCAACTTCTTTTTTTATGTATTAGAATTCTGCTTTGCTAATATGACTAGTAAAATGAACAAGGTTTACACTGGTCTATATATCACTAAAATAGTTTCAGTTGCAGATTTCATCTCCTTTTGTTGCTGTCTTGATTTTATTATAGCCTTATAGTTTGAATTTTGTTATAAGCCATCTTCAGAAGCTTTATGTAGACAGTTGGCTTATAAATCTTTGAAAGAAGTAATACAAAAAACAAATTGTAAAATACTTTGTGATCAGGTCATATAACATCACAGATGTCTCTCTGGCACTGAATGAATCTACAGACAGTTCAGCTATCAATAATGCAAAATATTTTCCTTGAAATAATGGTAATATTCTAAGGTAGGTGCCATACAATGAACATTAAATCTTTTAATTGTCAGTCCTACCACCATTAAAGACATTTCACAGATATATTTTTTCTTCCCTTCTATTCATACATTTCTTTTTTCCTCATTGGGAAACTGTTAATGTAAAGAAGATTTCTTTGATCTCAAAAGAAGAGTTTTCTTTCAGATGAAATCATGGAAATAATTATGTTCGCTTATATTAATTAACAAAGAGGTAAATCCTTGGAGTTGAAAAGAGCTAGTGTAGCAGTTTCTATACAGTACTTTAATTAATATTTCTATAATACATTCATGCAGCTGTTAAAAGCCACAAAGGCAGGATTCCCATCAGAATGTTTTTCTGCATGGAACCACTAAAATGCTTCTACCCACGAAAACTATGCTGTCCAAAATAATTGTTGAGCACACCTCCAGTCCTTCTTCTGCTCCATCAATGAAGAAAAGCAGAGATCCTGTCCACAACAAATAGCAATAATAATAGCGACTAGACTTATCTACCGCTCTTACAGCATGCTCTGGGTAGTTTACAATATCAGCATATTGCCCACGACAATCTGAGGCAATATTTTACCAACCTTGGCAGGCTGAAAGGCACTTTGAGCCAGTCAGGATCGAACTCCAGTCTCTGGGCAGAGTTTGTCTGCAATACTGCTTTCTAAGCACCAAAAATGGAAGGAGAAAGAGGCAGGTGGTGAACAGCATGTTTGGTGTCAATACTTGTCATAGGGGATTTCCAGGTCCTTTTTCAATTTTTCGATCCCATGAAATAATCAAAGGACCCATTCCATACAATTTCTCTCCTACTTTCTTTACCTGCTTGTTGTGACACCTATAGCAAGAAATATAGAGGAAGAAAAAGGCTTATTCCATCTTTCTTTCCACATTTTTCTTTGCCACTGATGAAAGCTTCCAAGAACTGCCAATTGTTCTGGGGAATATTGAACATGTAGATGTTCAGTGGTTTTTTTTAAAAAAAAAGATCAATGATTGTGCGTCTTCCTACAGCTTCATTCTAGATTCACCAAAAAGTTGCTGTTTTCTCCTGCAGTACAACTGATCACTACCATAGATTTGGCCCTTAGTCCCATGAAATAAAATTAACTTTCTATGGTGGGGTCTCTTTCTGGTGCTTAGTTAGAAAAAAGACCTGTTTTCCCCCTTCTCTTACCTCCTTCTCTTGCCACCCATGGGTAGTACAAAAAGAGGGCAAAGAGGGAGAAAGAGGGAGAATGGCTTTTAAATCAATTAGCAACCCTTAGAAACAGCTTTGTGCAAAAATGTGTTCCTTAAATATTTAAACCCAGAGAGGCTGCTTCATTTTGATGGAAGAAACAGGCTTTCAGTGTGGCATTGTGAAATGTCACCCTCTAATCAAGTCATATGTTAAGAATGCATTAAGGAAAATCAGCCAGCCAAATTATTTTATTTGAAAAGTCTGCATGCAAATACGTATATAAGATGGGAAATTAGTGCAAAAAAGGAATGTAACAAGAAAAGGTCGATGACTTAAGTGGTAAACACGGCAGTACATCATAATGTGCAAAATAAAAATTGCTATGAAAATGTATATAAACCTTCATGCAATGCTTTAAGAAACAGTTGAGGTTGATAAAATGGGATGGAATCAACTTAGGCTTGGCATTATAAAAAATATAATCAATTTACCCACTTCTTGCATGAATGAGTTTTTTCATTTCAGAGTCAGACAGAGAAACTGTTTTTCAATTCCGATTCATATTCCTTTCCAAAAATGTAGAAGCACCATGTGTATAGCTTTTGCTAAGGAGGCTATTCTACTAGACATTTGGAATCATGTCTTAAATATGCTTATGTTAGTATCTGCATAGATCTCACAATCTTAATAATGCATAATAACATTAGTTTGTGCATGTTGCCTTAGAGGTAAGGCATTTAATCACAGCAACAATGTTTTTAATCATTCAATTAATTAAAAAGAAATGGGTATCAGCCACTTAAGGTCAGGATGCAATGAATGCTACACTCGCCAGAAGGAAGAGGTCATCTGCTATCAACTGGTCAAATGAATATGCAGCTATTTCATGCAGGGTTTAAAATGACAAGTATTGTGTCTCCAAGAGGAAAATAATAACTAGTTCCCTTCAACTGTGTGTTCCTTATTTTCCATATTTGTCTGTTTAGATTGCCTTGGATTTTGATGCAATTTCATAAAGAAAACAAATGGGGTATTCTGCATAAGAATACCCAAGATGGCTTGTTCCAGAATTTTTCATGATGGAAAAATGTTCACTGTGCATGTAGCTTTCCATCCTTCTAATGGGAATTTCTTAACACATCCTGCAAGCAGCTTCCTACACAAGAAATTAGCAGTTTTTAAAATCAGGTGAGGGGGGCCATTTTAAAAAAATCAAAAGATGATCAAAATGCCCAAGATTTATCAAAATCACACTAAGGCCTCCAAAGCTCATCTTCCTGAGAAGCTTTTTTATGAATTTTTTTTTTTGAAATATATCTATTACCCTGAACCAATCCATTGCATTAAAATCTTAAAAGGTGGTCTGGACTGAACTGGATTGGTTCAGGATCATAGATATATTTCAAGAGAGTTTTCACAGAGAACTTCTCAAGAAGATTGTTCCTAGCAAGATTGTAACTAGACTTAAAGATTTGAGAAGCAGCAGCATGTCAGGGAGTTAAGAAAATACAACCTGGAGTTCAACATGTGATGTTTTAATCGGATCTCCATGTTTATTTAGTGTAGAATCTGCACTGAATGTAAAATGTATTGACATAAGCACTGTTCTTTGAATTTTCGATGAAGAAATAGCTTGAAGGACCAACCTGGAGAGAAGCAAGCAGAGAATCAATCAAGGTCAGGTCTCCATCAATAATATCACAAGGTCTATGGATCCCTTTGAAGTTCTGTTTCCCTTCCCACTCCTTGAAGCTTGGTTTAAGAAGAAAGTGTGTGTGTGTGTGTGTGTGTGTGTGTGTATTTTTAAGATTGCCATGCAGGCCTTTACGATTGTAACTGTGAGTTTTATTGCTTGTCAATTGTTGCTGTTTGTAAATGATTTAAATTAGCTTGATGTTTTTAATGTTTCTTAGCGTATGGTATAATTTTATCCGTGATGTTTGATTTATCAGTTAGCAGCCATGGGCAGATTTCAGTGGGAATGTGTGCAATAAGTAAAAAAAAAAAAAAAGTGGCAGGCAAAAAAGTAAGAATATCAAGTGAGTGTTGGAAAGAGGAAGTGCTATGCATACCATTGGAACGAGGATATTTTTGCCCTAATTTTTGAGCCAATTTTAATTTTCTTTTTAAAAAACCTTGATTTTATTCTTTGCACTACAGGTAGTCCTTGACTTACAGCCATTCATTTAGAGACCATTCAAAATTACAGAAAAGTTTTCCCTGACTATTTTTCATACATGACCGTTGGAGCATCCCCATGGTCATGTGATCAAAATCCAGACACTTTCAGAAGGCGGAGCTTCGTTTCGGCGATACAGCTACGATCTCGGGGCTCTGAGATCGCAGCCGATATTTTCACCCCTGGTCAGTCCCAACGGACCTAAACCGTCCCGTAGAGACGGTGACTGTGAAGGGCACTGTCCCAGGATCCCAGAGATATCGCAAAATCTCTGGTTTGATCCAGGAGAAGCCCTTTTGCTGGCGGCGGAGAGGCAGCCTCCATAGCTGCTGAAGTCGGGACAGCTCCGGAAAGAAAGTGGTAGGAGTGAAAGTGTGTCGGCTGGGTGAGAAACTTCTTTTTTTTTGTAAATTCGCTGAGATTTGAAAGGGCATCCTGAATAGAGAAGAAACCTGTGAGCTTTTTTTTTGACAAAAACTGTATGAGTGGCACTTTTTAAAGTGACGTCAAATTGAGGCTTGGATCTTTTTTTCTCTTTCTTCTACTTTTTTTGGGGGGGGACTTTAGTGTGACTTTGTAGGTAACCGGATTGAATTTTCTTTTACATATATTTTTATGCTCCTTTTGATTTTTTTAATTTTCTTTTAGGATAGAGGCTTCCTTTGGCTATTTTTTTTCTTTTTCTTTTCTTTTTTTTGTATAAATTATCCTTTTTTTCTGGCTGGGGGGGGGAAGAGCATTAAGAAACTTTGTAACACTGCCAACTAAAGGCTTGAAAATATTTTATTTGAATTGGAGAGAATGGTAAGAAGACTCCTTCTCAAGGACATCTTAATGTAATAAGATAGAGGGAGAGCACAGCAAAATATTATTACAGGTGTTTTCCTGGACTCTTATCAATATTTCAACACTTGAGGCTTGGCTTTGAAACTGCTGGAGAAGAGAGTCATAATAAGAGCCTTGGATAACTAAACAAAGTACAGTGTGCTTTCTGATCTATATCTATATCTATATCTATATCTATATCTATATCTATATCTATATCTATATCTATATCTATATCTATATCTATATCTATATCTATATCTATATCTATATCTATATCTATATCTATATCTATACTTGTGATACCCCTACTCACCAGCCTTTTTGTAAATTTTAATTCGAGCAATATTTTTATTTTTGCTTTTTATTTCAAAGGGAAAGCCTCAGAGCTTTTTCTTTATTTTTCTTTTTTTTTCTCCTTATCTTTATTGGGATCCTTTTGCTTTTTCTATTCATGTTTTTGGACCACTCTGTTTTTCTTTTTTGATTATTGAGACTTCTCAATTGGATTAAGGTGTGAAGAACCTGAAGGAATCTCTTCTTTTCTTTTTTTGTTGTTCTTTTTTTCTCTTAATCAATATTATTATTTTGGGGGTTTTTTTTCTTTCTATTTTTCATTTTTTATGGTGGACTACTTCGTAATTGGATTAGGGTCTAGAAGAACCTGAAGATCTTTTCTTCTTCTTTTTTTCCTTTTTTTCCTTTGGTTTTGGGCCTTTTACAATTGGATTTTTCCATTTTGGATTATAATTGGCTATTCTACCACTTGGATTAAAAGTTAAAAAGAATTTGAAGATTTGGAAGCAATAAAATGAGCAGGAAACCAATATCATCTGGCGTTTCTACTTCTACCTCTGCATCCCCACCACTGGAGGACAACGTTTAATTCAGACAATGTTAAAGCAAGATAAAGAACAAGAAAAAGTAACTTTACAGATGATTATGCAAGGAATTCAAGATCTCAAGATAAAATCAGACAACATTGAACAAAGAATAGAGAACATTGAACAAAGAATGGAGAAGACTGATGAAAAAGTGGAAAATATTAAACAAATGATGGTGAAGTATGAGGAGAGATTCCAAAAAATTGAAGAAGAAGGTAAACAAAGAGAGGAGAAGATTGGAAATATTGACAGTAGATTAACAGTGGTTGAACAAAAAAAAAGTGGGATGTTGAGGTGGGAGATGGAAAGGTCAGAATTTTATCTCAGATTTCAAAATATAGAAGAAGAAAAAGGAGAAAATTTGGCTGCGATAATAATAGAAATTTTGGAAGATGCTTTGGAAATTACAGAGGAAAAGATGGTGGATGGAGTAGATGAGGTATATCGAGTGTATACAAGATATGCGATGAGAAATAAATTACCAAAGGAAGTCCATATTAGATTTACTAAAAAATCCATTAAAACACAAATACTACAAGTGGTAAGAGAGAAAACATTGAAATACAAAGATAAAGAGATTGTGGTTTTAAAACAAATACCCAGAAGAGTGAGAGAGATGAGAAGAGAATATCGATTTCTGACCAAAATGCTATTGGAAAACGAAGTGAATTATAGATGGCTGATTCCAGAAGGATTAATGTTTACGTGGCAAGAGCAGAGACATAGAATTGATTCAATTGAGAAAGTAAACTTTTCCATACAGAATTTTTTGGAAGAAGAGAAGAGGAGGCAGAGAAGGAGGTCTCATAAATTGAGTTTCAAGAGGAACAACTGGATACTGAAAAAGAGAAAGGAGCAGTAGATGGACAGGTGGATAGTAAATAATGGCGTGAAGTGAGATCCACAAGAGCTGTTAGACCTAAATATAAAGCATAATCATGGAAGAAAAAAAAACTGATTACAATGAATATAAATGGACTCAATTCAGCTGTTAAAAGAAGGAAAACTTTTCATAAATTAGAGAAATTAAAATTCAATATGATTTGCTTACAAGAAGTTCATATTAAAAAACAACATGAACAATTGTTAGTACAGCCAAAATTAGGGAAAATATTTACTTCTTTGACTCAATGTAAGAAAAGAGGAGTGGTTCTATACATTAAAGAGGCTATCCCAGCAAAACTGATATACACAGATCAAGACAGAAGAGTATTAATGGTGGAAATAATGGACAATAATATAAAAATACTCTTGATTGCAATTTATGCTCCGAATAATAAACAAGAAGAGTTTTATAAAAAACTACACATGAAAATAATTGGACTGGACTATGTTAATATAATTATGATGGGAGATTTTAATGGAATTGTGGACAATAAACTGGACTATACAGCAACAACAACAAAGCAAAATAGAAAGACTTTCCCTAAATCTTTTTTTAAAATGACAGACGAATTAACTTTAAAAGATATTTGGAGAGAAAGAAATGTTAAAGCTAAACAATATACTTTTTATTCAAATAGACATTTATCATGGTCCAGATTAGATATGATTTGGATCTCAACAGAATTAATGTCCAATATTCAAGAAACAAATATCGAAACAAGTACTTGGGCAGATCATAGCCCAATGACATTTAAATGGAAGGGACAAAAAAAAAAGATTGAGATGGACATTAAATAATACTATCTTAAAGGAAAAAGATTTTATACAACGGATGGAGAAGGAACTGGCTTTTTTTTTTAGAGAAAATAAAAAAGAAGATACTTCAACGCAAAATGTTTGGGATACAATGAAGGCATATGCTAGAGGTTTGATAATAGATTATACAAGAAAAAAGAATATTAGGAAAAGGCAAGCTTCTAAGGCCTTGGAAGATGAGTATAAAAGACTTGAAAAAGAATTACAGAAAATGCCACAGAAAAAAGATATTAAATTGAAGCTGGATGTAATTAAACATAAAATGGAATTAATAGAGAAAGAAGAACTGGCACAGAAAATTAGAAATTCTAAACAGAATTACTTTGAAGATGCAAATAAACCAGGTAGATGGCTAGCATATAAATTGAGAAAGGAGAAGGATTCAAGAAAAATATTGAAGCTGATAGATGATCAAGGCCAAATTTGTTATGGTAATAAGGAGAAAAAGGAAATTATTCGAGATTTTTATGGGCAACTATATAAACAAGAGAATATTGATGAAGTCAAACAGTATTTACAGAATTCTAACTTACCGAAGATACCTAAAGAGACTGAAGAAATGCAAGAAAGCAATATAACAATGATGGAATTAAATGAAGCACTTAAGAAGCAAAATAATGGGAAAGCACTGGGTCCAGATGGGCTTCCGGCAGAATTCTATAAAACATTTCAAGAATCATTGAGCATCCCACTATTAGAAGTTATGAATGAAGTTATGTCAAAGAAGATGATACCCAAAACATGGTCAGAGGCTTATATCACACTTATTCCAAAAGAAGAGGCTGACCCACTGCAAATTAAGAACTATAGACCTATTTCTTTATTGAATGCAAACTATAAAATTTTTGCTTCAATTTTAGCAGAAAGACTTAAAAATATTTAAATAATTTTATCCACCCAGATCAAAATGGATTTCTGCCAAAGAGACAAATCAGAGACAATATGAGATTAATCTTGGACACTTTGGAATACTATGAGGCACATCCTGAAAAGCAAATGGCTTTGATATTCCTAGATGCTCAAAAGGCATTTGACAACGTGAACTGGAGATTTATGTTATTACTATTGGAACAGATGGATTTTGCCAGAAAATTTATTCAAGCAATAGAAGCCATAAACAATAAACAGACAGGAAAGGTAATGATGGAGGGAGAACTTACAGATTTTATTAATACAAGAAAAGGCACAAGACAAGGATGTCCCCTATCTCCTTTGCTATTTGTGTTGACTTTGGAAGTGTTGAATAGAAATATTAGGGATGATAAAAGCATAAAAGGAATGAAAATTAAAAAGGAAGAATTCAAACTACAAGCTTTTGCTGATGACTCAGCTTTTATTCTGGAAGATCCTCTAGAAACAGCTCCAAAGTTATTGGAAAAGATAGAGACATATGGTGAGATGGCTGGTTTGAAAATAAATAAAGATAAAACAAATATTTTGACAAAGAACATGCTATTGAGACAAAGAGAAGAACTGGCAGACCTTTTGAAAATCCAAGTTACAAATAAGGTTAAGTATCTGAGGATATATTTGACAGCAATAGGTAGCACATTAAAAGAGAATAATTATATTAAACTCAAACAACAGATAGCTACAGACTTGAAGAAATGGGAAAACTTGCAACTGTCATTAATAGGGAGAATTTCAACAATCAAGATGAATATTTTACCCAGAATTCTATTTCTGTTTCAAACAATACCAATTAGGCTTGGAAAAGACTATTTTGAAGATTTAAATAAAATCATGCTGAAGTTTATATGGCAAGGTAAAAAAGCGAGAATAAAGCTAAAGCTTTTGCAAGATGCTAGAATTAGAGGAGGTTTTGGCCTCCTAATTGGGAATTGTATTATCAAGCTGCAAGTTTGATGTGGGTCAAAGAATGGATAACATTAAGAAAGCATAGATTGTTGACATTAGAAGGGCATGATTTGCTGTTGGGCTGGCATGCTTTTTTATGGTATAAGGGAACTAAAACATAGGGTTATTTTAGAAGATATTATATACGGGAGTTTTTGTGGTTAAACTGGGAGAAGATAAAAAAACAATGTTATTTGAAAATTCCAGTTTGGTTATCGACTATTGAAGCATTTACCTATCCTATAATCTATAAGAAGGAACAAACAGTTAGATATGGGGAACTGTTGGATGAAAAGGGTGGACTTAAATCGATCCAAAACTTAGAGGAACAAGGTATAAGGATGAATTGGTTTTCATATGTGCAAATACATTCAAGGTATGATGAAGATTTTAAAACGGAGGGATTCTATGATAAACAGACTGATTTAGATAAGATTTTGATGGGTACTGATGAGAAGGTGATTAAAAAATTATATAGTTATTTGTTGGAAATTAAATGAGAGGAAGAACAAGTTAAAGAAACTATGATTGTTTGGGGGAAGAATTTTGGATATGGGATTGGTTTAGAGAAATGGCAAAATTTGTGGTCTCAAAATTATAAAATGACAATGTCAACAGCATATAAAGAAAACTTGTACAAGATGTTTTACAGGTGGCACTTTCCCCTGACAAGAATAGCAAGAATGTTTAAGAACAAATCTGAAAAATGCTGGAAATGTCATCAGATACCTGGCTCATATTACCATATGTGGTGGACTTGTGAGGATGCTAGAAAATATTGGACTATAATTCGCATGTGGTTGGAAAAAATGACAAAGAAACATATAGACTTGAAACCAGAGATCTTCCTTTTGGGAATTTTACCTGATACATATAGTAAAGATTTGAAATACCTGATTGTAAATGTATTAACAGCGGCTAGTGTTGTGTATGTACCATAGTTAATAAAGTATGAGCTTGAGGTAAAGTGCAGGGTTCTGGCCCTGCACTTCTGATTGGCTGTTAGGCGGCCAGATTGCATTGGTTAGTTCTTAGGAATCCGATTGGCCCTTAACAGAGGATTATTATTGGTTAAAAGAGCTAGCGTTCATAGCTCGCTATTGGACAACTCTCACAAGGGTTGCCTATATAAGGCAGAGTTCACTGTTGTTGTTCAGAGAAGTCACTATGCAATAAAGAGCTGAAAGTTCACATTCAGAGGCTTTCTCCATTTACTCCGACCCATGTCAAGTACTTAACACTGGCGATGAAGGTGGGATATGGAGACGTCTGAATCTAAGAAGTCAGGAAGTAATACCGAGCACGTGATAAGACGACGCCAACAACGGAACCATGTCCGGCGGCATCATATCACCCGCTCCGTTTGATCCAAACCAAGAGGATTGGGAATCCTACATGGATCGCTTCCAAATGTTTCTTGAGACGAATAATTTGAAGGACGCCACACCAGCAAAGAAGCGGGCACTGTTCCTGACGCATTGTGGCCCAGCTGTATTTAAGATTGCTAAAGCACTTGCCAAACCTTGAGAAGTGAAAGCCATGAGCTGGGACGACCTCGAACCCATCCTGAGAGACCATTACGCACCAACCATGCCTACACTCGTGAGACACCATGAGTTTTATCAGAGAAACCAATGAAAAGGAGAGAGCATAGCCGATTTCGTGGTGGACCTCCGAAATTTAGGGGGCCTCTGCGGGTTCGCCGAATTTAGAAGAAGTACTAAGAGATCGAGTAATTCTGGGATTAGATGCACTAGGCGTGCAAAGCAAGCTGATGGCAAAAGGCGACATCAGCCTTGCTGACGCCATTGCCGAAGCCACGGCTACGGAGGTGACCAAAAAGTCAGCTGCACAATTACGGCGAAGCCGCACTCCAGCAACACCACCGACCGGTGAAATCTTACCCAACTCAGAAGGGCAGCTCTCAACAACGCACCACAAGGACCTCTCTTCATTGTCAGACAGTGACGAAGAAGGGGTCCATTGACTGCGGTCCGACCAGGACCCTCGCCCTAAGCCCTTATGCCCTTGCGCTGGCTGTGGAGCAAACCATGCCAGGGCCAAATGCAAGTTCCGCGACGCACTCTGCCATAAGTGCGGGAAACGAGGCCACATCGGCTGGGTCTGCCGCAGCTTACCAGGACTCAGCCAGGCCTCAAAAGGGACTAACTATCGCCAATCGACAGGAAACCGTCCTGTAAGACGAGAGCCAGTAAACCACTCCTACAGAAATCGAGCTTTGCAAAAAGGAGAGGCTCACCATACTATCACTATAGGTCACGCCTCAGTTTTGGACACTAAGAAAATTCGAGTCACAGTAGTCATTGAGAACCAGCCTTGCCACATGGAGGTCGACTTGGGATCATCCCTCTCGATGGTGTCTTGGAAGACACTCAAGCAACTTATACCCACAATCCAATGCCAAGACCTCCAATTTCAACGCCTCATCCTCAAGGACTACCAAGGAAATCGAATCCCCGTTGTCGGGTCCTGCTGAGTCCGAGTCTCCTTCAAAAAGCATACAGCGTACTTACCTCTAACGATCATCGATAGAAATAGGCCTAGTCTATTAGGCCTCCAATGGTTCACGCCACTCGGCATCGAAGTGGCCGGCGTGAACCGAGTCGGTGGTTGTGAGTGGGAGGAAGACCTTATTTCTGAGTTCAGCGACATCTTTGCGGACTGCTTAGGTGAGTATAAAGGGACCCCAATCTCATTTAGTCTAGATCAAAAAGTAGCCCCTATTCCCTTGAAGCCCCGTCGAGTTCCATTCGCTCTTAAAGCAAAGATCGACGAACAACTCGACAAGCTAATTGCTCAAGGGGTGTTGAAGCCCATCGATCACTCTCCATGGGAAACCCCTATTGTAACACCCATTAAGCCAGACGGGTCAATCCGAATTTGTGGAGGCTACTGGGCCACTTTAAACCACGTCCTACAGCAGAATGCGTATCCAGTTCCGGTGGTGCAGCACCTCCTTCATTCCTTGGGGGGCGGAAAGGTTTTCGCTAAATTAGATTTAGCTCAAGCTTATCAACAACTACCAGTGGATGAAAAGATGGCTCAAGCCCAAACAATTGTAACGCACAGAGGTGCCTTTAAATGTACTCGATTGTAATTTGGGGTTAGTGTGGCCCCGGGGATATTACAAAGCCTCATGGAAAGGTTGTTACAGGGAATCAAGGGCGTAGTTCCGTATTTTGATGACGTATTAATTGCAGCCCCTACCAAAAAAATCTTGCAGGATCGTTTGAAATGTGTTCTTAAAAAATTCCAAGAGGCAGGACTTAAGGTGAAAAAAAATAAATGTCACTTATATACTGACAGTGTTGAGTTTCTAGGGTATCGGATTGACAGCCAGGGTATTCATCCAACCAAAAGTAAATTAAAGGCGATAAAAAACGCTCCCAGGCCACGAAACAAGGCTGATCTCCAGGTGTTCTTAGGCCTCATTAATTTCTATAATATATTTTTACCGCACAAGGCGACTGTTGCTGAACCGTTACACCGGTTATTAGATAAAAAAGCATTGTGGGTATGGGGTTACCGGGAAGAACAAGCGTTCCGGAATGTTAAAAAACTGCTCACATCTGACTCTGTATTTATGCAGCATAACGAGACTTTACCATTAGTTATAACCTGCGATGCATCGCCCTTCGGGGTGGGCGCCATTTTGAGTCATGTACTGCCTAATGGGAACAAAGCCCCTGTTGCATACTTTTCGAAGACTCTTTCACAAGCAGAGCGGAACTATGGACAAATTGATAAAGAAGCTCTCGCAATCGTTTCAGCTGTAAAGAAATTTCATGAATATGTATATGGAAGGACATTTACCATTAAAACTGACCACAAACCGTTGCTGGGGATAATAGCCAGGGACAAGCCAACCCCCTACATATTATCCCCTAGAATAACCCGATGGTCAGAATTCCTAACTGCTTATAATTATCACCTACAATATCGCCCGGGGAAAGCCATTCCCCACACTGACGCATTAAGCCAAGCACCACTTCCAGAGACTCTCGACGATCCGGCACCAACGGCAACCACGTTGCAGATCGAAACACTCAACTCACCGCCTATGACCGCCCGAGACATCGTGAGAGAAACCAAACGAGACCACACCCTAGCTCAAGTCCTAGGCTGGGTAGAACGTGGATGGCCATTGAACAAAGTACCAGATGACTTCGCGCCATTCAAATCTTGACAGACTGAACTTTTTTCCCAAAAAGGCTGTATCATCTGGGGCGATAAAGTCGTTGTCCCAGAACGACTCTGGAAGACGCTGCTACAAATTCTGCACGAGGGCCACCCCGGCATCGTGCGGATGAAAGCGCTTGCATGAAGCTACGCATGGTGGCTGGGCATGGACCGGCAAATCGAGCAGTGGGTCAAAGTGTGTACCAATTGCCAACAAGCCAGCAACGCCCCACCAAAAGCCATGCCTACTGAATGGGAGACGCCATGTGGAATCTGGTCCAGAATCCACCTGGATTTCGCGGGGCCAACCAAAGGATATACCTTCCTGCTGACAGTCGACGAATACTCCAATTGGTTAGAAATTCATCGTATGACGGCTACAACTTCCGAGGCAGTGATCAAGATCCTAAATAAACTCTTTGCAACCCACGGATTGCCTGACGTCCTGTTGTCCGATAATGGGCCACAGTTTACAGCACTAATGTTCGAGCAGTACCTCGCTGACCGCAGCATCCGCCATGCACTCACCTCGCCTGCGCACCCTGCGACCAATGGCCGAGTGGAACGCATGGTCCAATTTATTAAAAAGACTTTGCAAAAAATGGACTATGACAATATCGATGACAAGGTCAACCAAATTCTCTTTTTGCAACACATAACTCCACATAGCGTCACCGGAAGAACTCCCACCGAACTACTGATGGGATGAAGACTCCGCTCCCACCTCAACCGGTTGAACCCTGCTTACGAACCGGAAAAGCCAATAGGATCCGGTGGCCAGTATCGCACCTTCCAGGTAGGAGACCACGTTTACGCACGAAAATTATCAGGCGATCCATTATGGATAGAGGCAACGGTAGTACGAGTGACCGGCCCCAAATCCTACATAGTGAAATGCTGTGACAATAGACTGTGGAAACGGCATATCGACCAATTACGGTCACGACTCACAACGGCCAGTCAACAACTCCCCCATGACCAAACTGAGGGGGGGGGGAGGTTCAGAAGAAGATGACGTTCCAGGGAACCTCTCGAAGGGAGCGACGAATTAAGTGAGACTCAGGAAATGGAGCAGGAAGGAGAATTGTTTGCACCGCAAGAAATTGCACCTGAGCAAGAAGCAGATCCACTGCCAAACAACAATCTACCTCAACAGGATTGCAATCAACCAGTCCAACGAAAATCCGAAAGACTTAAAAGACAACCGTCCTATTTAAAGGACTATATAACTACACCGTAATTAAGAAGCCAGGGGGAAGGGGTGTTGTGTATGTACCATAGTTAATAAAGTATGAGCTTGAGGTAAAGTGCAGGGTTCTGGCCCTGCACTTCTGATTGGCTGTTAGGTGGCCAGATCGGATTGGTTAGTTCTTAGGAATCCGATTGGCCCTTAACAGAGGATTATTATTGGTTAAAAGAGCTAGCGTTTGTAGCTCGCTATTGGACAACTCTCACAAGGATTGCCTATATAAGGCAGAGTTCACTGTTGTTGTTCAGAGAAGTCACTATGCAATAAAGAGCTGAAAGTTCACATTCAGAGGCTGTCTCCATTTACTCCAACCCATGTCCAAGTACTTAACAGCTAGGATTGTATTTGCTAAAAATTGGAAGAATGAGAAAATACCATTACAGGAATAAATTATTAAGAAAATATTGGAATGTGCTGAGATGAGTAGATTGACATTTGAAATTAGAGAGCAAGAAGATAAACAATTTTATGAAATTTGGGATCTTTTTTATCAATGGCTAGATGATAAAATACGATAATAGAATATTGACACTACATTTATAAAGGGTTTTTAGGACTGATTTGGTATGATTATATGACTTGTTACAGAATAAACTGTTTAAAGTATTGTTATCTCATAAAGCATGAATGATTAAAAGTATAGTCAAAAATTTCTTTTTTTTTAGTGATACTAGGATATATAAGTTTGGATTGACAATATGAGTTGTTATGTAACATAATTGTAATTGAGACTACAAAATTAATGCAGAAAACTGATGAACCAACCGACACACTGGATGTACATATGAGAGTTGATGTTTTAATGTTTTGTTTGTCTTGTTTGTTTGTAGAAAATTTATAAAATTCTTTTAAAATAAATAAATAAATCCAGACACTTGGCAATGGGTTGATATTTATGATGGTCCCAGGTTCTGGTTATCAACTTTTGAGTCCATCTGACCAGCAAAGTTAATGGGGAAGCCAGATTCACTTCATAAGCTTAACAACTGCCATGATGTCAATGTCTGGAATTCACTACCTGAATCTGTCATCACATGTTCAAACCGCTACTCCTTTACCTTCAAACTAACCTCTATTGACTTCACCCCATTTCTAAGAGGTCTGTAAGGGGCATGCATAAGTGCACAATTGTGCCTGCCATCCCTGTCGTATTGTCCCCAATTATTAGTTCCTATTTCTTACATTTTAACTTATGTTTATTCTTATATCTATTGTATTGTAAGCTTTTGACAAAATAAATAAATAAAATAAATAATAAATGATTCACTGAACAGCTATGGGAAGAAAGTTCTCAAATGGAGCAAAATTCACTGAAATGTCTCACTAAGCAACATAATTTTGGGGGTCAATTGTGGTTGTATGTTAAAGAGGACCTGTATAGTTTTCACACTGATTTTATAAACAGTGATCTGAAAGGGCAGCTGAGAAGCAGACAGTAGAAATTACTGAACAAGTTGCTTGCTCCAATTTAATATTACTTATGAAAGAGGCCCCTGTGTTTTGTGAAATATTGTACAACATAGTCATGTTTTATTTTTGTTTAAATTGTTGCCACATTTGCATCCATTTCTACAAAGCACAGTAACCAAATTTAAGTGACTCTCTGTCCTGTTAACTTTGCGCTACATAATGGGCATGTGTAAAAGTGCAAGCATAGCTTTATAGCAATAATATTAGCACTTATACTTATATACTGCTTTATAGTGCTTTACAGCCCTTTCAAACTGGTTTACAGAGTTAGCATATTGCCCCCAACAATCTGGGTCCTCATTTTATTCACCTCGGTAGGATGGAAGGCTGATTTATGTTGTCACTGTCCCATTATTGTAAGTATCAGAAACTCATATTTTAACTCTAAAATCTGATCACCAAATGCTCATCACCACTAGCCTTTTAAACTTCAGTAATGAGGCCTTTTAAAAGCATATGCAATTTCTTTTTCCCTTTGTTTTCTCCAGCATATTTTTCTCAAAAACAACAACAACTACTTCTTGATTCCATTAAATAATATTGGTATTCTGTATTTTGGTATAATTAATTGGAAGTCTGTGACCCAAGCCATATTTACAATTTGCTTGGTCCCACTGAACTGAAGGAAAATTATGTAACATAGTATTTTCTAGAGAAAAGCTCAGTTTCTCTCCCACTTTTTTTTAGAAAATAAGACAGTACCATTTTGTGAGACATAATAGAATGTTCTTTTCCCCCTCTTTTGTTCCCCCTAAAGAAATTTGGGCATAAGGTTTTACTTTTTTCCTTGAATCACAGTATCTTCTATTCTTATGAGAATACCTAGTAAACAAGATGTACAGGTAGTCTTCACCTTATAACCATTTGTTTAGTGAATGTCCAAAGTTAACAACAGTGTTGAAAAAAGTAACTTATGACCATTTTCCACATTTACAACTGTTGCAGCATCTCCATGGTCACATGATCAAAAATCGGGCTCATGACAACTGGCATGTATTTATGATGTTTGCAGTGTCCCCAGGTCATGTGATCACCCTTGGCAACCTTCTGACAAACAAAGTCAATGGAGAAAATAGATTCTCTGAACAACCATATTACAACTGCAATGATTCACTGAACAACTGTGGCAAGAAAGGTTGCAAAATGAGGGAAAACTCACTTCACAACTTTTTTGCTTAGCAACAAAAATGTGGAGTTCAATTGTGCTGCTACATTACTAAAACATTTTTGGGAATATAGGAATAAAAATGAAGTTCCTACTGGCCCAGCCAAAGGCTATTTCTAGCCAAGTACTGTATATTATATTTAATTAAATTAATTTAGGCATCAGCAACTCTAACTTCAACTGATTCTGAGAAGTATATATATTGCATATACTGTAACTCCTCAAAAAGAAGACATTGTCCCTACAGCATAATCCTTTCAAACAAGATAATTTAATAATGACAATATTTCTGCAAGGACATAGTTATAATATCATATTGCTACCTTTATCTGCATTCAAAATCCTTATGTAGTCAGCAGTAACTTTGTATGTATATATGTAAGGAAAGGAAGGAAAAGTTGAATCGTTGAATCCCTGAGTCACAAGAAATAGCAGCATTTGTCCATCCTTGTTTGATACCAAAATTGCTATAAAGAGTCTTAGATGACTCATATTCCATACTCACAAAATTATTCCATCTCATAAAGTTAAAATTCTTCAATTCCATTGATGAAAACCTATGAAGAATGGTTATAGGAATTGGTTATGTCTAGCCTAATGAAAAGAAGGACTAGGGGAGACATGGGAGCAGCATTCCAATATTGGAGGGACTCCAACAAAAACAAGGGGGGAGTCAAACTATTTTCCAAAGCACCAAAAAGCAAGACAAGAAACAATGGATGGAAACTAACCAAAGAGAGAAGCAACCTAGAACTAAGGAGAAATTTCCTGACAGTTAAAAAAAAATAATCAACTTTCCTACAGAAGGTGCTCCATCACTGGAGGCTTTTCAAAGAGACTGGACAGCCATTTGCCCAGAATGGTATAGGATCTCCTGCTTGAGCAGGGGTTGGACGAGAAGACCTCCAAGGTCCCTTCCAACCCTATTATTATTCTATTCTATTCTAAAACTTTTTTGAGCCATCTAAAACTGAATCTGAATTCTGGAATAAAGCCTACATGATCGGCAAAAGTTTCTATAATAACTCCAACTCTTTTTTTTTTTTAGAATTTATAAACATGGAGGAACTGTAAAAGACTAGGAAAAGAAATTGATGAGAATTTGGGCAGGGAAAATAGAATCTGAGAGCAGTTGAATTTATTCCTGAAAAATCCTTGAAACAGTGTCCATCTTGGGATATTTGCTATATTTGATATTTTCCTGGCAAATTGTAGAAGGTCCATTTTCCTGCCATCTTTAAGCAGCTTTTAGTAATCGCCATGAGGTACATGGGAAAAAGAAATAATAACAACAGAAGCAGAAATGTGACATTGCCATTAAAGGAATGGAACCTCTCGATATATAAGCATCTTAAATATTATTGTCCTCTGTATTTTTGGTGAGTTATTCCGACATCCTTAAATGACATAAGGCCAAAGTCATAAAGGAGGAATTATTACAGTGTTCATCAAGCTATCATTGCACAAAATAATGTGGCAAATAAAATCTCATAAAACCTCTGGAGATTTATGGCAGCTTTCTGTGCTTATTAAAAACAGAGAGCTTTCTCTTGGCTTCAGACCACTGCCTTAACCTTAAACTTGTGGTACGCTATTGAAAAGCTTTGTTCAATGGTCCTTCTCCCAATCTTGATCCTTGCTGTTTCCAATGACAAGTCATGCCCCATAGGATGACATGGTGGTGGAAAGCACAATAATTATCCAGCAGAAGTGAACTAATTTGTTTCATGCTGAAGTGTCAGATTGTATTTTCTTAACACAAACACCACAAGAGGGTATTGAAATATGAGTCATAAGACAACTACTTGAACCAGAATTTCTGTCACGTATTTTCATGCAATACGTGACACTTTGTTCTGGGTGGTGGCAGAATGGGACAGGTTCATATATTTGGGGGTTGTATGGAGGTTCTTCAGATAGTAAATCATTCAGAAAGCTCAGACTGCCCAAGGAGATGCTGATACGGTTCTACAGAGGAATTGTTCAGTGTCATTTGTACTTCTATAACTGTCTGGTTTAGTGCAGCAACCAAACAGGACAGGCACAGACTACAACAGATAGTTGTAGAAAACAATTTCAACCAGCCTGCCTTCCATTGAGGACCTATATACTACACGAGCCAGAAAGAGGGCTAAGAAAATCTACAGACCCCTCACATCCTGGACTTAAACTGTTTCAACTCCTCCTCTCAGAACAGCACTATAGGACATTGCATGCTAAAACTCGACACAAAGACAGTTTTTTTCCCCTCATGCCATCACTCTGTTACACATATAATTCCAGCACTGTCTTATGCCTAAGGATATCTAATGATATAGTCTGACTGTATTACTATTATCCTTCCCATCTTTCCTATTGCCTACTTGTATTAGTATCTTATGACCATCACTTTGTGGTTGTATCTTATGGTTTATGATTGTATCTTATGATTTATGATTTATCAGTTGTAAACATACACACACACATACACACACACTGAGAACTTATGTACCAGAGACAAATTCCTTGTGAGTCCACTCATAGTTGATTAATAAAGAAATTCTATTCTATTCTATTCTATTCTATTCTATTCTATTCTATTCTATTCTATTCTATTCTATTCATGTTATGTAGCTTCCCAATCCAATGTGAAGGATTTTTTTTTTTTTTTTTTGCTGACAAACACCACATGTCTGAGAATAAGCATTATATACAGCTGGTCAAAGCATGAGTAAATAGTTTTGCATGAAAACTGAATTAAACATGGATGAGAACATCTGCTTTCCTTAATCCTTTTTGCTGCCACTGTGGAAGTTCTCTAACCATATTTTTTAGTCTGTTCGCTTTCATACATATGAATTTGGCAGAAGGACATTTCCTAGAGAACTGAGCTGATTATTGCAAAAGTCTTTTGAAATGAAGCCAAAGAAACAATGTCAACAAATATAATGTTGAGCAATCATTATTTAAAAAAAAAAAGATTTGGAAACATAAATTACCAATATTATGATGGAGTTGGTGAATCTTAAACTCATCTATGGGATTGTTTGACATTTAAAACAAAAAGACCACCGGAATCTGTCCTTTTCCCTTTAATTTTTAGAGTTCCTTTTAAAAAATCCATTCCAAATCAAGTTTTCTTAGAGCTCATAATGTTTTAATACTCTTATGTGTCTAAACAATTCTTCAGATTCTCTGCAAGTTCTATGAAATACAACTCTAATTCAAATTTTACATTCTGGTTGTATTTCACCATTTGCAAGATAAATTGAATTGCTTCATGTTGTGTGATCTTGCTATCCAATTTAGCAGATCTCAGGGGATTTCAAATAGAGTCCTGGGAGGTCCATGATTTGTGGAGTGTCCACATGGACTGCAGGTTTCTTAAACTGGGATATATGGCACATTTATCTGTCTCCAAGATGGATTAGAAATTATAGTTGACACCTCAGTAATTATCATGATCACAATAAACTGTGAGACTACTACTTTTTTCTTTGCTATGGACCTGACATAATGCTTGGGAAGTGCAACTGTGATATACCACAAAACAGGGTTAACCACAGTGCTATAGGAAGAGCTATCCTCACATTGCAAAAGCCACTTATGAATGAAATACTGCTTTTCATTTGTGACCTGGCAGTTTACAAAACCCGTGTCTATACTAGTATTGGTGTTAGATCTGGGAGAGTGGGCGCAAAGAATGGAGACGAGGCATCGAATAGTGACTCCAACTCTTTATTAGTGACTTCAGAACAAAGCAAAATACTAGGGCAGCAGCAGCTCCTTTTATAGAGCTGGCTGCTGTCACAACACCCAATGATTTGAGTTTGCTGCGTTGGGAGTGTCCAATCAGTGGCGACCCACTAACAGCCAATCAGATCAGCCAACAATGACCAATCACGATCCGCTATCAGCGGGCCAATCAGAAGTGCAGGTTTAAGATCCTGTGGTAGAAGGAAAACTATTAGAATTGCAAGCTAACGAGTTTGCTTAGTTCGGAACATCCCTCCCCCCTAGGTTCCGTCTCAAGGGTGGGGTGATGTATTCTCGCAGGTAGGCAGGTTGTCTCACCTGTCTACCTGATCTACGTTACTCCACCAGTCTTTGCCCGGACTCTGGTTCCAGTGGGTTGTTTGTTGGACTCAGCAGTAATGGTGATCTGACTTCTCCATTGGGTGACTTGGGGTTGTCATCTCTACTCCCGTCAAGGCTGTCATCTGGATTCTCTGGGTTTGCTGATGCCGTCGTGCTGCTTCATGGAGAGATGACCATCTGCTCCAGCTCTTCTTCAGAAGGTGAATATTCCAGGTTTGGTCGCGCTGATTGCTGGGTTTCAAGTACTGGATCGGGTACTAGTTCGTTTTCAGCCCCCTCGATTTCCCTTCCCCCCCTGGTTTGGAGTTCAGGGCTTGTGAAGGGGATAGGTGCCAGCCTGGAGCGTAGCTGGTCAATGTGGCACTTCCACAGTCTCCCATCAGCAGTTTGTAAACGGTAGGAACGGGGACCCATAAGTTGAGTTATGGTAGCGGGACCCACAATGGGTCACTGGTAAAGTTTTTTGCGGGTCGCCTACCTTGCTGCTGGACCCCAGGGGCTTTTCCGGCATGTAGGCAGGGTGTAGTCGGTCAAGATGTGATCGAAGTTTCCTGCCCATCAGGAGTTCGGCTGGGGTTTTTGTTTGTGGTGCTGTTTGGAGTAATATGTTGGGGAAGAAGCATCCTGGTCACCTTGTCGTGGATGTTCCCTTGTTCCATCTTGTGTAAGGTTTTCTTTATGAACTGGACCATGCGTTCAGCCCTACTGTTGGCCGCAGGGTGAGCCAGCGATGTTAAAACGTGGCATATCCCCATGTCTGCTAGGTACTGTTCAAATGCCAAGGCAGTGAATTGTGGGCCATTGTCTGAAACCAAGACATCTGGCAAGCTGTGTGTAGCAAATAGCCTATTTAGTTTTTTAACGACTGCCTCTGTGGTGGTGCTCTTCACTTTGTGGACCTCAAGCCAGTTGGAATAGGCATCCACTGTTATGAGAAATGTATGCCCCTTAGTGGGTCCCGCAAAATCGATGTGGATACGGGACCAGGGACCTCGAGGTGCTTCCCATTCAGTTGGTGGTGCTTTTGGTGGAGCTGAGCGTGTTTCCTGGCACTTGTTGCAGGTGGCGACCCAGGTTTCTATTTGCTTATCTATACCTGGCCACCAAGCGTAGCTCCTTGCTAGTGCCTTCATTCTCACGATGCCCGGATGTCCATCATGCAATAGTTTTAGGACCTTATTCTGCAGTCTTCCTGGGATGACGACTCTGTCTCCCCATAAAACACATCCTTTTGGGGAGAAAAGTTCTGTCTGCCTGTGTTTGAAAGGCTTGAAGGTGTCGTTGAGTTCATTGTCAGGCCAACCTCTTTCCACCCAGCTGAGGACTCGTGCCAAGCAAGGGTCCTTCCTTGTTTCAGATGCGATGTCTTGTGCAGTCAGTGGTGGTGATGGAAGTGTCTCGATTTGTAGTGTAGCTAGGGTTGGAGCTGGGTCATCCAGGACTTCTGGTAGTGGAGAGCGGCTCAGGGCGTCAGCGTGGGGAATGGCTTTCCCCAGTCAGTGTCGCAGTTGGTAATCGTATGCGGCTAGAAACTCTGACCAGCATGTCATTCTTGGCGATAAGATGTGGGGAGTTGGTTTATCCCCGCCAAGATGCCAAGTAATGGTTTGTGATCGGTGATTATAGAAAAAGATCTCCCATATACATACTCATGGAATCGTTTGATCACAGACACAATAGCGAGTTGGCTATTCGCAGACACAATAGTGAGTTTATCTAGTTGGCTATAGTTTCTCTCAGTTTTAGATAAAGTTCTAGAAAAAAATGCAATGGGCGCCTCAGTACCGTTTGGCAGGATGTGGCTCAGGATGGCTCCTACTCCAAACGGTGAGGTGTCACAGGTGACAGTTAAGGGTAAAGTCTCGTTATATTGTATCAATACAGCATCTGATGTTAAAAGGTCTTTTACTTGCTGAAAAGCTTGCTCTTCTCGATGTCCCCAGACCCAGGAAGCTTTCTTGTCGAAGAGCCTATGCAGGGGTTCAGCAACAGTCGACTTCTGGGGTAGGAAGATGTTATAAAAATTAATGAGTCCCAGAAAGGCTTGGATATCTCTTTTGCTCCTAGGTCTCGGGGCATTTTTTATTGCAGCCAATTTTTTCTCAGTAGGGTGAATTCCCTGTTTGTCAAGAAGGTAACCAAGGAATTCAACCCTCTCAGTACATAGTTGGCACTTGTCCTTCTTGACCTTCAGGCCAGCGTCTTTAAATTTTTGGAGGACCATTCTTAGTCACTTTTCCAGTAGACTTCTAGTTGGGGCAGCTATCAAGACATCATCGAAATGTGGCACGACCCCTTTTATGCCTTGTTGCAATCTCTCCATCAGATTTTGGAAGATGCCAGGTGCTACGCTCACTCCGAACTGGAGTCTATTACATTTGAACACACCTCTGTGCGTGGCTATAGTTTGGGCTTCTGCGGTCTCTGCATCTACGGGCAGCTGCTGGTACGCCTGGGCTAGGTCCAATTTTGTGAATATTTTTCCGCCCCCAAGGGAGTGAAGGAAGTGTTGGACCACAGGCACGGGGTAAGCACTTTGCTGAAGCGCATGGTTTAGGGTGGCCTTGTAATCCCCACAAATTCTCAAAGATCCATCAGGTTTTATGGGGGTTACAATTGGGGTCTCCCATCGGGCGTGGTCAATCGGTTCCAACACGCCCTGGGCTATTAATTTGTCCAATTGTTCATCAATCTTTGGTTTGAGTGCAAAGGGCACTCGACGAGGCTTAAGGCGAATGGGCGCAATATCAGGGCAGAGATTAAACGATATGGGGGATCCCTTGCACTTGCCTTGCTTCTCGGTGAAAACTTCCTGGAATTCCTGGACAAGGGCAGCTTTCCAGTCATCGCCTTCAGTCTGGTTGGTGCCCACCAGTTTGATTCCTAGTGGCGCGAACCACTGCAAGCCTGGTTAAGCTTGGTCGATCTTTATCGATAACAGTAAGAGGTAGGGTTGCGGTGTGGTCTTTGAAGGAGACTTGGACGTGGATGGAACTGGTGACTGGGATCCTATTTCCTTGGTAGTCCTTTAATATAATTCTCTGAGTGCTGAGGTCCTGGCGACGGATGTCAGGGATCAGCTGTTTTGGGGTTTTCCAGGAAACCATTGATAAGGAAGACCTGGAGTCGACTTCCATAACGCATGGTCGATTCTCAATGGTGACCTTTACTCAGATTTTTCTTGCATCAAGGGATGAAGTGTGGCCAATGGTGATGGTTTGGTGCGCCTCTTCTCGTCTGGTAGAAGTGGTTGGTGGTTGATTTCTATAGTAGTGGTTCCATTGGTTGCTTGGGCGGTCCTGATTTACTGGTGGGGTGCCTGTTGTCTGCCGGAAATTATTTTCTCTTCGGTTTGGGCTGGACCCTTGCTTGCTTTTACAGACCTTTGCAATGTGGCCCCTCTTTTCACAGGAACGACAGAGGGCATCTAGGAATTTGCAGTCTGATTGCAGGTGGTTTCCCCCACCTCCAGCACACTGATATGAGGGCTTACAATTCCGTTGATCTTGCTGATCGCGTTCTGACCTGAGTCTGTTGACCTCCTCTTCCTCGCTTTCTGATGAGGATTCGAGGTCTTCATGGTGGGTGGTCGTTGTGTGCCTCTCGGAAAGGGGCGTAGTGTCACTGGCAAGTTGGCAGTGCGGTCCGTTTGCTTGGCGCATTCGAGCTGCTGACTTCCTGGTTGCTTCTGCTGCAGTAGCATCAGCGATGACATCTGCAATGCCGATGTCCCCCTTCACCATAATCTTGCTCTGGGTTGTGGGGGTCTCTTAGACCCAGAACAATTCGATCTCTCATGGCTTCTTTGAGATTTGTGAAGTCACAGAGTTCCCCCCAGGTTTCTGAGGTCTGCAATGAAGTCTCTAACACTCTCACTTTCCTGTTGGTCCCTCTGGTAAAACTCGTGTCTCCTAATGAGTGTTGGCACCGCTGGGGCATAATGGGCCTGAAGGATTGGGGCGAGGTTGTCCCAGTCCATCGTCTTGACTTCAGCTGGTTTTGCGAGTGCCTTTGCCATCTTAAAAACGGTGGGCCCGCAATGGGTCAGGAATATAACTCATTTTTTGCCAGGCGTAGCATCCTTCAGGTTGTTGGTTTCCAGGAACATCGAAACCTGTCCATATATGAGTCCCAGTCTTCGTTAGCCGGATCAAATGGAGCGGGTGGTATGGCGCCACTGGTCATTCTGCCGCCATTGGTGCATCCTCAGCCACGTGCTCTGTTAGCGTTCAATGAGTGTTCAGTCAGCTCTATCATCTCCGCATCCCATCCTCGTCACCAGTGTTAGATCTGGGATACTGCTTTTCATTTGTGACCTGGCAGTTTACAAAACCCATGTCTGTACTAGTATTGGTGTTAGATCTGGGAGAGTGGGCGCAAGGAATGGAGACAAGGCATCGAATAGTGACTCCAACTCTTTATTAGTGACTTCAGAACAGAGCAAAATACTAGGGCAGCAGCAGCTCCTTTTATAGAGCTGGCTGCTGTCACACCACCCAATGATTTGAGTTTGCCGTGCTGGGAGAGTCCAATCAGCGGCGACCCGCTAACAGCCAATCAGATCAGCCAACAACGACCAATCACGATCCGCTATCAGTGGGTCAATCAGAAGTGCAGGTTTACGATCCTGTCGTGGAAGGAAAACTATTAGAATTGCAAGCTAACGAGTTTGCTTAGTTCAGAACAGGAGGAATTCAAAAAAAATTTACAACCAGTTCTGTGGGCATGGCTTGGTGGGTGTGGTGTGCAGTGGTGGATTCAAATAATTTAACAACCAGTTCTCTGATGTAATGATTTCTTCCAAAACCAGTTCATCAAACTGCTCAGAAAGTTAACAACTGGTTCACCCGAAGTGGTGCGAACTGGCTGAATCCTATCACTGATGGTGTGGCTTGGTGAGTGTGGCTTGGTGGCTGTGGCAGGGGAAGGATACTGCAAAATCTTCATTCCCTCCTCAGTCCTGGGAGGAGGTTACTACAAAATTCCCATTCCTTCCCCACCCCACTAACCTGCTTTCCAGCTCTGTTCTCCTGTGCAGGGCAGCAAAAGAAAACCCAGCCAATCAGCTGGGACTCAGGAGGCAGAGAATAGATGGGCGTGGAGCCAGTCAGAGGTGGTATTTGCTGGTTCTCAGAACTACTCAAAATTTCCACTACTGAGAACTGGTCAGAACCTACTGAATACCACCTCTGGTCTATACCTAACTGATGCATATGGACACGGATGCTAAGAAAATGAACCATAGTAAGGCCATAGCCTCCATTTGTTGCTTGGGACACAAGCAATGTGGGATAGTTGTCTAGTAAGAATTCTTTGCAGGTCCCACATTTCTACAAAAGCCAGGTTGGACCACTCTTATAACAGGAATAATATTGCCCTTCCCCATAATTAGGATTGAGGGCTTTATACATTCTACCTCTCCCTTTCTTAGTTAATATTTGAAGGACTACCACAATGTGTCAACACTGCTGATGAAATTTTAGATCTTCCATTGCCTTATAAAGTCTTCTGGGACTCAACAGTTTACAGCTAGCCATGACCCTTTGTTTCCAAGACATGCTGGCTCTACCACATGTCACCTTTTATCTCATCTTGATTATACATCACTTGTTTTCTCATTGTGCATTTCAAAATTCCCACCAAGCTATCCCTCTGAAGGCTGATGGATGAGCTATGCAGTTATGCCTGTCCAGCTAGGTGTAAGACAAATAGCTAAGTAGGCTATGATCTTTGGGCAAATTGCTCTCTGAGAGAACAATATATATCAATGAGTTGTGTCAGCTTCCATATATACACTTGTCAGCTGCATTACTCCAGTGACGAAAGCACAAGTCAAAGGGAGGGCACTGAAGTCGAGGAAAAGGATTCAGTAATGTCACTAGAAATTAGTGAAGGATAGCTCAGGAAAAGCATGTGGCAATTCAGATGAAGTAACTCTGATGAGCAAAGGCACCACTACAGCAGGCAAAACAAGTATTACCTGTAAACTACAAAACACTTACTATTCCTTTGGCAGTTGACATTGGCTATAATTAAATAATCTGGATTTGTTGATTATAGATGACAAACATATTTATTTTCTAAGTGTCTTATGAAGCTCTGTCATGGAGCAATTCAAATCAGCAAGGGTATATTTATTGAAGGGAATATAATGATGCTCCAAACTCTCCAGTCATACATGCTATACCAAACATCAAAAATTAAGTATAATATTTATCCCCATGAATTTTTTCTTACCTCCCTTCCAAGTAACAGCTTTCATAAGTCCATGATGGCTTTGTCTATTATATGGGCACATAATAGTTTGAATCTGTTACTAGCTGAGGTGTAGTTGTAACTCAATAGCACTAATGGCCTGCTTGCTTGATGTCTTTTATGTACAAGCAACAGGAATAACCTTATGTTACCGATCAACTATTTCAACCACGTTAAACAGGCCTATGCAGAGATATTAAAATTTAGTAACCCACTTCTATCAGTCATGGTGGCACAGTGGTTAGAATGCAATATTACAGGCTAACTCTGCATTCCACTGCCAGGAGTTCAATTCTGATCAGCTTAAGATTGATTAAGTCTTCCATTCTTAAACAACGTGCCATATGCTTTTTCCATAGCTGCCTTGATCTTTCTCCTAGCTATCATATCTCTATACTATACACCTTTACTAAAATTGCATGAACTGATAAAAGTAACCATTTTTTTCTTCCTCATTACTTCAATATCAATGAACTTTGGATCTAACATTACATTTATTATTTATTTATTTATTTTGTCAAACATGTACAAGATAACAAGTATAGGTATGAACATAAACATGAACAAAGGAAGTAAATACAGATAAATGGGGACAGTAAGATTGGGATGGTAGACACACTGATGCACTTGTGCATGCCCCTTTAAGGACCTCTTATGAATAGGGTGAGATCCATGGTAGACAGTTAGAGGTTGAAGCTGTGAGGGTTTGAGACTGTAAACAAAGGAGTCAGGTAGTGAATATAACCTTAATGATATACTATGCAGCACCCCAAAGCAATGATATTGGGTGGAATCCAATTGAAGGAGCATGTTTGTGGTTATCTCCACATGTCTCCTCTAGTACAGCTGATGGTTATCTCCATTAACTATGACAGTGAGTAGATGTGATACCATAAAAGGTAGATGTCAATCTTGTGAACTAATTCAGATGTAGAAGTACTAGCTCTATCTTTAAAGTGACATTAATAAAATACTGCAAGTGTAAAGCATATATTTTCCTCGTTTGCTTTTGCAGTCAAAGTAACTAGGAAAGTCCTTTCTGAGATGTTTGCCATGCCCCCATTTTTTTCTGAAAGATTAACTGTCTCTTCTCTGACCATTGCCTACCTTGTTTCTCTCCTGTCTCCAAGGTTATCCCCACTTGACATCACATCAGCAGACTGTAGAGAAAGAAGAGCTTGCCAAAGATAGGGCAGACCCAAAACAGCAAGGGAGAAGCATGGTTAACTCAAAAACAAGAAGAATTCATGCACGGGAAACTCAGACAGAAACCTCCCTAAATCCGATGAGTATAACAGTGAGGTATAATGAGTATTCCTGGAGAGGAAAGCTATGGCAAATCTAGACAGCATACTAAAAAGCAGAGACATCACCCTGCAAACAAACGTGCATTATTCAAGGTCAGAGGTGGTAATTCAGCAGGTTCTGACCAGTTCTGGAGAACCGGTAGTGAAAATTTTGAGTAGTTCAGAGAACCAGCAAATACCACTTCTGACTGGAGATTTTACAGTATCCTTCCCCTGGTGTGCCCACCAAGCCATACCCACAGAACCAGTAATAAAAAAATTTGAATCCCATCACTGGTCAAGGCTATGGATTTCCCAGTTGCAATGTATGGCTGTGAAAGCTGGACCATAAGAAAGGCTGAGTGCCAAAGAATTGAGGCCTTTGAATTATCGTGCTGGAGAAGACTCCTGCGAGTTCCTTGGACTGCAAAGCAATCAAACCAGTCAGCCCTAGAGGAGATAAATCCTGACTGCTCTTTAGAAGGCCAGATCCTGAAGATGAAACTCAAATACTTTGGCCAACTAATGAGAAGGAAGGACTCACTGGAGAAGTCCCCAAGGCTGGGAACAATTGAGGGCAAAAGAAGAATCGGACGACAGAGAATGAAGTGGCTGGATGGAGTCACTGAAGCAGTCAGTGTGAGCTTAAATGGACTCTGTGTGAGCTTAAATGGACTCTAGAAGATGGTAGATGACAGGAAGGCCTGGAGGAATGTTGTCCATGGGGTCGCAATGGGTCAGACACGACTTCGCAACTAACAACAACAACAACAACAAAATAACAGGGGATGAGGAGAGAGTAAAGCACAAACTTGCAACATTGTGATTCTATAACCAATATTAATAAAAGTAGTTTAGCCTTAATGTGGCTAAACACATTATTTATTTTGGTCTACATCATCTCCTAACATGGATGCTTTTAGCTCCCATTGTTGATGGAAAGCACTCATACTGCTTTACTACTGAAATTAGAGAGCCTTACCCTAGATTGATTTTGTTCTACCATCCTTAAATTTGTGTCACTAGCAAATTAGCTTATAAACAAATAAAACCAACCAATAAATACATTCCTTATTTTCTTACTAATATTTCTGTGAAAAATAATTTCCATTGGAAATATTTCTGCTGCAAATAAAGGGAATTTTAAAGCAGTTTACACTCTGAATGACATTAATATGCATTTACAAGGCAGACTGAAAGCAGTGCATTAGCAAAAACAGGATGGGGATAGCTAATTAACTAGATGATGTTTCAACAACAGATACAAAGAAATGTTCTTTCAACAATTACACTTTAAAGCAATGTTTTAGTTTATTACAATGGCAAGTATATTGCAATTAAACTTCTTCATTAAAAACTGCACCTTAGGGTCAGTTTGTCTGTGTTGTGGGGGAATTAGAGGGTTATTCATTAATTGCTACTTTTAAGTCTGCATTTAACAAGGCAAAATATCTCTGTTAGGAAACCAAAGTCAGCAAATTGTGTGTTTTTTATAGAGCTTAAAAGGCATATATTACTTTCTTGTACTGCAGAAAATTACTGCACTCTGATGAACAATTATATTTATTCATTCAGTTAAGTCATTTATAAACCACTTCCCATATAAATAGATCCTGAAGCACTATACAAGAAAGTCAAAGCAGCTTTTAAAGTACAAAATATAGAAATTTAAAATAATTCAGCACAAATTGAATCATAGAAATATAAACATATACAAGTATATGTTTATATTAATAAATTACTTAAATATGAGCCAGGAGTGTAAAGCAGCAGTCAATAAAAGCTAATACAATCCTTGGTTGTATAAACAGAGGCATAGAATCAAAATCACGTGAAGTATTAGTACCACTTTCTAAAGCCTTGGTTAGACCACATCTGCAATATTGTATCCAGTTTTGCTCATCAAGTTACAAAAAAAAAGAAAAAAAAGATACAGACATTTATTTTGCTGATATTCTTAGAACATAGAATAACAGAGTCCGAACGGACCTTGGAGGTCATCCGGTCCAACTCCTTGCTTAGGCAGGAGCAAATACTAGCCTCTACCTGGGATCAAACTCACAGCCTCCTGATTATGGGGTGAGAGCTCTACCTCTAGGCAACCACACCTAGCTGTTAAAACTTTGGAAAAAGTGCAAAGAAGAGCAACTAAGAAGATTAAAGACCTGGAGACTAAAACATATGAAGAACAGCTGCAGGATTTGGGTTTGGCTAGTCTAGAGAAAAGAAGAATTAGGGGAGACATGATAGCAGCATTCCAATATTTCAGAGGTTGCCACAAAGAGGAGGAGATCAACTTATTTACTAAAGCATCTGTAGGACGCTTTGGCTGGAAACTAACCAAGGAGAGAAGCAACCTGAAACTGAGGATAAACTTCCTAATAGTGAGGACAATGAACCAGTGGAATAGCTTACCTTCAGAAGTTGTGGGGGTTTCATCACTGGAGATAAAGAGACTAGACAATCATTTGCCTGAAATGATATAGGGTCTCCTGCTTAAGCAATGGGCTGGGCTAGAGCAGTGATTGCCGACCAGTGGGCTGGGGACCACTGGTGGTCCGTGAGAAAATTTTGGTGATCCACAGAGAAATGTCACCCCCTAAAACAGCCCCCAAAGCAATTAATCCAGGCTGTGAAGGGAACACAAGGCTGTGCTGCTCACATGGCCCGCAGGAACACAAGGCTTGCATCACTTGCATTAGGAACAACACGAGATAGTGAGGGGAGGGGAGAAAGGGCAGAGGTGGGAACTTGCCTGGCCACCTGGCTGCTTCTTTCTGCTTCTTTCTTCTTCTGCTTTTGGCTGCATGCAAGGAAAGCAGCAAAAGTCTTTCTTTCTCTCCCCCAAACTCCACCAGAAATGAGTCTTTGGGACCCTGCCAGGCATCCTGCTTCTAGAGCCTGTGCCATTCTGGCAGAGAAAGAAAGATTTCTGGTGCTTCTGCTTGCTCTCTCTCTCTCTCTCTCTCCCCCCTGAGAATGGAGCTGAAAAGCAGGTTAGGAATGTGTGTATGTGCAAGGGACCTCTCTCTCTCTTTGTGTTTGTGTGTGTGTGTGTTTGTGTGTGTGTGTGTGTGTGTGTGAGAGAGAGAGAGAGAGAGAGAGAGATCCAATCTAACCACGGAGGGCTGGCGGTGATGTCAGCAAGCCACCATCACTCAAAATTCATATTAGTGGTCCGCAGGATTTAAAATTATTAGTTCGGTGGCCCAAAGGATTGCCTTTGGTGGTCCAAGGATTGCCTTTGGTAGTGAGGGGAGAGGGAAAGGGTCCCAAGCACCTCCCCTGGCCACTGGACTGCTTCTTTCTGCTTCTTTCTGCTTCTGCTTTTGGCTGCATGCAAGGAAAGCAGCAAAAGTCTTTCTTTTTCTCCTCCAAACTCCACCAGAAATGAGTTGTTGGGACCCTGCCAGGCATCCTGCTCCAAGAGGCTTTGCCTAGGGATGACATAAGAGCAGTGTTCCAATATCTAAGGAGCTTTCACAAAGAAGAGGAGAGATCAACCTATTCTCCAAAGGATCTGAAGATAGTGTTAGGGATAACATTGTTTACCCTAACTGGTTTAGGTAAAATAATAAATATGTTATCATGGTTTGTTAGTTAAAGTGTCTGCAACTTTAAATATAGGAATGTAATTAAGGGAGTGGTTGTAAAAAGCACCATAAAAGAAGCAAGGCACGGCAGCTTGCTCTCTCTGGCTTGATGATCCCTAATTACTGGATAGACTGAAGACTGCGTTTTTCCCCTACTGAAAAGGAGAGACAAAGGACTGATTTGTAAGTGAACTGACATTGGATATTCTGCACGGACTTTGCTAACTGAATATCCTTGAATGGACTGACTAAAATGATACATGACTAATGGACTGTTATTTTGACTATGCTATAAACTCTAAATGGAATAAACTATATTTTGATAGCACAAGTGTATCTGTTATTTTTACTGTATGTTAATAAACATACAAACTTATCTCACTCATTTATCTGTGTGCCTATCTGACTAACGCTGCACATTCTGTTTAGCTTGTCTCCTTAACCCTGGTTGGGAAACACAGGCTTAATAGATAGGACAAGAAGCAATGAATGCAAACTATTTAAGGAGAGAACCAACCTAGAACTAAGCAGAAATTTCCTGACAGTGAGAAGAATTAACCAGGGGAATGGCTTCAGCAGCTGTGAGTACTCTATCACTGGAAACTTTTAAGAAGAGACTGCACAGCCATTGTCTGGAATGGCATAGAGTTTCCTGCTTGAGCCCAGGGCTGGACTAGAAAACCTTTAGGGTCCCTTCCAATTATATTCTTCTTCTTAACAACGAACAGGCCAATCAAGTACATAATGAACCCAAATTGGTCTCTTCAATGTTACATGGTGCTCATATCAAAAAGTATCCACACTTAATTTTCCATAGATCAAATGAAGAGTCTCTAAGTTTCCACAAAACTAATTTACTAAAAGATCTTGTTAATATTTTCACATTCAGAATTAGTCTGAAAGAAATGTGGATAAAAACCTTTTAATATAACTAAGAGAGAATCCTAAAAATTACATACATACATTGAGAATTCAGTCCTTGGATAACCATTCTTACTTCATTGCATATTTATAAAAACTTATGGAGTTCCATCTTGTGTCCTTTGTACTCTACCATTTTCCTGCTGAAAATTATATCCCTTATACTGTGTGTTTGTAACTTTTTTTAATGCACTTGGGAATCTAATATTTCATCGTCCTTCATCTTTAGAACATATTGGTGATGGAAATTATTATTTGCAGGAGGGAAGGATCTAATTTTCTTATTATTATTGCTACACTTCAAAGCATCAAAGATGTTGCAGCTAGATTTTTGAATTTCTCGGAGTAGGAGGAGATGAGCACTAATGGACTCTATGGTGGGAAGTGAAATATGCTGATCCTGGAAGAATTGCTTACTCTTTTCTCCCAGGGTAATGAAGAAATTCGTATAATGCAGATCTAATAAATAATCCTTGAGATTCACAGAAAGAACAGACTCTAAATCTAAAACTTGGTTCCATTTGTTTACAGTGAAAAACCAGCTGCCTTCACCTAAGTAATGACAATGAATGGATGTTAATTTGGCTCCACATGTACAGTGCAGTACTAATGAGTGTGTAGTTTTACATATGGCTGCATTTCATTGCTCTGTTTTGAACCATCTTGGTGAAAACCTAGCCACGTTCCCTTGCACTTGGAATTGTTAGCCAGAATTGTAATTTTCATGGTGACAGATCATGACAGATAGCTAGTTTGAATTCTTGATCTTTGAAATTTTACCTTTGCAACTATAACTCATTAATGAGGCAATAATTCTTAGTTCCCAACCTGGTGGTAAATTTTTACCAGGGGTCATATTTTGAATGGAAAGAGTTGAAGGGACAACAATAGAAGTGCCTATGGGATTTGATGCTTCCCAGAAAAATGCTGGGTGCAGTGTTGTGACAATGCACAATTGCCATGCCATTGTTCCGCATTTTGCCTCTTAAGGTGGCATAAGATGACATGTATACAAAAGGGGAAGATTTTGCGTCATGCCATTATGTATTTTCAGCATTTGCTTCCCTATCTTGCTACCTCTGAATGCCTCTGGACAATGTCTGTTTGCTGTTTGATAGATGGATGGATGGATGGCGGGAGGGCGGGAGGGAGAGAGACAGAGACAGAGACAGAGACAGAGAGAAGCAGAGAGATAGAGAAGATATAACGACATGACAAAAAATAAGAAAGACCACACCCACTCATACACACAGGCAAGACACCAGAATATAAACTGACAGCAAGCAGCACTCCTTACTGACACTTCTGTCTGCCTCTCTCTCCCTCCCTCCCTCCCTCCCTCCATCTATCTCATTTATCTTGCCTTTGCCTTTTATTACCCTGAGTCTAGTTGGACCTGTTGGAAAGTTTGTGCTTACTTATGCACAGTTTTAGATGTGGAGTTTAATCCCAGACTTTTTCATTTTGCCTCTCAACATCTTCAGTCAAATCCCTCTCTGTCTGAAGGTCCCTAATTCTGTTTTCCTTATTGATTTCAAGCTGTCTAACAGCAGCCACTTTCCCTCTCCTTTAATCTCCAGAGTCTTGCTCTCTCCAGAGATTCTTATCCCTCCTTGATCCTAACTTCCTCCTGTTAACACACTTTGCAACCAAATTTTATTCTCTTACATGCATGCCTCGCAAAATCCTACCAGTTTGCATCAAACTGTTTTTTCCTCAATTATTTATTGACTCTGCTATAACCACCCAGGTTATATTTATAAGCACAAAATCACCAAAACAGATTGCTAAGGGTAAAGAATATTTCTTTGGCTTAAGTAGAGCTGAAAATTTCAACTAAATATATGTGGGGTTTTGACAGGCAAACAACAAAAAAAATCCTACAAAAAGGCATTGCTCTTTACAATTCAATTAGTCCCATGCATTAACTATTAATGTGAATTAATGGAATGAAAGACTGGAGATTTTCTTTAATAAAGGGGGTTGCATCAATGCATAATATTTGCTTCTACAGCTATGTCCATTCCTTCCCTGCCAAACAAAATTTAATAGCCTGACATTGTCCCTCCCCCCCAAATAGAAATCTTTGGTTTGTCTGCCCCTTCTTGGCCCTGTAGGATTGGCCTCAACTGTAAACTGGAATGATCAAATAGTCCACCCTTTAAAACTTGGGTGGCAAACTTACGGCATCATGTTGCCATCATGTGACATTTTGTAATGTTTTCCCCATTTGTGGAGCTGGAGTGGGCATGCCCTGTTCATGATGCTTCTGGCCTGCAGGCTGCCAGTTTGACATCCCTGCTCTAAACCTTTCATTCTCCTCCTTCCCTAATCCCACCCTCATTGAGATTAATCAGAAGAGTTTTACACTGATGGTCTGAAAGCAGTCTCCAAGTCCTCAGAAAGTTTCTACCCTTATGTAGACCTAGGAGGAAATCTTGTAAATGCAAGCAGGGATGTCATCTTTCATATAAGGCATCTGCAAGTGATTGACAGCTGTTTTGAACCAAAAATATTGCCATGGTTGATACTGTAAAGTAATGATAGATATCCACAGTCTATTCTATCTCAAACAGTTTGCTAGGACTCTTAGGAATTTGGCCTGGCCCTTTCCAATTTCTCTTGATTTCACTGCACTTTCTGCAAAATTGTATCCCACTTAACTGACAGTATCTAACATATGAAAATATCACCTTGACGTAGGGCTCTTAGATAATGGCTCGCCTTATGATTTAATCTAGTGCCCCTAGTAGTTATCTGTAGTGTTAGTGAGATCAGCAATACATCATGCTGGATGATGTGGCCACAATTCATGTAAGTTCTGAGTGAAATTGGCTATTCAGCTGTAAAGACTGCAGCGCATCACTGGAACAACTGCTGTGTAAGAGACATATGTCTGGACATTTTCCAGATGAAGGATTGAGAAAGAATTTTGACTTCCTCATATGGCATATTGGTCCATCTTAGTTTACACTCTCCCCAATCTTTTATGCTGCTTTTTTGGGTATAAGTATAAGTGGTTCTGAATAATAATGACATTTATGGGTCAATAATATTGCCCTATGAGACTGATCTAGACTAGCTGATAATGTTTCAAAGAATGTTGTAGGTAAACTTTAATGTTGATGGAATTATTATTGAGAGGGAGAAATAATGAACGATAGCATCTAGTTGCAGTTGACCCTGGTTGCAAATTCATGACCAATTTTGCATGGAGATGGAGCAATGGCTGCTGAAATAAAATGAAGGAGTAAATGCCATTTGACTGTGGTTAAAATGGGAAACATCAAATTTTTTCTACTTTAATTTGCTATGGTCAAGTAGTAGACTATAATACAAAAACAATCTAAACATTAGGTTATAGATCAATGGGAAGGCAATGTATTAAACATTTTGTGCCTCGGTTCTCATCTAGCCTAACAATCCTGGCAATTTGTCATTCAAACTTCTGGAAGCATCATGCAATCAATCCCCAGTTCAGCAAGGAATAGGTGAGCACAGATCTAGTTCGAATAAACAATGTGTTTTGAAATATTAAATTGGTCCAAATGTCTGGGAAAACATTCTGGCTGACATTAACTCCAAGTAAAGCTGCCTTCTGCAATTGACTGATGGTGATTTTGCCAATGCCATTGCCGTTCAAGTGCTCCAGATGTTTTGGGATTGTATCCAAGTTGCCTGTTATTATTGGTATTATCTTTGCTTTTTTTTTTTCTTTTTGCCATAGTCATTCTACTTCTATATGCAGGTTGGCATTTTGTTATTTTCCCTGATTAATAATACATTTTTACAATATTATTAAATCACATATTTAAGATTCTTTCAGAATCATAATAATTAGTATTAAAATGTGATTTATATAGTTTTCAATCCCAATTTCATAAAGGGAAGTAGTACATCACTCAGATCTCTGAAAATCCTGTGTAAACATAATTTGTTGGAGCAATTATCTGATCAGTTTTCAACACTCATATATAAATAACATTAGCAGACAATGAACTTTACATTAACAAGCAATGAACTAAGGAGCAATCAAAGGACTTTATTTTCTCTTGCATGAAAGGAAGATAAGTCTGTACCCTTTGTTGGCAGTTTTCATACCTCCAGCATTTTTTCTGGAGTGGAAAAGCCAGAAAAGATAAATGCAGTGAATATAATGGAAAAAAAACTGAACTTGTGCTCAAGACTCTCTCTCTTGCCTCTTCAATTATTGTAACTATCTCCTTTAGGAAATCTTTTGAGTGTGATCAAGTACCACATACCCTGTTTTGTATGTTTAGGTATGTTTTTCATCTTCAAATGCAGATCAAAGTGCTTACCTACTATTCATTGCAGACAATAGGGAGTGAAACTATTTTTATTTCAACTGACACATCTCCAGATAATTTTGACCTTGGGTTCTTGTATCATTTTAATATATAGAACATAATATCCTAATGTGGTCAGAAACTTAGCAAAAAAATTACAAACTTAGCCTTTTAGATTAGAACATATAAATAGAGAAAGAAATAGATATTTACTGCAGAAATTCACTAAATAGGGGAAAAATCCCTTTTTTGCTGTTCGTTTTAATTATGCCTTTATGAATGACTGGTAAAGAAGTACACTTCTGTAAATATTCTGGAATAAAAATGATATTACAAAGCTCTATTCAGTGAGAAACTATTCTCCTCCCCACTCAAATTTCTTCCTCCTTAACGCATTTGAGAACCATTCATTTATGAGAAGCTGAAGCTGTTTTGCTATCTTATAAAAATATAGTCCCTTCTTTCATATTGTCATAAATACAAACTTATGTATTGTTTATTTCTTGAAATGAAAAAAAAGAAACAGTTTATAAGAGAAAAACATGGTTAAAATAAATAAGTAAGTGATGGCTCTGCAGACTGCACAGAAACATTTTGAATTCCAGAAAAGAAACATAATAAGGCTGAAACCGTTACTCTATAGATGTATCGACCTGAATATATGGTGGTATTTAGAGTGTTGATGGAGATGGAATTAGGATGTAGTGTCTTGCATCAACAGAAAATATGAACTGGAATACCTCATCTCATAAACCATTTGTGCAGATCTATTTTTGCAGAAGAAATATCTGATGTCTTTGGGCATGTATTTCTGCTCTCCCCTCAAGTTGTTTTGTGTTAGGTATACACAGAACTCTAAGTCAGGGAACTTTAAATGTCACAACTTTAAGACATGTGGACTTCAACTCACAGACTTCCTCAGCCAGCCTTGATGTTGAAGTCCACAAATCTTAAAGTTGACAACTTTGGAGACTTCTGCTCCAGGTCATACGATTGGGAAAGAGGAGGGAGGCCTCGTTAGAATTCCCCTTCTCCATAGTTATCCTGTTGAATCTGGGCAACTTTTAAATCTGATTATTTGCAGGGGAGGAGTTTATTCCATATCAAATTTGGTCCCATTATCCTGATGAAGGCCAAGTCCCTTTGTTCATTATCAAATAATTTCCAAGCTTCTACTGAGTAGGAAAGAATAATAAAGCAGGAAGAATTGACTAATTTTTATTATTTCAGAACCAGAAACTAATGGATGGAAACTAATCAAGAATAGAAGCAACTTGGAATTAAGGAGAACCTAACATTGAGGATAATTAACCAATGGAACAGCTTGCCTTCGGAAGTTGTGGATGCTTAATCACTGGAGGTTTTTAAGAAAAGACTGGACAGCCAGCTATCTGAAACGGTATAAGGTCTCCTGCTTGAGCAGGGGGTTGAACTAGAAGACCTCCAAGGTCCCTTGGCCTAATGTGCAACAGCAGCCAAAAAAGCTAATGCAATTCTAAGTTGCATTACCAGAGGGATACAATCAAGATCAAGTGAGGTACTAATACCACTATATAAAGCCTTAGTAAGACTACATCTAGTACTGCATCTGCTTTTGTTCACCACATTATAAAGAAGATGTTGAGACTCTAGAAAGAGAAGAGAAGAGCAAAGAAGAGCAACCAGGATGATTAGGGGACTGGAGACTAAAACATATGAAGAATGGTTACAGGAACTGGGCATGGCTAGTCTAGTAAAGAGAAGGACCTGGGGAGACATGCTAGAGGTCTTCCAATATTTGAGGGACTGCCACAGAGAGGAAGGGGTCCAGCTATTTTCTAAAGCACCTGTAGGCCAGAAAAGGAATAATAGATAGAAACTGAACAAGGAGAGATTTAACCTGGAAATAAGGAGAAATTTTCTGACAGTGAGAACAATCAACCAATGGAACAGAAGTTGCCTTTGGAAGTTATGGGAGCGTCATCACTTGAGACTTTCAAGAAGAGATTGGACTCCCATTTGTCAGAGATGGTGTAGGGTCTCCCGCTTGGGCAGGGGGTTGGACTATATAACCTATAAGGTCCTTCCAACTCTGATTATCTGTTATATGTTACTTCCAGATCTATTCTGATTGATTAGATTCCTCTTTAAAAATGTTTGCAAAGAGTACTTGGAAGGGAGGTTAGGTAAGAATGCCAAGGCTGTTGGCAGAGCTGGATAGATGACAAAATATGCTGGCAGAAAACAGTGTTGAACACTGCCAATCAAACCTTGTAGATGTAGTATGTGTGTTGAGAGGTTCTGAGAGGGAGAGAAAGAATATATTTATTTTATTCAATGGAAAACTGCTTAGATTTTTCCCACGAACAAATGAACCCCTTCAATTTCTGGCTTTAAAAATGATAATAATTATAACAGCCCCCAAAACAGAAAAATGCATGCTAATCTATGATGATTTAGACTAATTAGCACATCCTAATCAGGAGTCAGAGATCCACAAGCAAACTCCAAAAAGTCAAAAATTAGCCTTCCCACATGATGGAGAACACAATAAGCTTGCAATCACTGTGCTACCACAATGAATTTATGTATTTAGATTAGTACTAGCAGGGAACTCATCAGTTAAATTAGGCTTTGTGAAGCTGCAAGTTCCATTGGCATCCCAAATGTTTCCATTACTGATGAAATGAAATCAACCCTGCATCCTTCCCCATTCTTTATTTCCAATAAATAAAACTTTACTTGAAAGGGCAGGGCTTGAAAAGAATTAGGGAAGGGCTTGAAAAACTTTATTTGTAAGGGGCCAGATGCTTCCCTTCCTTTGTATCCAAGGATTTGTTCAGCAGTCCAAGGAGTATGGCAGCCATTGGATGGCACCAACCTATTAACAATGAGGCTCCTGATAGGCTGCTATCATTCCTCAGGACACCTTCCTCAGCCCTGTCCCAGCTCAGCTGAAGCTTCAGCCTAGTGACCTCTCATCTGCTTGCCCATCCATTCTTAGGTTATGGGCAAAAACAGACAGCAGGCCAGACTTTGTGATCTTTACCCTGAGGAATTATAAAACTTGGGTCTGAAGAATTTAGATTATATGAAGTTCTATAAGGGAAAAACCTCTTTTCTGATTCAATCTATTCAATAAGAGAAAAACAGAGAGAGGAATAATGATATGGCTCTATATTTTTAGAGCTGTGCACATTTTGAAAATGCTTGGTATGAGCACAGCACCTTTTTGCTAGTCATTGAAGATTCCCAATTGAGGGTTTAAAGGTACTTAAACAAGATTATCTGTATGATGGTTAAAGTAGCTTTTGTGGGGGGGGGGGATTGAAGGCTCTCCCAGAAGTCTGAAAAAAGGAGCTTTTTTTATAAGTCGTAAAGTGGTGCTATACTTGTCCTGAAAAAAAAAAAACTATTGAAGTTGCGAAAACAATGAAGTCCTTGCAAATACAGCTTGAATCATGTATCCTCTTGAAGCCAGGAAGGAGGGAATCCTACCTGTGATGTCAAAGTCTGGATGACCACGAGGCAATAGCAGTGTTCCAATATCTAAGGGGCTGCCATAAAGAAGAGGTTTCTATTCTCCAAAGCACCCGAAGGCAAGACAAGAAGCAATGGGTGGAAAGTAACAGGAGAAATTTCCTAACAGTCAGAACAATTAATCAGTGGAATGACTTGCCTCCAAAAATTGTGGATGTACCAACACCAGAGGTTTCTAAGGAGAGATTGGACAACGATTTGTCTGAAATGGTATAGCCTGAGCAGGCAGATGGATTAGAAGACTTCCATATCCTTTCCAACCTTGTTATTATTACTAGCAAATGATTACTGAAAATGCTAGCTTTTTGATGCGGTCAAGATCTTTCAGCCCAGTTTAATTTTGAAGACCACCAAAGCAATGCAGTGAGCAAGTTGCATGCTGTAGCTCATCACATGTTCTATATCTTAAACCTGTTCCTTACATTGATGAGCACATGAATATTCACAGAATACCTGCCTTGTATTAGCAAGAATTTATGCTATTAAAACAAGTTTTTAATTTGTTTTTATATGAAAGCACCACCAACCTTCCTTCACAAAGGGATAAATTTATGACAAATGCTCATATACCTTCAAGAGTATTGAAGTATTTAGATAAAACCTTCAATAATGATAACAACAATACAAATTTTCAGTAGATTCCATGTGAAATCTCAAAGGTGGACTGTTTTTTTCCTTGAGGTTCTAGTTCATTGGTTTTGGTGAAGCTTCTTGGATGAGAAGCAAAACATCTTTCTGAGTAAAAAACAATCCAGTTACTTTTTGAAAAAGCACCTTTGAGACAATTATGACCTGAATGACTGAAAATCTCCACAGGCATCTCAAATGGAAAATATCAGCAGAAAACTGAAAGGATGTTATTTTCCTTGTTTTGCCAGGATCACACATTTATTCCCAACTGTCAATATTAATTAAGGTTGTGTAAATCAGTTAAGATGTTTCAAATCTTTTGAGGTTGGTGGCTTTAAGTTATCAGTTTCTCAAAAATATAATTGGGCTTGTATTTTTTCAGCGACATGTATATGGAATGAAAATTTACTGGGTTACCCACCTTTGTGGGCTTTGCTGGAAAGTTTTGTTGTTTGTTTGTATACTTCTATTAATGTCCTGCAAACTCCTTGGATCAACATGCAAGAGAAAGGGTATTTTATTTCTGAACCTGCAAGCAACAAAACAATGACTGATCCCTGTTAGATGACAGATTGGATTTTGATGCTAAAGTCCAACAGTCCTGAATTAATCATTAAGCGAAATAATAATGTGCTCAGGACATGAAGAGAAGTAGGGATACTACTGGTAGTAGTTTTCCCTCCTAGCTATCATGACCTTAACTCTTCCATTGTCACACTTAAATTTAATTTTCAGCATTAATTGAATCTTAATAGCTTGTCAGTTAAACATATATATTTGTCTGCTATATTTGGAGCTTCAGTTCACCTTAATCTGACCCTGAGGTCCATATATGCTTAATTTTATGGAAGCACTCTAATTCAAAACTAAAGGCAAAATCTTGTATTGGAAACTGTGTACATAATCTGGAATGGTTATTTAAATCAATTACCTGTAATGATTATTTTAAGGATTTTTCTCAACTTAAAATAGAATTTTGCCTCGCTAATTCACAGAAACATCAATATAATTAGTGTAAGCACATTTTGATGGTTTAATCTGGCTGCTTCCAAAAATCCTGAAGGATTTTCATCTCTGATGGAGTCAACGTTTGAAACTAAACCCACATCATATATATATGTATGTATCTATCTATCTATCTATCTATCTATCTATCTATCTATCTATCTATCTATCTATCTATCTATCTATCTATCTATTTGTTTTCTGAGGTTCTCGCGGGTATTTGTATGTGGATCTTTGGTTATTCGGGTTTTCTCCTGCATAAGATTGGAAGTATCTAGGCAACGTTTCGATGAAGTCTCATTCATCATCTTCAGGCTTGGTCTTCAGCTCTGTGCTTCTCAGAGTGATGTGAGCTTTCAGCTGCTTCTTCCTTTTCACTGCTAGTGGGGGTGTGACTTGATTGGGTGGGGACTTGGCTGTGTTCTGATTGGGTGGGGGTGTGTTCTCATTGGTTGGGGGTTTGGCTGTGTTCTGATTGGCTGGAGGCGTGTTCTATTCAGGTGGGGGCTTGGTTGTGCTCAGGTTAGTCTTAGTTGCTGGGGGATTTGAGCTGGTGAGCTGTGATCTTGCTGTTTGGCTTCGAGTTTGTGGTCGTGCTTCATCTTCATGGTGGGGGTCAGTTCACTTCATGTATTGCTCAGAGGGGTTTGAAGTGGGTAGTGATGTAGCTGCAGTGCGGCTTCTGGTCCGTGATCGTGTCTCATCTTCTGTGTGGGTGTGAGTCTGTTTTCTACGTGGAAGTGTGGTGGTGGCATCTTGTGTGGCTCTCAGGGGTGTGGGTCTGGTGTCATTCTTCATGTTAGGTACTTGTCTGTTCATGAGGGTGGGTTTCCAAATGGCTGGTAGACAGGAGGTATCATCTCGTTTATTCATGCTGTGTGGGCGTTTTTCTATCTCTATGGCTTCTCTGATTATTCTGCTGCCGAAGTGTTCGGTTTTGGCGATAGTTCTGGCATTTTTAAAGTCAATCTCATGTCCTGTGGCTTTGAGGTGTTGGACCAGGGAAGAGGTCGGTTCTTCCTTTTTGATTGAGTTCTTATGTTCTTCAATGCGTGCACTTATTCTTCTGTTAGTTTGTCCAATGTATGTGATGGGGCAGGCAGTGCAAGGGATTTTGTATACTCCTTGATTTTCTAACTCGATTTTGTACTTAGGGTTTCTTAGGATGGTGGATATCTTTCTGTTTGTGCAGAATGCTGTCTTAATGTTGTGTTTTTGGAGGATCTTGCTGATTTTGTCTGTAGTGCCTTTTATATATGGGAGGAGGGCTTTGCCATTCTCTTGTTCTCTGTCTTGGATTTTGGTTGGGGTTTCTTTTTGGATTTCTTTTCCACGTAGAAAGCAGACTCACACCCACACAGAAGATGAGACACGACCATGGATCAGAAGCCGCACTGCAGCTACATCACTACCCACTTCAAACCCCTCTGAGCCATACATGAAGCAAACTGACCCCCACCATGAAGATGCAGCACGACCACAAACTCGAAGCCAAACAGCAAGATCACAGCTCACCAGCTCAAATCCCCCAGCAACTAAGACTAACCTAAGCACAACCAAGCCCCCACCTGAACAGAACACGCCTCCAGCCAATCAGAACACAGCCAACCCTCCCACCAATCAGAACACAGCCAAACCCCCAACCAATGAGAACACACCCCCACCCAATCAGAACACAGCCAAGCCCCCACCCAATCAAGTCACACCCCCACTAGCAGTTAAAAGGAAGAAGTAGCTGCAAGCTCACATCACTCTGAGAAGCACAGAGCTGAAGACCAAGCCTGAAGATGATGAATGAGACTTCATCGAAACATTGCCTAGATACTTCCAATCTTATGCAGGAGAAAACCCGAATAACCAAAGATACACACACACACACACACACACACACACACACACACATATAACTAATTACTAATTTCAAGCTTGATATTAATGACATTTACAGGTTATGGAATAAAGAATTGGAACATCTAATAATGGAACATTTAATAGCTCCAGGTCTTTAAAAATGTCAAATTAGTTTAACTGGATTTAAGATTAAAATGAATTTATGAAAATATTATATTTTAAATACACTGGACTTATATTTGAATAGATACTAAATGATATTAAAAATTTGAGATGTCATCAACAAATATGTCTTGGTCCTGTTAGTCAATGATATCAATAAAGTTTTAACATATATAATTTCATATAAAGATTTATGGGAAATTTTTAAAATGTTGATTATCTTAATGTAATGTTAAATTATGCTCCAAGACATTGAAATCTGATCATTTTTGAGAAATTATGGTTATACCAGATGTTGGGTATTGGCAATATCTATTTCTACATCTACATATCTCTCCCTCCCTCTCCCTCCCTCCCTCCCTCTCTCTCTTTCTCTCATTCATCCATCCATCCATCCTTCCATCCATCCACTATCTATCTATCTATCTATCTATCTATCTATCTATCTATCTATCTATCTATCTATCTATCTATCTATCATCTATCAACTATTGAGAAATTGTAAAGTAGAATTACAGTATTCCAGATGGGAATAATTAGAATAAAGCCTGGACTCAAGAGATGTATAATTTATTTATTTTTCTTTTCAGCATACACCATATAGAAAATGTGGTCAACACTGACTTGATGGCACATAATTAAACAACTTGTATTTTATCATTGTTTTTCAAAATTCAGTATTGTTTCCAGCCACTCACATTGATTAAAACAGGTTAATGGCAATGAACAAATGACAAAGATTAAAAAAACAGATTTTAATAGGATAGAACTTGAGCAATCTAGATAGTTGTCAGTGAAATGTAGAAAGATCAGAGGGCAAGATGTGTTTTAGTCCTTCTGTCTTGAGGCCTGGGTATCCTAGACTCCATCTACGTAACACTATCAACAAACAAAACTTTCATTTGTGAAGACATAACAGTCCCAAAGTTTCTAACAGTTTGTCCAATGAAGCAAAGAAGTCTCAGAGATGTGATGGGTTCCTCTTCACTGAATACATTCAGATAGATCCGAGTAGATGTATTTAAGATATTTAATTTGGATCACTTCTCTGAGCAAGAGTTGGACTCAGTTGGACTAAATGGCCTTTCCAGCTCTCAGCTTCTGCCATCTCCGTGTCTTGTTCTTCTCTTTTTCAACAAGCAACAAACTTCCCCTTTTAAATTCCATTTGTGTGCAACCCCCTTGTGGTTTCCTTGTCCAGTCTACCAAACACATAAGCAGAGTCCAACTATCATACAAAAATCTTGTTCTCCTGTTTATCTCCACTTCTTGGAGTTTATCTCCTTGGAGATCCACAATGCCATCCATTTTATCTTCAGCAAGGCTTTCAGCCCTATATTTATAATCTCCCCTCTTCACTGGTCCTTTCTGATATCAAAGTACTGCTGCCACACCTCCTGTACCACTTTCAGGTTACTGTAATTTTCTTCCCCAGATCTTTCTCTTTTTGATGCTTTTTATCTCTTGAAGATAAGATAAAATAGGGAGATTCCTTATCTCCTTCTGCCTTTTATTTATTCCTTCTTGCAACTTCTCTCCCTCACCAAATCTCTTGCTTGTCTCTAAAGCCTGAATTCTATTTTTCATATCTTGCCTCCTGTTCTTACACCTGGCCTGGCCTTTTCTTGTACTTACTGCTAAAGCCCTCCTTACATGTCTTCCCCTGTCTCCATCCTCTTATCAAAAGAGTGTTACATTTTCCTTGGCTCCAGCTTCTTATACCCTGTGCTCTGTTACTGAAAGGAACTGATGCTCTGGATTACTTAGAATGAGTTAAGTTAGCCCTGATTCAAAAAGCTTTGAATATCACAGACAGAAAAAGGATTTTAAACGCTGGGAATGAATGGGGGAAAATAAGGTATGTATGTGAGAAGAATACGAAGATACAGAGTAACATAGAAGCTCTGCATTAACACTACCAGCACTAGTGTATCAGTTGTTTGGGATTAGGTGTTTTTGTATGGCTTTGTACTGCTATGGATTTGAAAGACTGCTTCAAAAGGTTTGCACGTTAATTTGCCCAGTCACTATGTCCTAATAAGTTCATCTTATATTTGGATGCTATTGTCTATGTAATATTTTTGTTTGTTTGCTGTTTTGGCAACAGGCCTTTGCTTAGATGCTGAAATTGGACAAGGAGTTCAAGAACACCCAGTGGTGTGGATAATGACCAAAGTAATGGAGATAAATGTCAAGAAAGGGCTTAGAAATTGACTAAGGAGAGGAAGAACAGGGTTAAATAAAAAACGTAACATAAGCCACTCTAATTTCTAATACTAAATGAAGAAGCACTGATGATGCAATGCTTAAGTGCAGTATTGCAGGCAGACTCTGCTCACTGCCAGGAGTTCAATACTGCCAGGTCTCAAGATTGACTCAGCCTTCCATTCTTCCAGGGTTGGTAAAATGAGGACCCAGATTGTTGGGGGCAATATGCTGACATTGTAAACTGGCATTCAGCTTTGTTCGGGTATTTTCCCACGTGGTGCTTTTAAAGTTGTAGCAACGTTTCAGCAGAATCTCATCTGCCATCATCAGGCTTCTGTATGGTGTTTGTCTGGGAGTCAGACTTTTACAGTGGTTTCAGATTTAAATTTGGGGCAGCCTATTGCTGTGTCAGAATGGTTTTTTCTTCCTCCTGATTGGTTGAGAGTCTTGGTCTGTGTTTATTGGTCTTGGAGTTTGCTGTGTTCTGCTACTAGTATCTTCTGTCTGTTTTTTTTGGGGGGGGCTCTTTTTGTATCTTGATTGGCTGGCAACATTGTGTTACTTTATTGGAGGCCTTTAGTGCAGCTTGGCTTCGGGTAAATGGACGGCTATCATTAGTTAGGAAGCTGGGTTTCATCTGGGTGCCTGGTTGGGGTGTGTTTGAGATGGAGGTATCAGGGGGGATCTGTTTGTGCCCAGGTGTTTGCCTGGCTTGTGGTGTGGAGATTTGTTTGTTTGTGAGTGCAGGTTTCCAAATGATTGACAGCCTGGTGGAATCATCTCTTCTGTTCATGCTTTCTGGTCTTTTTTCAATCTCTATGGCTTCTCTGATGATTCTGTGGCTGGGATTTTCTATGGTGGCTAGGGTTTTGGTGCCATTGAAGTTGATGTTATGACCTGTGGCTTCCATGTGTTGGACAAGTGAGGAAGTGTGTTCCAGCTTTTTGACTGCATTTTTGTGTTCATCCAGGCGGGTGCTTATTCTTCTATTGGTCTGTCCAATGTATGTGGCCGGGCATGATGCACAGGGGACTTCATATATGCCTTGGTTTTCCAGGTCAATTTTGTCTTTGGGGTTCCTGAGGATGGCTGCTATTTTTCTGTCTGTTTTGAAGGCAGTCTTGATGATGGCAGATGAGATTCTGCTGAAACGTTGCTACAACTTTAAAAGCACCACGTGGGAAAATACCCGAACAAAGCTGCATGCCAGATATGTAAGTACCCGCGAAAACTTAAGAAAACACACACACACATATATATATATATATATATATATATATATATATATATATATATATATATATGTGTGTGTGTGTGTGTGTGTGTGTGTGTGTGTGTGTGTGTGTAATGTTTTCTGAGGTTCTCACGGGTATTTGTATGTGGATCTTTGGTTATTCGGGTTTTCTCCCGCATAAGATTGGAAGTATCTAGGCAATGTTTCGATGATATATAATATATTGTTGAAAGAAAGAAAGAAAGAAAGAAAGAAAGAAAGAAAGAAAGAAAGAAAGAAAGAAAGAAAGAAAGAAAGAAAGAAAGAAAGAAAGAAAGAAAGAAAGAAAGTCTTTTTTCTGTTTCTTCTTGCATTTCTTCCTCGCATATTTTTTTATCGTTACAGCATATATTTCAGTAGAATTGGATTGTTCAGTAAATACATACAGATCTCTTGCAAAAGATTTCTTTAAAATTGTATTGTACTACCTGGATCCTTTTCAGTGAATTACATCAGCCTGTAATGAAATATTCAGTCCTAGGTGTCGTGTCTGTTGGTAAAGAGACCAGGAGGCAGTGACTAGGTTTCAGCTCTTTATTGGTCCCCAGAACCGATCTGGCTCCAAGGGAAAACTTGCGGCTTTTTATTCTCAAGCTGCGGTGGCCACAGCCAATGGCACCACTTTGAATCTCCTGCGATTCGTATCCGCCAATCGCGGGAGATTCTCAGCGGGCCAATCAGCGTGGCTCGCTAACCTAATCAGATCACCCCATGCTTTGACCAATCAAAATGTGAGGTTTCAAGAATGCAAAAGAAGGTACAGAACACCCCTCTCCTCTTGGTTTGGTCCTACGTAACGTAGTCCTGTAAATAGGCGGGGCTCCACACTTGCCTACTGGACCTGCGCAGGTCAGTCGTTGGTTGGCTCCCGGCCGGTTCGGTCGGGTTCTCTGTGTCTCTCGGCCTCGTCGATGGAACTGCCTGGTAGGCCTTGCCGGGCCGCTTGTCGCAGCTCCCTCCTGGTCTACCTGGGCTGGTTGAGCTGCGGTTCTCGCTGCTCCCGCCCGGTCTTTCTGGGCTGGTCCAGCTGGCCTGGCTGCTTCTCCCTGGTGAGGCTTCGAGCTGGCTGCTTGCTGGTGAGTATGGTTGGTTTTCTTCTGGGTTTTGGTTCCCAGGGTATTCCCTCCCCTCTTGGCTTGTGTTAAGGGGATTTTCTGTGTCTGGTTGCGTGTCGGTTGTGTTTCTTGTAGCCGTTCTCGATCTTATTTGATTGATGTGGCGTTTCCATGCTCGTCCATCGGTTATTTGCAGCCGGTACGAGTGGGGACCTGTCAGTTGGGTTATGGTTGCTGGTACCCATAGTGAGTCTCCGGTTAGGTTTTTTGCGTAGATGGCATCGCCTGGTGCAAAAGACTGGTGCTTGCTGGAGGAGTTTGGGGGTTTTTCCGGGTTGTATGTGGGGTGCAGTCTGTCGAGTGGGGACCTTATTTTCCTCCCCATCAGTATCTCTGCCGGGCTTTTGTTCGTTGTTGTGTTCGGGGTTATATGTTGGATAAAAAGCATTTTATTTATTTTGTCTTGGATTTCCCTGTGTTCGATTTTCTGGATGGTTTTTTTCGTGAATTGAACCATCTGTTCTGCCCTTCCATTCGCTGCTGGATGCACCGGAGCTGTCAGTGTGTGTCGTATGCCCTGTTCCGCTAGGAATTTTTCAAATTCCAGCGAGGTGATTTGGGGCCCGTTGTCCGACACAAAGACATCCGGGAGGCCGTGGGTTGTGAATAGTTTGCAAAGTTCCTTGGTTACGGCCTCTGTGGTGGTGGATTTCATGTTGCTTACCTCCAGCCAGTTGGAGTAAGCATCTATGGTTACTAGGAATGTATGTCCCTAGGTGGGCCCGGCAAAGTCTATGTGGACCCTAGACCAGGGTCCCCTGGGGGTTTCCCATTCCAGGATCGGTGCCGTGAGAGGGCTCAGTCTGGTTTCTTGGCAGCGTTGACACCTTGCCACCCAGGCCTCGATTTGCTTATCCATCCCTGGCCACCAAGCGTAACTTCTGGCCAGGGCTTTCGTTCTATGTCCGGGTGCCCCTCGTGTTACAACCCCAATACCTTCCCTTGCAGTTTTTCCAGGATAACCACCCTATCCCCCCACAGTACACACCCTTTTTGCAGTGAAAGTTCCGTTTGCCGGTTCCGTAATGTTTTGAATGCTTCGTCATTGTCCTTTTCCAGCCACCCTTTCTCTACCCAATGTAACACCCGCGCCAGACGTTTGTCTTTATTGGTTTCCCGGGCAATGTCTGACGTGGTTATGGGTAGATCGGGCAGAGTCTCTATGTTGAGGGTGCTCGTTGTGGGTGCTGGGTCGGTGTCTAGATCGGGTAGTGGTGAGCGGCTCAAAGCATCTGCATGTGTAATAGTCTTACCGGGTCAGTGTGTGTGAGCCGGTAGCTGTAAGCGGCAAGGAATTCGGATCACCTTGTCATCCTGGGAGATAAAATGTTCGGGGTGGCCCAGTTTCCTGCCAGGATGCCCAGCAATGGCTTGTGGTCCGTGATGATTGTGAAGGTGCGGCCGTAGAGGTACTCGTGGAACCTCTTCACTGCTGTGACGATGGCTAGGGCCTCCTTGTCCAGCTGGCTATAGTTCCGCTCCGGTTTGGTGAGTGTCCTGGAGAAGAAGGCGATGGGCACTTCTCTTCCATCCAGGATTGTGTAGCTGAGGACGGCGCAGATGCCGAAGGGTGAGGCGTCGCATGTGACGGCGAGTGGTAGGTCTCATTGTATTGGATGAGGACGGCATCTGAAGTGAGCAGGTCCTTGGTTTTCCTGAAGGCGGCTTCCTCGCATTTCCCCCAAGTCCAGGTAGCCGCCTTGTCCAAGAGCCTATGCAAGGGCTCCGCCGCGGTCGCCTTTTGGGGCAGGAAAACATTGTAAAAATTAAGTAGTCCCAGAAATGCCTGCAGTTCCGTTTTAGACCTGGGTGTGGGGGCCTCTTTGATGGCTTTAATTTTGGTGTCGGTTGGGTGGATGCCGTGCCAGTCTAGGAGGTACCCCAGGAATTCGGCCCGCTCTGTGTAAAGTTGGCACTTTTCCCTCTTCACCTTTAGCCTGGTTTCCTTGAATTTGGTTAGCACCTCCCTTAGTCGACCCTCTAGTTCTGTCTGGTTGGCTGCCGATACCAGCACATCGTCGAAATAGGGCATCACCACCTTGATGCCTTGTAAGAGTCTCTCCATGAGGCTCTGGAAAATTCCAGGTGCCACGCTGACTCTGAACTGGAGTCGGTTACATCAGAAAGCTCCCCGGTGGGTGACTATGGTTTGCCCCTCCGCGGTTTCTTCGTTGACCGGCAGCTGCTGGTATGCTTGGGCCAGGCCAAGTTTTGCGAAAACCTTGCCTCCCCCCAGTGAGTGTAGAAGATGCTGCACTACTGGGACGGGGTAGGCGCTTTGTTACAAGGCACAGTTTAGGGTGGCCTTATAGTCCCCGCAGATTCTCACCGACCCATCGGGTTTGACTGGGGTGACTATTGGGGTCTCCCACCAGGCATGGTCTATTGGTTGTAGGACCCCTTGCTTGACGAGCTTGTCAATTTGCTCGTCAATTTTTGGTCTGAGTGCGAAAGGTACCCACCTTGGTTTTAGGTGTCTCGGGGGAACGTTCGGGTCTAGGCTGAAAGAGATAGGGGGCCCTCGGTACTTGCCTAGGGTGCTGTTGAATACTTCTTGGAAGTCCCGTGCCAGTTGTTGCTCCCAATCGGTCTCGGCGATGTGGTTGATGCCCGTGACTTCGATGCCGAGCGGTGCGAACCATTGCAGTCCCAAAAGGCTGGGTAGGTCTCGGTCCACGATTGTCAGGGGAAGGTTTGCAGTGCGGCCCTTGAATGTTATTCTGAATTGTCCGGTTCCGACTACCGGGATGCGGTTTCCCTGGTAGTCTTTAATGATTAGTCTCTGGTTCTCCAGTCCCTTCTTTTGGATGGTAGGCACCAAGCGTTTGATTTCTTGCCAGGCGACCATGGAGAGGTAGGACCCGGAGTCCACCTCCATCTTGCATGGCTCGCCTCCGATGCCTACCTCCACATAGAATTTTCAGGCATCGGTAGTTGATGCGTGGCCAATGATGACCATCTGGTGTGTTTCCTCCTTCCGCCGGGTCTTTCCGCCTCGTCGGGTTCGCCCGCTCCGGTCCCATCAGCTGTCAGCTGGGCGATCTCTGGCTCTGGGGGGTGTGCTGTCCCGTCTCCGCTCACTGTGGTCCTGCCATCTGGGGCTGTAGGCTTTCTTTAGTCGGCAGACGCGGGCGATGTGACCCTTTTTGTCACAGTGCCGGCAAACTGCATCGAAGAACCGGCACTCGGATCTAGGGTGGTCGCCTCCACAACCGGCACATGCGGTCCCCGACTTACGACCCCAGCGACTGCGCTGGTCATGTCCTGCCTGGAGCCGGTGGATTTCCTCCTCCTCGTCCGAAGTGTTGGAGGCGGAGTGGAATTCGCCATGGTGGGTGGTAGTTTCGCGGTGACTTGCTTCTGGTTGGGCCTCGGTCGCCCATCCAGGGTTGTTGTTTGTGGTGCGGTCCCTGGCGTCCGGTCTCCGCAAGTGGTTTGCTGACTGCCGGGTGGCCTCGGCGGCGGTGGCTTCAGCGATGGCATCGGCGAGGGCGATGTCGCCTTTGGCCATCAGTCGACTCTGTAAGACGGGGTCCCGAAGCCCGAGCACGACTCGGTCCTGTAGGGCCTCGTCCATGTCGGAGAACCCACATAGTCCTCCTAGGTTCCGCAGCTCTGCAACAAAGTGGCTGAGGCTTTCGCCCGACCTCTGGTCCTGCCGGTAAAACTCGTGCCGTCTGATGAGCGTGGTCATGGTGGGAGCATAGTGTTTTCGGAGTAAGGGTTCGAGGTCGGCCCAGTCCATCCTGGTGACGTCAGCAGGTTTCGCTAGGGCTTTCGCCATCTTGAACACTGTGGGCCCGCAGTGTGTCAGGAAGACGGCTCGTTTCTTCGGCCTGGTGGTGTCCTTCATGTCGCTGCATTTGAGGAACATGCGAAATCTGTCCATGTAGTATTCCCAGTCCTCACTAGCGTGGTTGAAGGATGCGGGAGGAGCGATGCTGGCCATCTCGTCGGTCCTGCTTCCATCGGACACGTGCTTGCTGGGGTTCAGGATCGGGATCCCATCCTCGTCGCCAGTGTCATGTCCGTCGTTAAAGAGACCAGGAGGCGGTGACTAGGTTTCAGTTCTTTATTGGTACCCAGAACCGATCTGGCTCCAAGGGAAAACTTGTGGCTTTTTATTCTCAAGCCACGGCGGCCGTGGCCAATGGCACCGCTTTGAATCTCCTGAGATTCATATCCGCCAATTGCGGGAGATTCTCAGCGGGCCAATCAGCGCGGCTCTCTAACCCAATCAGATCACCCCGCGTTTTGACCAATCAAAACGTGGGGTTTCAAGAATGCAAATGAAGGTACAGAACACTAGGTTCCAGCAAAAAATTAACTAACTGCCCATTTATTAATTTACTGATTCATTTATTGGACTGTGGGGTCTCTTTCATCAATTATAACTTATCATTTTAATGAGTCTAGCATGTCAATAGAATAATCAACCAGGAGATTATCCCATGGATGTTTGCATGGAACAAGTGATGAACAAATTGTTTATGTTAATTCTGGTTAGAAATGATCAATTATGATCATTGATCAGTCTTAATTAAATGTGTAGTAGATATTCGTAGCCATTCATAATGAATATCAAAATGAAAGCCCTCATCTGGCTGCATTGACAGTTCAGTATAACAAATCCAAAGAACAGGATCATAAGTATGGAATGGACAACAGAAATCTAGGTTCCTTGGAATCACACAGTGAAGGGAAGTTTCAAAAAGACATGCAATTCAGTCCATTACTTGGCACAACATTCAATTTTGTATCCAGTTCTGGTCATTACAATATAAAAAAGAGGTTGAGACTCTGGAATGAGTTCAGAGAAGAGTAACAAGAATGATTAGGGATCTGGAGGCTAAAATATGTGAAGAATGGTTACAGGAATTAGGTATGCCTAGTCTAATGAAAAGAAGAAAACGTTAGCCATAATATAGACCTGGAAAATTGGGAGAGAATGTGGGGATTAAATTACAAATTAATTACATCTACAGCATACAGGGAAAATCAATATAAAATGTTCTACAGATGGCACCTTCCTCCCGCTAGACTGGCAAAAATGTTTAACTCAGACCCAAATTGTTGGAAATGTGGAAAAGAAAAAGGCACTGATTTCCATACCTGGTGGACATACCAGGAGGTGAAAAAATATTGGAATACAATTAGACAATGGCGAGAAGAAATCAGAAATCATAAAATTGAATTTAATCTGGAAACATTTTTATTAGGTATAATAACACAAAAATGCAATAAAACAGATAGGTATATCATGTTACACATATTAACAGCTGCAAGGATTTCATATATACAACTCTAGAAAGAAAAAGGGGTTCCACCAGAAGACATGGTTATAAAAATAATAATAATAGATTGTATAGAGATGGACAGGCTAATGATGAAAATAAAAGAGAAGAGAAGATTCAATTTACTATAGGGCCTGGGATGCCTGGCATGAGTGGTTTAGAAATAAAAAGAAAATAAAATGGCAATTAGGAAAGGAATGAGGGAATATGTAAATATGTAAATATACAGGGGTGGGTTTCTGTCCACCTCCGTAGAATCGGTTGCTCCAAAGAGCAGCAGACATAGAACTGGTTCTATGTCTGCTGTTGTTTTGGCCAACCTGCCACCTGAGCTCTTACCTGACCTTTATTTCCTGCTTTTTCAACAGCAGCTGCTTTGTACGACACAGCTGCAGTTGAAAAAATAGGAAAAAAGGGCTTTTCCAACTGCTGCACACTTGCACGCAGCGCTGCTCAGCTGTCCTGGCAGCTCAGCAGGTCATAAATTGCACTCACGTGACTTTGCCCATGCGCGCGTGATGCTAATAGATAGAACCAATAGTTATACCAGTCGGATCCCATCCCTATAAATATACCATTGAGAAGATTGATCTGTAAGGATAAAAGATTTTGATTTATAGCAAGAGTAAGATGTACTGGTAAAGGAATATGTAAATACATATACTGAAAAATGTAAGGAGATACAAAAGATATCTTGATGTTGATAACAATGGACAAAGTTTTATTTTATGTTTTTTTTTAATTTGAAAACTTAATAAAATTTATTTAAAAAGAAAAGAAAAGAAGAAGACATGATAGTAATGTTCCAATATTTGAGAGGCTCCTAAAAAGTTGAGGGAGTTAAATTATTTTCAAAAGCACCAAAAGGCAAAGCAAGAAACAATGGATGAAAACTAATCAACGACAGAAGCTACCTAGAACTAAGAATAAAATTCCAAATGGTTATAGCCAGCAATCAATGGAATAGCTTGGCTTCAGCAGTTGTGGGTTCTCCATCACTGGAGACTTTCAAAAAGAGACTGGACAACCATTTGGACAACTAGGAGGTTGGACTAGGACCTCCAAGGTCCCTTCCAATTATATTAGACTATATTCTATGAAACATTTCAAACCAAAAAGAAAAAAGAAAAGAAGTCCAGTTGCCATGAACCAACTTTCAGACAGCTCTATTGGGATGACTGAGAATTTTCAACATAGAAATGGTGATTATGGAACTCTAAATGCTTCCTACTTTCTTAGACCACTGCCTGGATGCTGCTATTGATACCCTAGACAGCATGCTGCTTTGGGAATCTTGGAAGGAACATAGATATTGGTGTTTCATTTTTAGAATGCTTTTTATTTTATTTTGTCCATTTGCCATTGAAGGAATGGAGGTTTCCCCTTTTATTTTTCCATACAGCATGAGTGAAAGAATGGAAGAAGGAAAAAAGAAAAACAATAAGGCTTCAATTTAAAGAAAAAGGATTTGACATTTAGTAGTTTTGATACTTCCGAACTTTCTTCCCACAAATGGTGGAAGCACTTGGTAAGACAAAGAAAAGATCTGGACTGTTTTCTGAGAAGAATGTGGCATACTCTCCAGGGCCTCAAAATGCATCTTTAGGATCTAAGGATGTGATCATGATTCTATGCCTCTGACTCATGTAAAAGGATTAAATAGAGTTATGAATTTCTTTTCTGGTTCATTTCAGAAACAAACAAACAAATGAGGTTCTACTTATATAACTGTTACACTAAATGGAATTTGGGAGAAATGCTATGCCTTGTTCAGATGCATTAGGAACAATTTCATTAGGCTGATCTTTATCAAGTGACAGGGCTAATTGTACCTCTTGAATGTCTAACTGGGGATTTTTTCACCCAAAGTTAACCTGAAAGAGCAATGCAAAGTGAGTGCAGGGACTTTGACTATTAACTCCCCAGTAGCATATGAGATTGAACAAAGTTTCAGCTAATATGGCCAGCATATAAGATCTTGTTCTTATCTATTAATTTCATGGAATGTTTGAAGCCTAAGTGGAAATTGGAATGATAATCCTACCTTAAATTGAAGGGATTTTAAACATATATTATGGAATAACCTTGAATTCTCAAATGTAATGACAGGGTTTGGAAGGTATGTGGAACAGCGATTTATAGCTTTATTGCTCTGTTGAAGAAGAATGATCTGAATTCTTTGTATTTGATGGAGTTGTATGTATTTCTAGCAACTAGTTGCTCTTAGCATGAACAGATAAGATTAAAATACCAAAAAGAATACTTCAGGACACTTTAGCATCTTCCACCAGGACAAAGAAATGTTTCAACATAAATTCTATTTCTATATATGATATCTTAAAACCTTGCTAAATGTCCTGAAAAATATCCTTAAATACAGTATATAATGTTATCTATTCAGTGGTGAGAAAAGTAAGGTCCTGTAGGCAGGAAAAACCAAATAGGTATAGAAGAGGAGGTACTTGGCTCAACAATAGTAAAAGGGATCTAGGCATCCTGGTGGATCATTGCTAAAGTATGAGTCAACAATGTTCTGCAGCTGCCCCAAAAAGCTTAGGTTGCATCAACAGAAGGATAGGTTCATGATCACAGGAAGTTATAGTACTGCCTTATACTGTACTGGTGAGACCACACTTGGAATACCACATCCAGTTCTGGTCACCATGATGCAAAAAAAAAAAAAAAAGGATCCTGAGGCCCAAGAAAGACTTCAGAGAAGAGCAACAAAAATGAAAAGGTTTCTGGAGGCTAAAGCATATGATGAACAGTTGAGGGAGCTAAGGATATCTAGCCTATCAAAGAAAAGTATTCGTAGTTCTCTTCCAATACTTGAAGGGCTGTCACAGAAAAGAGGTGATTGACATATTCTCTAGGACATCAGAAGGCAGGACAAAAAACAATAGGTGGAATCTTGTCAGACTCAACCTGGAAATAAGGAGGAATTTCCCGACAGTAGGAATGATTAATCAATGAAACAGCTTGCCTCCCGGAGCTGTGTCTGCTCTCATGCTGGAGGCTTTCAACAAAAGATTGGACAACCATTTGTCCTGGATGGTATAAGCAGATTCAAATAATTTAACAATTGGTTTACCTGGAGTTGGGTTGGCTATCGTGAGAGATATGGCCCATCGCCATCCTACAGGTCCACCGCACATGAGGGATGAGCCTCCCATGACAGCCAATTTAACCCTGGACGAATGGTTGTTAAATTACACACACACACACACACACACACACACACACAATCAAAGTGGATCCCGGGTGCTGTTCTGCAATGGAGAAACAGGCAAAGGAGCAGCTGGCACAAGGGAAGGAGGAGGAACAGGGAGAAGTTTCTCCTTCCCTCATGCTGGCCGCCCCATTGCCTGTTTTATTGTCTCACTGCCAGACAATAAATAAAATACCTAACATAGTGAAGACAGAGAATAGTTATAGAACAGTGCTAAAAATGTGTCTTTAATTGGAAGTTTCTTTTTGATTCAATTTTCTTATATTTAAAAAAAAATGTTTTTTTTCCCAAAAAAATATGAGTTATAAAAAGTACCATGAAAAATACATAAGAATTATATGATCTTTAAAATTCTATTTACAATGTAGTGATTAAAATAAGCTAGCCATTCAAAGAGAAAAAAATAATACATAATAGTATATTTATATGTAACATTACACAAACAATTCATGTCATATCAATTTGTTAAGGATAAGGGATTAATTCAATCCTGAAACTTATAATTAAACATAGACTATTCAGAAACATAAGGCTCCATTTTTTTCATTTTTTTTTCATAGAAAGATTTTTCAGAAAGGCTTTAGAACATCTTAAATCTACTCTTTAATATCAGGAAGATATATTTATTTTCTTTTATTAGGATTATCCTTTGCTGAGCCACAGACTTGATACCGGGGGGCGGGGGAGGAAGAGCAATATTATATTTTGGGAATATAATATAATATTGCAATTATGTTGTCCATTATTACAGTTCTTTCCAAATTTCCTTAAATTTAAAATGGAGCTTCAGCTGGACAGGACTAAATCACAGGAGTGAAAAAAAAAATCTTAAGACCAAAAAGTTCATATGCAGTCTTTTGAAAACATTAAACACAGATAAGCATTATCCATTTTTTAAATCACAAGGAACCTTAAGACTTGGATCCATTGATTTTCCAAGACTAGATAATTTCCAAGTTTAAATCTGGGACTGAAGGAAGACCACCTTAGCTTATCACCTTTCTCCACTTCAGCACACAATTATTGTCTGTTCTCCCTGAGTTGTTTCATAGTTCATAAAAGACAAATACTTATTCATCTGGACAAAAAAGAGCTGTGTAGAATCTTTTCCTGACCCCCATGAACAGCATGGTGTATCTTGAAATATTAAATGCAGGGGATATTTGATATTGACCTGGTGTGGTAAAAACAATCTTACAACTGCTCTTCCAATGAATGGATGAAAAAATACTTTTATGCCTGAATTTGGAAACCTCCTTATTCTGAATCCTGAAACAGAAGACTTAAGCTTTGAATCTTATATTTACCATCTGGGGAGTTAGCCCCATGAGTTCAATGGGACTTTCTTTTGAAAGAACCATGCACAAAATAATACTGTGACTGCATTTAAATCATCAATCAAACTGTCAATACAGGTTCATCAATAAATACTTTCAAACACCCCTGAAAACATTGAATTATTGTTTCACATGAAAGAAATGCTTATATCATTGTGAGATGAGACATCTTAATTGCCTTTACCTTAGTGATCGATTCGTGCAGGCGGAAGGAAGAATCCAGCTTTGTGGGTATTGTCAAAGACACAGGGAAAACAGCTTCAGAAAGAAAGCTTGCTGTCTGTGTAAGAGGGAGAGAAACCTTTAAGACTTCGTATTGATTTCCTTCCTTAGAAGCTTTATTGGCTTTTGTCTACAGTTTAAAGGATTTCAAATTCTTTTAAAGATTGTGTTGATGATTACTTTATTTCAGTGATCTAGTTTATTCATTTCTACACACTGTTTCAGAAACAATGAACTATATTTTTCTTTTCAAAACAAGTAAGCAAACAACATACTGTTGTAATGGCATCCATTTTCATGTGTGCATGTCACTCGTTAAACACATTTATTATATTTTTTCATCTCAAGGAGAAAGCAACCTGTAGTAATAAACCTAATTTTTGAAAGGCAGAGATTACATACGTTCAAACAGAGCTGCAAAATCCAGAAGGATATGTGTGGCACACACACACACACACACACACAGAGAGAGAGAGAGAGAGAGAGATCAGTATTTAGCAGTGAACTTTTGACTTAAGCATTGGGATTATTGGCTACTTATTTATATACTTATGTACCTTATTTATAGACTACACCAATTAAGACAGACTCTGAGTGAAAAAGAAAGTTAAAAAAAGATTGTTCTTGTGAAAAAAATAAATAAAGTAACAATAGAATAAAGACTACAATTAGTAGTGTAACAACACAGGGATTTCCCACAATTAATCAAACACGATAGGATAAGGTAGTCGTGAGAGATTTGCAAAGTATGAGAGAAAAGGATGAAATGTATTTCTGGCAGATAATATAATCCAGGACACAGCATATTCAGTTCACCTTAAGTGAACACATTATGCAATTCATGTTCCTCAGGTTGCACAGTATGCCTTCTCTGCAGCAGCTCTGTGCTCAAAGAAAATCCTCCTGCTCCTCTTTTTGCTTCTTCTGCTACTCCTTTATCTCCTCCTCCTCCCTCCTCCCTTCATCAATATAGTTTTTATACACGTAAGCACACTGAAACAAAAAGATAAACACAACAGGGAAAACATGACATTTTGATTACAACTGGTAGTTGCACACAGCTACAGAAGATAATGCAGCAGTGAGGGGCAAAATTTTTGCAGAAGGAGCTTAGCATGGATCAAATTAATATTAGATTCAGCTAGAAAGAAGAACATCGAAACCAATATATATTTGTTGGCTTTTAGCAGACATAAATGCATGCTGAATAAAACTAATGGAGATTAATTCAGCCCAATAAATTATTATCCATTTACACAGTCAGCTTAATACATATATCAATACATATAAAGATCTTGCAACAGCTAGCTTAAATTACTGAGACTTTATTGTTTTCTCTTATTAAAATTTTACATTTGCATGCATTTCTTTGATTTTATACAAGTAAACTTTAAGATTAAGATCTTCTCCAGTCATAATATATACATATTTTAGTTATCCAGCATGTCTGTTTATATGAGCCTGTTGAAATGTTCAACATTTTGAATTTAATTAAATTTCCTTTTGATGGGTTACATTTTCTGCCCTTTTCCACATTAGGGATAGTTGCATGCATGTTTATCACAACTGTGAAACCTCACTTCTTTTCAAACTAAATATAGATATTAAACTCCTCACTTCATCATAAAACAATGTTCGGGGGAGGGGGCACCTTCTGAAGCTTTGTTAGCTTGGCAGTATCTTTAAAAGAAAAAGGAAAACAGTGACTGGATTTATACTGATCAAATTTTTTTACTACCGGTTCTGTGGGTGTGGCTTGGTGGACGTGGTATGGCTTGGTGGGTGCGGTGTGGCTTGGTGGACTAGACAGGGAAGGATATTGCAAAATCCCCATTCCCTCCCCATCCCACTAACCTGCTTTCCAGCTCCATTCTCCTGTGGAGGGGAACAAAAGAAGACCCAGCCAATCAGCTGGGACTCGGGAGGCAGAGAATAGATATGGGCTGGGCCAGGCAGAGGTGGCATTTGCCGGTTCTCCAAACTACTCAAAATTTCCACTACCAGTTCTTCAGAATCTGTCAGAATTGGCTGAATACCACCTCTGTGATGGAGGCGTATAATATTATAACATTAACAGTTTTGCTGGCGTCATTTCCAAATAATCTCAGTGTGGAATGTGACCTTTTTAATTGCAGTTTATGTAGCAGATCAATGCTTTTTTTTATTGCTGTAATGCTCAAAGCCCACTCTCTCTTTATGTGTTTTTGTTATGTGTGTATATCCATATAAAAATATTCAACAAAAATCTCCACTTTAATGTCCATATATACTATGTGAAATCAGTACATTTTCATACTGCAATCAGAAGTAGGATTAATAGTAGTTGAATGGGATTATGGTATTACAGATTAACAGAGTTGGAAGGGTTCTTGTTAGTCATCTAGTCCAACCCGCCCACCCAAGCAGGAGACCCTACACCATTTCTGACAAATGGCAGCCCAATGTCTTCTTAAAAGCCTCCAGTGATGAAGCTCCCACAACTTCCAAAAGCAAGTTGTTCCATTGATTGATTGTTCTCATCATCAGAAAAAAAAAGTCCTTATTTCTAGGTCAAATCTCTTCTTGATCAATTTCCATCCATTATTCCATACCTGGTCTTCAAGTGCCTTGAAAAATAGCTTGACCTCCTTCCTCAAATATTGGAACACTGCTATCATGTCTCCTCTGATCCTTCTCTTTACTAGACTAGTCATACCCAGTTCCTATAACCATGCATTGTACGTTTTAGTCTCCAGTCCCCTAATCATCCTGGTTGCTCTTCTGTGCACTTTTTCTACAGTGTTACTTTATTTATTTATTTAAAACATTTACACTTCTATCCATCTTCCAACCTACTCTGGGAGGCTACCAATCAAAAATTAAAACAACACATAAAATCACATTAAAACTATAAAAGTAAACAAATTAAACCATGAAAAACAACAGCGAACTGGCACCAAGTCAAACTTCTAATGCACAATTATCCAATCTACTTCCACTGCTTAGGGGAATATATTTTGCTGGACGAGCTGCTTATTGTTCTTCCCAAAGTAAGAACATTGTCCCTATGTAATAAGTGCCTGTATTGGAGGAACACATTTCTAAAAGTCTCCTGTCAAAAGTTAGCTGTCAGATGCTAAACTCCTTATATTCACATTTACTTGAGACCTGAATTCAGGGGATGATTAATGTCAAAAAGATGATTAATTCATTCTTTACTTGCCAGAAAGCTCTTTACTTTGCTGTAAAGTGTAGAAATGAAAGCTTTGGGGTTTAAAAGTAATATTAATGCTGCTTGAAAATATAACAGGATTGATTTGTCATGCCTGGCATCTCATAATGTGCCTGCTTGCTTCTGAGAACTTGGACTACCCTGGGGCTTTGATTGCTTTATGTTTTGCTAGCTGAAAGAGACAGAAAAGTAAAAACAAAACTGTTATGGATTAAACCATCGCAGCGATACAACCGAAACACCTTCGTCTTACAACAGGCTTGTAATCCTGCAATTCTCATTGGTCCGTGAATAGTGAGTCATGATTGGTCAGGTTTGGCCAGTCTGATTGGCTGTTAACGGAAGCCCCTGATTGGATGCTTGTGAAAGCGATAGACTCAGTTCATTGGTTGTTTAACGGCAGCAAGCTCTATAAAAGAGCTACTGCTGCCCAGATTTTCTGCTCCAGTCTTTCTTGTTAAATAAAGAGTTGAAGTCACAGTCTGATGTCTCGTCTCTGTTCTTGCGCCCATGCCCAGGACTTAACACTGGTGACGAAGATGGGATGCGGAGATGATAGAGCTGATTAGAACATATCAGACAAAGAAAGAGCACGTGGCGAAAGAGTGCACGAAACAGACGGCAAGATGACTAGCGGCGCCATACCACCCGCTCCATTCGACCCAGCAATCGAAGATTGGGACTCATATATAGATCACTTCCAGACGTTCCTGGAGACCAACAATTTAAAAGATGCTACGTCTGACAAGAAACAAGCGGTGTTCCTGACTCATTGTGGCCCCGCCGTTTTCAAAATGGCTAAAGCACTAGCAAAACCGGCAGAAGTGAAGACCATGGATTGAGACACCCTTGCTCCAATCCTCAGGGCCCATTACGCACCCGCAGTACCTACACTGATACGAAGACACGAATTTTACCAGAGGGACCAACGGAAGGACGAGAGCGTTGGTAATTTCATAGCTGACCTCCGGAACCTAAGAGACCTTTGTGGTTTTGCAAACTTAGAGGAAGCCCTAAGAGACCAAATAGTTCTGGGATTAAATGCACCGCACGTGCAGGGTAAGCTGATAGCGAAAGGCGACATCAGCCTTACAGATGTCATCGCCAACGCTACTGCCACAGAAGCAACCAGGAAGTCAGCCGCTCGAATGTTCCGAGCGAACACACCGCTTTGCCAACTCGCCGACGAGGCACCACTCGCCACTGAGAAGCATGCTACCGCTACCCACCACGAAGACCTCGAGTCATCCTCAGACAGTGATGAAGAGGAGGTCAACCGGCTCCACTCGAAACGAGAGCAAAAGAACCAGTGACGTCTGCACCAATGTGTGGGTTGCGGGGCAAACCACCCGCTATCGGACTGCAAATTTATCGACGCACTCTGCCAAAACTGCGGGAAAAAGGGCCACATCGCGAAGGTCTGCAGAAGCAGACGAGAGTCCAGTCCCAGCTGAAAGGAGAACAACCTCCGTCGGGAGATAAGCAAACCTCCTGAGAACCGGGACTGTCTGAACCACCAATGGAACAACACAACTACTACAGAAACCAAGCACCTGCCTTTTCAACGAGACGAGAAGAGGCCCACCAAACCATTATCATTGGCCACGCTTCATGCAAGGAAAATACGAGTGACAGTTTCTATTGAGAATCGACCATGTGTGATGGAAGTCGATTCGGGATCGTCCCTGTTGATGGTATCCTGGAAAACCCTCAAACAACTGATCCCTGCCATCTCCTGCCAGGACCTCAGCATGCAGCGAATCATCCTGAAAGACTATTAGGGGAACAGAATCCCAGTAGTCGGTTCCAGCAACGTCCAAGTATCATTCAAGGACCACACAGCAACGCTTCCCCTAACTGTCGTCAATCGTGACTGACCCAGCTTGTTAGGGCTACAGTGGTTCGCCCCACTCGGAATTGAACTAGCCGGCATACACCATACCAGAAATGACAACTAGGAAGAGACTCTCATCCAGGAATTCCAGGACGTGTTCACAGGAACAAGTACAAGGAGACCCCTATATCGTTTAATCTCAGCCCCGATGTAACTCCCATTCGGCTTAAACCCCGTCGAGTACCTTTTGCCTTAAAATCTAAAATCAACGAGCAGCTAGATAAACTGATAGCCCAGGGTGTATTGGAACCGATTGACCACGCCCATTGGGAAACCCCGATAGTAACGCCCATGAAGCCAGATGGTTCATTAAGAATTTGCGGGGACTATCGGGCCACCCTAAATCATGCTCTTCAACAGAGCGCTTATCCAGTACCAGTGGTTCAACACCTTCTTCATTCCCTGGGTGGTGGAAAAATATTTGCGAAATTGGACTTAGCTCAGGCGTACCAGCAACTCCCTGTGGATGCAGCAACTGCAGAAGCCCAGACAATGGTTACACATAGAGGCACTTTTAAGTGCAATAGACTCCAATTCAGAGTAAGCATGGCACCGGGCATTTTCCAAAGTTTAATGGAGAGACTATTACAAGGCATAAAAGGCATCATGCCTTATTTTGACAACGTCCTAATAGCTGCCCCCACTAAAGAATTATTAGTACAACGGCTCAGAAAAGTTCTGCAGAAATTCAAAGATGCGGGTCTTAAGGTAAAACGAGACAAGTGCCAACTTTGTACGGAGAGAGTGGAGTTCCTGGGATACCTTCTCGACAGACAGGGAATCCACCCCACCGAAAAAAAACTAACCACAATCAAAAAAGCCCCGAGACCTAGGAATAAGACAGACCTTCAAGCCTTCCTGGGACTCATTAACTTTTATAACATTTTCTTGCCCCAGAAGGCAACCGTAGCCGAACCCCTACATAGACTTCTCAATAAAAAGGCTCATTGGGTTTGGGGATGGCGTGAAGAGATAGCATTCAAAGAGATAAAAGACCTCTTAACCTCCGATGCCGTATTAATGCAGCACAATGAGACTCTCCCTTTGATGGTTACCTGTGATGCCTCACCATTTGGAGTAGGAGCCATCCTAAGCCATGTCCTCCCAAATGGAAATGAGGCACCCATTGCGTTCTTTTTGAGAACTTTGTCTAAAACTGAAAGGAACTATAGTCAACTTGATAAAGAGGCTGTCGCTATTGTATCCGCAATTAAACGCTTCCATGAATATGTATATGGGAGACTCTTTACCATAATTACAGACCACAAGCTGCTACTTGGTATTTTGGCAGGAAACAAACAAACTCCCCATATATTATCACCAAGAATGACACGTTGGTCAGAATTTTTAGCCGCCTATGATTACCGATTGCAACATCACCCGGGGAAAACCATTCCCCACGCTGACGCTTTGAGCTGCTCGCCACTACCAGACATTATAGAGGACCCTGCTCCAACTGTTATCGTACCACAAAAAGAAACCCTCAAATCGCCACCATTAACCACTCGAGACATAGCCTTAGAGACAAAAAAGGACCCTGTTTTGGCACGAGTCCTCAGCTGGGTAGAACGCAGTTGGCCGATCAGTAAAACTGATGACATGTTCAAGCAATTTAAAAATTGTCAAATGGAACTGTTCTCCCAGAAGTGTTGCATAATATGGGGAGACAGAGTCATAGTCCCGGAGAAGTTACAATATAGGGTATTGAAAATGCTGCATGAGGGACATCCAGGCATCGTGCGCATGAAAGCATTGGCCAGGAGTTACGCATGGTGGCCTGGTTTAGATAGATAAATAGAAACATGGGTAGCAAAATGCAGTAAAAGCCAGGAGACTCGCCCCACTCCTCCAAAGGCTCCCCCAACTCAGTGGGAAACGCCTCGAGGTCTGTGGTCCCGTATTGAAAATGATTTTGCGGGACCCACAAGAGGACACACTTTCCTCCTAACAGTGGATGCCTATTCAAACTGGCTCGAAGTCCAAAAAATGAAAAGCACTACCACAGACGCAGTCACTAAAAAACTGAATAAACTATTTGCTACCCACAGACTTCTTGATGTCCTTGTCTCAGATAATGGCCCCCAATTCACTGCTCTGCCATTCGAGCAATACCTGGCAGATTGGGGCATCCGCCATGCTTTAACATCGCCAGCTCACCCTGCAGCCAATGGTAGGGCTGAGCAAATGGTTCAATTTGTGAAACAGACCCTGCATAAAATGGACCACAGCGACATTGACGACAAAATAAACCGAATGCTTTTTATCCAACACATAACCCCAAACAGCACCATGAACAAAATCCCAGCAGAACTCCTGATGGGCCGGAAACTTTGCTCGCATCTTGATTGCCTCCACCCAAACTACATGCCAGAACAACCCCCGGGATCCAGCAGTAAGTGTCGGGCATTCCAGGAAGGTGACCTCGTGTTTGCAAAAACTTCTCGAGTGACCCATTGTGGGTCCCCGCTACCATAACACAACTTACGGGACCCCGATCCTATCATCTACAAATGGCAGATGGTAAGATGTGGAAATGCCACATAGACCAACTCCATTCCCGATTAGCGCTGGAACCTCCAGCTGGGGGGGGGGAAGGAACATGGAGGAGGATGAAGAAGAAATCGAAACCCAACAGCCCAGGGAATACTCACCATCCGAGGGAGAACTGGACCAGGGAGCAGCCTCGCCACGTGACAACACCACGACAGAGGTGGATCCAGGGAACCCGGAAGACAGCGCCGACAAGGGCAATCTGGAACTACAGTCTTCGCTATCCAGCCCAGCGGACAGCCCACCAGAACCAGAACCAGAACCAGAATGAAACCCGGTGGAACAGTGCAGGTTGAGCAGACAGGTGAAGCGGCCTGCCTATCTGCGAGAATACGTCACCCCACCCCTCAGAGGGAACCAAGGGGGGAGGGGTGTTATGGATTAAACCATCGCAGCGATACAACTGAAACAGCTTTGTCTTACAACAGGCTTGTAATCCTGCAATTCTCATTGGCCCGTGAATAGCGAGTCGTGATTGGTCAGGTTTGGCCAGTCTGATTGGCTGTTAACGGAAGCCCCTGATTGGACGCTTGTGAAAGCGATAGACTCAGTTCATTGGTTGTTTAACGGCAGCAAGCTCTATAAAAGAGCTACTGCAGCCCAGGTTTTCTGCTCCAGTCTTTCTTGTTCAATAAAGAGTTGAAGTCACAATCTGATGTCTCGTCTCCATTCTTGCGCCCATGCCCAGGACTTAACAAAAACAAAACCCTTCTTCTTGAGACATCTCATCTTTTCTTTATAAAGAGCCTAGCTTGACTAAACATGTTTAGACAATTGTGACATTTCAAGATAAATATACATTTGGTACAGGTCTGTGCAGGTTTTCAGCCTCACCAAGCATCATGTATAACGCAAGCTACTACCCACCAAATTGGGTGGTTTAACATTAGTTAAACCCATGTTCTCAAAACTGAGTCAATTCCTAAGCCCTTTCTTAATGTTTCCCTCCATTATTTTGGTTTTCTCTATTGTTCACATCACTGGACAGTCTGAAAAAGGCTGCTTATTTGATAGTATGAATCATTCAAAGTTCTTGGGTATCTTTTTGACTAAGACTGAATGACACGGCTTTAAAGATCTGCATATTTCAAATTTCTTTTGCTTTATTTCTTAGAGTGATAGAGCGATAAACTGGAATATCAAATGGATTACTTAGACTGAGGTTCAAATATAACATGTTATTAATAGGTGCTTTTGTGAAACATGCTAAACTAGTTTTATATTAACTTTGGTTAGATTTCTATGTCGTCTATGGTAGTGATTCTCAACCTGTGGCCTGGGGAGCCCTGGGAAGCTACAATTTCATCACAAGGGGTCCACGAAAGTTTGAAGAAATGTTATGGTTTAAACCTTGAGTTAAGCCTTGGTGGTCTGTGGTCATGGCACAAAAGAAGTCTACAGTGGAGAAAAGATTGAGAACCACTGGTCTATGGTGTTCTAATATTACAATTTTTTTATTTATGTTTTGACAGATTCCAAACACCAGAAAATGGGTTAACTCAGTAACTAAGTTGAAACTACAAGTTTTTCAAGAAACTCAATGACTTCCCTCTTTAAAAAAGTCAATTTTTGTTTTTGTTTTAATAAGTGATAAATATTCAATGTTCTGTTTGCATACTAAGAATATTCAGTCTCTGTCTTTAGTGCTGAAAAAAATCACTTAAGTGCTAAGTCTCAGATGATGAATAATTGGTGACCATCACACTGAAGTTGTATGCCATATTTCCAGGATAAATACTCCTACAATTTCCTCCTTGCTCACTTAAGTATTGCAATCATCTCTACAGATATACCTTTTGTCTCACCTCCTTATTTTTGTGAAATATTGTTTTGTCAAATGTCAAGATAGTGATCAGGTGCTCAGGCAATTGGTTATTTTGGATCCAGAGATTTATACATTATTTATTTGGCCAAGTGTGGTTAGACACACAAAGAATTTGTCTCCAGTACAGAAACACTCAGTGTACTGGAGACAAATTCCTTGAATGACTACTACCCTTGAAACCAAATAAATAATATAAATAAAAAAGAGAATAAAAAGGAGAATAAAAAGGAGAATAAAAGAGATAATGAATGTTCAAATGAATAAAGGTGTTTTAAGCTTGATTATTAGCTGAAGCAAACAGATTTAAAAGCATAACATAAAAACCATACATATCAAGCAAGATAATACCCAAATCTCTTACAAGTTACCAGGAGCAACTTAATAATGAGAGCAAGGTTTCTCAGAATAACCAATTTCCACAGTATCCAGGTTTCATGCAGAAGCTCCCAATAAAGAAAAACCCCAAGGATTTTATCAAAATATGGAACCATGACCTCATGGTTCTTTTATGGTCAGGAGATTGCAAGACCCAATCTTGACAGTGTGCTACATAACTCTGGAAAAGGAATTAAATGTCTTTGACTGTCATGGTGCGAAAAGTTTGGAAGCTATGTGAAGATTTTTTCCCTTCCCCTACTTCTCCTTTATACAGTAAACAAAAGGAAAAAGGTTGGCTCAGAATAAGCTCTAAACTTTTAGATGGTTTTTAGTATGAAAGAAAAATCAAAACATGTCACTAAACTCTTCAAAGTAACAATGGACTTCCACATTGCCATCACAGGTACATGGTAATTTTAGTAAACTCTTGAAAAATTAAAAAAAACAAAAGAATACTTCTTGCACTTTCTGCACCCATCCTGACACTTGCACTTTCTGCACCCATCCTGACACTGTTTTTTTCAAAGAGAAGATGAGAAATTTACAAAAAGAAAAAAAAAATGCTGAGATTGCACAACATGGCCTCCTTATGCATTAAGCAAAGCAATAACAACATTTCTGATGTTCACTGTGTTTTGAGGAATATGGGTACATTATATACGTACATTATCTAAACTTACTCTTTTTTTTTTTGAAACAATTTTTTATTAATTTTAAAGATAAAACAACACATCATTAACCATTAAATACATAAACACATAAAACCTCTTAACATTGTAAATCCTTACAAGTCAAACAAAACATTATTTTTATACAGCATAATTCCAATTTATCCCATCTCCATATGGACACACAAATATCTTTCAGCAAATTTCTCATTATTTCTCTTTACTCCTATTCAATTTCATTTCTCTTCCATATTTATCCATTTTATAGTCATCATATTCTTTTCTTTCTGGCTTGTTTAAATTATTCTCATCTAACATTCCTCCAAGGTTTTATTGATTCTTTTTTCCTTTTTTTTATAAAAAACAAATTTTGTTAGTTTTACCAAAAACACAATACACAAACATACAAACACAAAACATAAACAAAACTAAAAGATCTTTTCTGAAGGTTGTCTGTTCCCGGGTTAAAACTCTTCACACAGACACAAATTCAAACATCATATTCAACCCATATCTCCTTCCATATCTTATTATCATTTTCTTTTTTATATATATATATAAAAACCATTTTTATCAGTTTTATAAAAACAATGCACAAAGAATCAAGGCATAGCAGCTTATAAATTCTTTTCTAAGAAAAAATAATAATAAAAGATCAATAAGGCATAACATTTCCAGATTATAATATCAATATTTCATATAATATTAACTTCATATCTTGTCCCTACTTCTCCTTTCCATCCAAATTATTTATTAATTAAAATTTTATTGCCTTTTATCAATATACAAAATCCAAAAAAAAAAAAGCATATATATCCTTCCATATCTTATTACCATTTTCAACAACATTCTTTGTCTGTTCTATTTCCAATTATCCATTCATCTTTTTTTTCTTTTACTATACTTCTCCTGTACACCAATTGGAGTAACATCTATAACTCATTACCCTAACTTAGAAATACTACATATAGCAATCTTTCTTGGGATTCTGTTTAAAAGATTCTAAAATTACATAATAAATTTTATATTCTAAATATACATATAAAAAAACACTCTTATATACCCTCCAGAATCCCTCTTTTAATCTAAATTAAATTCACCCATTGTCTCTAAATAAACTTTTTTTCTTTAGGTCTTGCTTCCCCCCATTAAGGCTTCTCCTCCCCCCCTTTCTCTCTTGCTTATTCTTCTCCTTGCCCTTTCTACCCCTTTGCTTTTTCCCTTCGCTTTTCTTACTCCTTTTCCTTTGCTTTCTAACCTTGCCTCCACCTTTTCGCTCATTTTTCTCTCTTTTGGTTGTTTTTATAATTCTTAAAATCCCCTTTTTCTTATCCTTTTTCTCCTCCTCTCCGGAAGGGACCCATTGTTCATCAAAGATGGCTTCTTCTTCCTCTTCTTCCTTGTCCCAGTCCTTCTGCTGTGTAATCAACTTTTCAACAGAACATAACGCCATTTCTAAGAATTGAAACAAAGCGCCCAAAGTATCTTCTTTTTTATATTTTTGATATTCAATCTCTAGTTCATCCACAAACGATGCCATTATAAAAAGGGAAACTTTTTCCAAAACAACCACAAGTATTTTTAATCAAAGACAATCAAAAGCAATTAAAAAAAAAAGTTCCAAAAGTTAATACTTTTCTTCCTTCTTCTCTTTCTCTTTCTGGATTAATTTTTATTCAAAGAGGTCCAATTACCATATATCTTCCTTTGGGATCCACAAAGACGTTCTAGACAATCTCCTCCTTTTTCAGCTTCTGCTCCAATTTTTTTTCTCCCTTCCCACTTGCAATGACAATTTTAAATAATCAGAAATCCATACCTCCAGCAAAGATTTTCCAATTTCTTAAATTTTTCAATGTCCAAAAATCCCTTTGTCTCTTAGCTTCAACTTTCAAAGCAATCCACTTTCAATGTCTAATATATCCAAATATTTCTGCTATTTCCGTGGGGTGGGAGAGTAAAAAAAAAAAAAGTTCCCTTTAACAGCTTCTCCGCCGCTTTTCGCTCTTCTTAGGGATACAATGTATCCTCCAGCAATTCAAGCAGCTCAATTCCAGGCAATTTAAAAGGTGTTACTTGACCCGGCTCAGACAGAACTTTCACTCTTCACACTTCCTCCAGCACAGTTCTTACCCGGTTGCTGGCTTCTTCGTGGCGGCCATTGCTGACCGCCGCTCCACCGCCTTGGGAAAAAGGGGTTTTCCCGGAGAAGGGGGGGGTCTGCGACACCCCCACCTCCCTATCCAACTCCCCTCTCTCTTCAGCTGTCCCTACAGGGCAGCCATATCCCCCTGACCCATCTGGATCGGGGGTACCTCGACGGCTAGCACAGCAGGAATCGCGAGCTGTCGCGAATTCCTGCTGCCCCGAAGCCACGCGAAACCGGAAGTCCTAAACTTACTCTTATAGCTTGTTTGTCCTGCTAACATTTTCTCTTCGGTGAAAATTCACACTATAGATAACATTATCATGACCAGCTTGTAGGAACCTGTCCATTTGGGGGTTTAATTAGGTGCCCTTAAATTTCAGAGACCTTATTTGAATTCACAATGGGAGAGAGTGATCAGGATAGCAAAGTAGCGAATAAAGTTTTTGAAAGAGCTCTCCACTGTATTTGTTTTGAGGGAAACAGTTGCACACAATAGGTGAAATACAGATTTGTATCAATGTAAAAAACAATTCAACTTATACATCAGCTGTATGTTTAAAACATTTGGGAACTAGGTAGACTTATGTTCTGAAGACTCCAACAACATTCCTTGGAAGACGTGATATATTTGAAAGTTTCCTAATTAATCACTATTAGAAGAATTAATGAGGTTATATATTCTTTAAAATTATTCTTCCTCTGCAAGTCCTGTGCATGTGTGCTATGTATGCAAGTAATATTTCAGCAAAAAGAACACTAATATAATTCATTATTAGAATAATGCTGCATGTCTCAGAGATGAGTCATTGTAACTATTCATCTTTATCTCAAATGTTTGTCAAGACTTGGTGGGTTGAATTGATTTATTTTTTAGAAAAATCAGAGATAAAATATTGCTAGCTTAGTCACAAATGCAGAAAAATTGTCAGCACTGAATAGATAATTGTCTATGTAGAATTTGAACTTGCCTTTCAATGACCTAAGTGCTAATTTGTTGCTAATATTTATGTGCTGCTCCAATCCTAATGGATAACTAACAATCCAAAGAAAACAAAGGAAAAGGTAAAACAAGTAGCATAATAAACCACTAAGGGCAAAAACATGCTCAAACAATATGATTTCAAATTGTTTGCAACACTCACAATGGTAGCCAAGCAATGTTTTTCTCCAGAAATCAACAAATCCCACTCCTGGAATTTATTCAAAGGAAAAATACAATCCCTCTCTATGCTTTTCATAATTTTTGCACCAGGAATTGTGGTAGCCTTTAAAGCACATTTTGGGCAGTTTACAATGAAAGCATATTTTCAACCTTGATCGCAATAAGGAATAATTTTGTAACATTTGTTACCTCCTCTTAAATTACAACAAAAGTTTTCTTCTTTCCTCTAAATACACATATAAAAACACAATCTTATGTACCTTCCAGAATCCCCCTTTTATCCTTAATTAGTTTCACCCATTGTCTCTAAATAAACTTTTTTTCTTTAGATCTTGCTTCCCACCATTGAGGCTTCTCCTCCCTCTCTTTCTCTCTTGCTTATTCTTCTCCTTGCCCTTTTTACCCCTTTGTCTCTCCTCCTCCCTTTTCTTACTCCCTTTCGTTTGCTTTCTAACCTTGCATCCACCTTTCCTATCATTTTTCTCTTTTTTGGTTGTTTTTTCAAACCTTAAAATCCCCTTTTTCTTATCCTCTTTCTCCTCCTCCCCGGAAAAAACCCATTGTTCATCAAAGATGGCTTCTTCTTCCTCTTTTTCTTTGTCCCAGTCATTCTGCTGCGTAATCAACTTTTCATAAGTACATAACACCATTTCTAAAAATTGAAATAAGGTGCCCAAAGTATCTTTTCCATCTTGTTCTTCCATTTTATATTTTTGATATTCAGTCTTTAGTTCATCCACAAGCGATGCCATCCTGAAAAGAGAAACTTTCCCCAAAAGAACCACCCAAGTATTTTTAATCAAAAATAATTCAAAAAAAGTTCCAAAAGTTAATACTTTTCTTCCTTCTTCTATTTCTCTTTCTGGGGTTACTGTTTAATCAAGGAGGTCCGATTACCATATATCTTTCTTTGAGATTCTAGGTAATCTCCTCCTTTTTCCACTTCTGCTCCAATTTTTTTCCTCTCCCTTCCCACTTGCAACATCAATTTTTAAATGATCAGAAATCCATACCTCTAATAAGGGTTTTCCAATTTCTTAAATTTTTAAATCCAGTGTCCAAGAACTCTTTTGTCCCTTAATTTCAACTTTCAGAATAATTCACCTTTAGTGCCCAAAGAAATTTCAAATTTTCATCTGTTGTTTCCATGTGGTGGGAGAGTGAAGAAAAAAAAAAGTTCCCTTTAACAGCTTCTCCGCCGCTTTCGATCTTCTCAGGGATACAATGTATCCTCCAGCAATTCAGACAGCTCAGTTCCAGCAAATTTAAAAGATGTTGATTGACCCGGCTCAGCCAGCACTTTCACTTTTCTTGCTTCCTCCAGCACAATCTTACCCGGTTGCAGGCTTCTTCGTGGCGGCCATTGCTGACCGCCGCTCCACCACCTTGGGAAAAAGGGTTTTTTCCAGACGAGGAGGGGATCTGCGACACCCCCAACCCCCTGTCCGGCTCCCCTCTCTCTTAGGCTGTCCCTACAGGGCAGCCCTATCCCTCTGACCCATTTATATGTGTATTTAGAGTATAAAATTTATTGTGTAATTTTTAGAATCTACTAAACAGAATCTCAAGATAAATTAAGTGTTATATGAAGTACTTTTAAGTTAGAGTAATGAGTTAAAAGCGTCACTCTAATTAGTGTATAGGAGAAATATAGTAAAAGAAAAAAGATGAATGGATAGTTGGAAATAGAACAGACAAAGAATATTATTGAAAATGCTGATAAGATATGGAAGGATATATAAAGGTTTTGTTATGTTTTTTTGGGGGGTTTGTATGTTGATAAAAGGCAATAAAATTTTAATTAACAAGAAATAATTTGGATGAAAAGGAGAAGTTGGGATAAGATATGAAGTTAAATAGATAAAGTAAATATTGATAATATAATTTGGAATCATTATGTTCTATTGGTCTTCTTCTTTAATTATTACTATATTTTTTTAGAAAAGAATTTATAAGCTGTTATGCCTTGATTGTTTGTGCACTGTTTTTGTAAAATTAATAAAATTGGTTTATTAAAAAAAAGAAAAAGATAATAAGATATGGAAGGATATATAAAGTGAATATGATGTTTGAATTTGTGTCTGTGAGAAAAGTTTTAACCCGGGATTAGGCATCCTTCAGAAAAGATATTTTAGTTTTTTGGTTTTTTTTCTATGTTTTGTGTTTTGTATGTTTATGAAAGGCAATAAAATTTTAATAAACAAGAAATATAATTTGGATAAAAGGAGAAGTCTGGATAAGATATGAAGTTAAATAGATAATGTAAATATTGATATTACAATTTGGAATTATTTTGTATGTTCTATTGGCTCTCTTCTTTATTATTATTTTTTTAGAAAAGATTCTTCAAGTTGTTATGCCTGGATTGTGTATTGTTTTTGTAAAATTAATAAAATTTGTTATTAAAAAAAAAAGTTTTCTTCTTTCCATATCCTATCTCTTAGCGATAAACAAATCCATAAAGCATCATCATTTCAATCTTGTTAGTTTATTTGAACAAGCTTAAAATAAATGTGAGATCCAATCTGTTAGATCTGGAGCGTGGGTGCAAAGAACGGAGACGAGGCATCGAATAGTGACTTCAACTCTTTATTAGTGACTTCAGAACAGAGTGAAATACTAGGGGCAGCAGCAGCTCCTTTTATAGAGCTGGCTGCTGTCACAATAACCAATGATTTGAGTTTGCCACGCTGGGAGTGTCCAATCAGTGATGACCCGCTAGCAGCCAATCAGATCAGCCAGAAATGACCAATCACGATCCGCTGTTCGCGGGCCAATCAGAAGTGCAGGATTACGAGCCTGCTGTGGAAGCAAAACTATTAGGATTTTAAAATAATGCATTTGCTTAGTTCGTAACACCCCTCCCCCCTAGGTTCCATTTGAGGGGTGGGGTGATGTATTCTTACAGGTAGGCAGGTCGTTTCACCTGTCTACCTGATCTACATTGCTCCACCAGTCCTTGCGCTGACTCTGGTCCCGGTGGGCTGCTTGCTGAGCTCGGCGGAGCAGATGGTCCAACCTCTCCATTGGGTGACTCGGGGTTGTTATCTCTGCTGCTGTCACAGCTGTCATCCGGGACCCTTGGATTTGCTGCTGTCGCAGTGCTGCTTTGTGCTGAGGTGATAGTCTGACTGGGCTCTCCTTTGGAAGGTGAATATCCCTGGGTTGGTTGTGCTGATTGTTGGTTTCCAAGTACTGGGTCGTGTGCTAGTTCTTGTCCGGGCCCCTCGATTTCCCTTCCCCCCCAGGTTTGAGGTTCGGGGTTTGTGACGGGGGTAGGTGCCAGCCTGGAGTGCAGTTGGTCAATGTGGCACCTCCACATTTTCCCATCAGTAGTTTGTAAACGGTAGGAACATGGACCCGTTAGTTGAGTTATGGTGGCAGGGACCCACAATGGGTCACCGGAAAAGTTTTTTGCAAACACTGGGTCGCCTACCTTGAAAGTGCGATACCTGCTGCTGGATCCCAAAGGTTTTTCTGGTGTGTAGGCAGGGTGCAGATAGTTAAGATGCGAGCGAAGTTTCCGGCCCATCAGGAGTTCGGCCGGGGTTCTGTTTGTGGTGCTGTTTAGGGTAATATGTTGGAGGAGAAGCATCCTGGTCACCTTGTCGTCGATGTCCCCTTGCTCCAGCTTGTGTAAAGTTTTCTTTATGAATTGGACCATTTGCTCAGCCCTACCATTGGCCGCAGGGTGAGCTGGTGAGGTCAAGGCATGGCGTATCCCCCGATCTGCGAAGTACTGTTCAAATGCCAGAGTGGTGAATTGGGGGCCATTATCTGAAACCAGGACATCTGGCAACCCGTGCGTAGCAAATAGTCTATTTAGTTTTTTAACGATGGCTTCTGTGGTGGTGCTCTTCATTTTGTGGACCTCGAGCCAGTTGGAGTAGGCATCCACTGTTATAAGAAACGTATGCCCCTTGGTAGGTTCTGCAAATCGATGTGAATACGGGACCAGGGACCTCGGGGTGCTTCCCATTCAGTTGGTGGTGCTTTTGGTGGAGCTGAACGGGTTTCCTGACACTCGCTGCAAGTGGCCACCCAGGTTTCTATCTGCTTATCTACACCTGGCCACCAGGCGTAGCTCCTCGCTAGTGCCTTCATTCGCACGATGCCTGGATGTTCATCGTGCAATAGTTTTAGAACTTTATGCTGTAGTCTCTCTGGGATGATGACTCTGTTTATCAATCTTTGGCTTGAGTGCAAAGGGCACTCGATGAGGCTTAAGGTGGATGGGCTGAGATTAAACGATACTTGCCTAGCTTCTCAGTGAAAATGTCCTGGAATTCCTGGACGAGGGCCGCTTCCCAGTCATCGCTTCCGGTTTGGTTGATGCCCGCTAGTTCAATTCCTTGCGACGCAAACCACTGCAAACCCAGCAAGCTGGGCCAATCTCAATCGATGATGGTAAGTGGTAGAGTTGCGGTGTGGTCTTTGAAAGATACTTGGACGTGGCTGGAACCGGCAACTGGGATTCTGTTTCCTTGGTAGTCCTTTAATATGATTTTTTGAGTGCTGAGGTCCTGGCGACGGATGTCAGAGATCAGCTGTTTTAAGGTTTTCCAGGAGACCATTTATAGGGACGACCCAGAGTCAACTTCCATAAGACATGGTCGATTCTCAATTGTGACCTTCACTCGGGTTTTCCTTGCATCAAGGGATGAAGCGTGGCTGTTGGTGGTGGTTTGATGGGTCTCTTCCCGTCTGGTTGAAGTGGCGGGTGCTCGATTTCTGTAGTAGTGGTTCCATTGGAGGTCCCGGTTTAATGGTGGGGTGCCTGTTGTATGGCGGAAATTTTTTCTTCGGGTTGGGCTGGACCCTCGCTTGCTTCTGCAAACCTTTGCGATGTGGCCCCTCTTTCCACAGGAATGGCAGAGTGCGTCTCGGAATTTGCAGTCTGATCGTGGGTGATTTCCCCTGCATCCAGCGCATTGGTACGAAGGCTTACGATTTCGCTGGTCTCGCTGGTCACATACTGACCTGAGCCTGTTGACCTCTTCTTCCTCACTTTCTGATGAAGATTCGAGGTCTTCATGGTGGGTGGTAGTTGTGTGCCTTTCATATAAAGGTGCAGTGTCACTGGCGAGTGGGCGGTGCGGTGCGTTCGCTCGGCGCATTCGAGTGGCTGACTTCCTGGTTGCTTCTGCTGCACTAGCATCAGCTATGACATCTGCAAGGCCGATGTCCTCTTTCGCCATAATCTTGCTCTGGGTCATAGGGTCTTTGAGGCCCAGAATAATTTGATCTCTCATGGCTTCCTCGAGGTTTGCGAAGCCACAGAGTCCTCCAAGGTTCCTGAGGTCAGCGATGAAGTCTCCAACACTCTCGCCTTCCTGTTGGTCCCTCTGGTAAAACTCGTGTCTCCTGATGAGTGTTGGCACCGTGGGTGCATAATGAGCCCGTAGGATTGGGGCGAGGTTGTCCCAGTCCATTGTCTTGACTTCTGCTGGTTTTGCAAGTGCCTTTGCCATTTTGAAAACGGCGGGCCCACAATGGATAAGGAATACAGCTCATTTCTTGCCAGGCGTAGCATCTTTCAAATTGTTGGTCTCTGGGAACATCTGGAACCTATCCATATACACGTCCCAGTCTTCGTTAGCCAGGGCAAATGGAGCAGGTGGTATAGCGCTGCTGGTCATTCTGCCACTTCTTGGTGTGCTTTCAGCCACGTGCTCTGCTAGCGTTCAGTGAGTGTTCAGTCAGCTCTATCGGCTCCGCATCCCACCCTCGTCGCCAGTGTTAGATCTGGATTACGAGCCTGCTGTGGAAGCAAAACTATTAGGATTTTAAAATAATGCGTTTGCTTAGTTCGTAACACAATCTGGTGTAGTGGTTAAGACATCAGGCTAGAAACTGAGAAACTATGAGTTCTAGTTCTGCCTTATGCACAAAGACAGTGGGCTAACTTTGAACCAGTCACTTTCTCTCTGCTCTAGAAAGGAGGCAATGGCAAACTACTTCTGAAGAACATTGCTAAGAAAACTACAGGGATCTGTCCAGGCAGTTACTAGGAATCAAGCATGGTGGAATGGAGGGAATAAAAATATGGATAGGTTATTTGTCAATAATCCCATTGTTTAACCCTGCATTTTAGATCTACAATTGGCTGAACATGCAGCAAACTCCTCCTCCTCCTTCTCCTCCTCATCCTCCTCCTCTTCCTCCTCTTCCTCCTCCTCCTAGCATATTCCCACAGGTGCAGGATCTGCTTTTCAGATCATTGAATGCCACTTTGCATGGTCATCTGCATCTCCACAGTGCAGGCCCATGGCTTGCATATCTTTGCTGATGGTGTCTTACCATCTCTATTTTGGATGCCTGCAAGGTCGCTGGCCATTGACTTCTAGTTGGTAGACAGTGTTGGCCATGGTGGAAAGTGCTGCTCTCTGGACATGTCCATACCAGTGGACTCATCCTTCTCTCATCTTCTCTATAATTGGTGCTACATCAAAATGTTGTTGAATGTTGTCATTTGTGATTTGGTGAAGAAGGGAGATGCCTGATATCCAATGGAGCATTCGCATTTCCATGACATGGAGATAGCTTTCAATCCCTGTTGTTGCTGCCTAGCATCCAGTGCCATACAGCGCAGCAAACTCCATAGATTAAATCACATCTTCCTAATTAGTACAGACATCCCACAAAAGCTGCATCCACAAAGCATCTACGATGTCTTGAATCCAAATGGAAAAATATTGCTCTGAAAAATAGTATGGTGATTCAAACAACTGGCTAAAAGACTGAATACAAGATAAATTGCCTCTTCAAGATTTCTTATAATTTAAACCCAAGCAACCATTTTCAAAGATAATGATTCAAAGAGCTTCTATTATTCATCCAAACAATATAAACTATTGCACTGGAGCTATTCAAACAAATAGATGTAGTCTTCCCCAGACTCTTCTATTTGGGATTTTGGACAGTCAGAGATTGAAATTAATCTCTGCTTTTCCCCATTCCAAACTAGTTCTGCCTGCACATTTAGTTCATGAGGGCCTCTTCAGTCTTAAAGCATAATTTTGGTTTTGCTTGAATATTTTTCACAAGCACAGAATATTGGAGTAAGGTTGAGTAATTAAGGAAAAGATTTTATGTTGCAGAAGGTGGCCTGAACTGTATTGTGATGGCACAGTTCAATTTATACAACTTTCCTTATAAACAAGTTGCCAACTTTCAGGGATTATTTTAAATATATCTCAAAAGTTAGCTAATGGCATATTGGAAAGCTGCTCAACATATGAAGATTATCTAATCTAGCTGATAAGGGGTTTCCATCCTGCTTCTAGGCTCCTAAACTGACATCAGCTGACATTGATCAATGCTATTCTCCCTTAAAACAAATGCCTGAAAATAAACTCCTGTCACCTAACAGCTGAAGTGAAACACAGAAGGCCTGCAAAACAGATTGGAGCAAATCCAAAGAATTCATTGACAGATGTCACAGTCTTGCAAGCAGAACCACCCACTTTGCCTTGTTCATAAGAAACTGCTTCAACAAGAGCAGGGCAAAGGAAAGGATAGCACATTAGGCTAAGATTAATCAGCTGATACATAAATTTTAGGGGACATGATGGCTTGGTAATTAAAAATGCTGAGCTTGTAAACTGGAAATCTGGATTCACGACCTGAGCTCCATAAAATGGGCTGAGCTCCAATTTCTGTCCCATCTAGCAGTTGGAAAACATGCAAATGTGAATAGATTAATAGATACCACATTGGTAACAGTGTTCTGTGAGCCTTTGGCATATGACCATGTTGGCCATACCAAACTGTGGAAGACATCTTTGGAGAATACTGGCTCCCTCAACAAGAAATGGAGATAAATACCTTGCCCTAAGAATCAGACTCAACTGGACGGGGAAACCTTTACCTTTTTACAAAAATTGCCATAGAAAAGGAAGACAAATTTTGCTAGGAGTTCCTTTTAATGTAAGTGATTCTGTAGCACTGATGTTTTTTAATCAAAAACAACTGCTGTTCCCTGGGCATTAAAAAAAAAAGCCAGGTATGTATATGGAGTTTAATATGTGATCACGAAGTACACTTTAAGATCAAGAGTCAGATCATTGTGGGCCTTTCCTTATAGCTGCATTGAAAGGAACAAAAGTAGGTGAGCACGCTTTGGTCTGCCCTCCTCATGTCAAAAATGACAGAATGGTGAAATTTCTAATGTTAAATCAGGGTAAGAGCAAAGAAGCAAAAATTATACACATTTCACTTAGGTATCTTTAATGCTAGAATAAAATGGATTGAAATCAGAATCTTGGAAACTATAAGAGGAATTTTCAACTTGCATTTATAATTGTGTTTGTTTGCACAGATGCAATCTGTATGTTTTGAAATGCTTCCTTGTTACCTGGATTAAGTATGACATGAAGGGGCCAACAGACCTGTCTTATATCTCCTGATTCTTTATGTCTATCCAGATTTTCATTCATTTCCCTGCAATATCTCACAGACTAATCCTTATTCTTCTCCAGCAGAGGGTTGGACTTGAAGATGTCCAAGGTCCTTTCCAATGAACTCATTAAATGATGTTATCTTTACAGTCTTAATGGAAGAGAAATTAAGGCAATACGTTGCTGAAGTTTCCTGACTTCACTTATTCTTCCATCAGATGTCATGAGCCAACGGGGAAAAATAACCTCCAATTACTGTCATTTATGTGAGGTATAAATATAGGGAATGTGGTGGCTCAGTGGATAAGACACTGAGCTTGTCGATCGGAAAGGTCAGCAGTTTGGAGGTTTGAATCCCTGGCACCACACAATGGAGCGAGCTCCCATTACTTGTCTCAACTTCTACCAACCTAGCATTTCGAAAACATCAAAAAATGCAAGCAGAAAAATAGGGACCACTTTGGTGGGAAGGTAACACTTCGGCGTTTAGTCATGCCAGTCACATGACCACAGAGACATCTTCAGACATCACTGGCTCTTTGGCTTTATAACGGAGATGAGCATCACCCCTTAGAGCCAGAAACGACTAGCATGTATGTACAAGGGGAACCTTTACCTCTACCTTTTATGTGAGGTATGATTAGGCAAGATATGACTACTAACATAGCTGGTGAGGTGGGTTTAGCCATCTGTCAAAACATAATCAGACCTTCCAAGGTGACATCCTTTTGCACCCAGATTATCTATTCATAGAATACCACTATTTTGGAAAAATATTATTTCTGTGCTTGGATCAGCCTTGCCTTGCCTTTTTCAGCATATATAATATGAAGAGAGTGGTGAGAGTTTCCTATCCTCTCCCTTTCTCCCACATTTTCTTGTCAAGATTGGGTGGTAATGGCAACTATCGGGTCTCACAAACAGCCATAGAAAAAATAATAATCACAGAGAAAAATGTCAAGCAACCAGAAATGAAGGGGGATATCTGGACCATAGATACTTTTTTTTTTAATCAGTCACATTAGAAGACAATAACCTAGTATGATAAAGAGTGAGCCACGGTGGTGAGTAGTTAGAGTGCAGTACTGCAGGCTACTTCTGCTGACTGCCAGCTGCCTACAATTTGGCAGTTCAAATTTCACTGGCTCAAGGTTGACTCAGCCTTCCATCCTTCTGAGGTCAGTAAAATGAGGAGCCAAATTGTTGGGGGCAATATGCTGACTCTGTAAACTGCTTAGAGAGTGCTGTAAAAGCACTGTAAAGTGGAATATAAGTCTAAGTGCTATTTCTATAATAATACAAAGTGGAAAATAATTGGGAAGGGAGGAAGATAAGGTGGGTTAATATATATTGTGTCATTATCTTCACTGAATGAAGTGCCATAGATTTTGTCCATTACAAGACTTGAATCACAAGTTGAATAACACTGTGTGGTACAGGGGCTTAAGGATGCTGGATCTGCTGAGCTCTAGTAGCATTATGGGAGGGGGTGACTTCCCATCACTTGCCTGTTATCTCCTGCCCTGACCCCCAGCACTTGGAAAACATTATTGCAAGTAGATAAATAGGTACCACTCTTGTGGGAAAGACTAGCTGCATGAGGAATGTGAGCTGGCACTAACCTACCCAGACATGAATTGAGATCGGCAGAAGAGGCCCCAGAAGATGTCACCATCTGAATGCCACTAGCTGATGGTACAACTTAGCTCACACCCTGTGGCACAGTGTGGAAAAGCACCCAAATACAAAACTGAACAAACTAGCAATTCAGCTGTCAGAACTACTCTGTGAAGGGTAGATCTCCCTGATAAATGTATGCCATATGAAATAAATAAATAATAACTCTATAGCCAGCTAAAGACAAATGGTTTTCAGTTATTTACAACATGTACAATAATTCTCTGAAACTTTCACAATTCCCTTTCCTTCCATTTACTCAACTATGAAGTGCCTTCAAAAAACTAACAGTAACCACCTTTTTCCTACTGTTATTTTCTTCCCTAAAATGCTTATGATTTTTGAGTCGTGTTCACATACCATGATTAATTGGTTTCTGCATAAACCTATTTTCTGCAAAATACATTGAACCAGAAACTAAGCTAACAGGCTCTTCCTGCAGAACACACTAAATTATTGCTAAACTATTATCCAGAATTAACAATAATTGAACCTGAGACACTGTACAAGTCTATTTGCTAGGGTTTGGTTTTTTTTACCCAATCTTGCTCAGGAATATCACAGGTCAATATGTTGTACAATATATTTAACCACTGAAACAAATTTAAACAGGAAAGAGTGCATCCCATGCAAAGCCATATTATATGCACATACTCACATACAGAAATTTAAGGAAAACTAATGTGCAGCTTCTATTATTTATCCTAGTTAAACATGTTATGTGATCATGGATTTTATGCTTCATTAAATTACGTAGTCCTTTATTAACAATAACATTTGGGGCAAGTAACTCTGTTACTAAGTGCAGACATAATTCACAAAGTGAATAACCAGGTGACTGTGATAGGGTTATGACCATACCTCCTTACAGTCATTAAGCAAATCACCATGGACTTTAAGTAAAATGACACATGATGACTTAAAATTTTAATTTTTCACTTAGCAACAACATGTAGACAGCAGAATAGAAGAGAACTTAACAGAAGATAATAAAATATAATTACAAATAGAAAACTTTGTCAAAAGAAGGCAGAGGTAATAATACCAAGAGTAATAAGTGCCTTAGGTGCAATCCCAAAACAACTGGATTACCACATGAACACCATTGGCATTGAAAACTTCACCATCAATCAATTGCAAAAGACAGCTTTACTTGGAATAGCTTATAGCCTGTGACGGTACCTTTAACACCATCAAACATCAACATCTGCTTATTGCGATTCCTTGGGAAGAACTTGATAGGTGGATAAAAATGCCAAATCCAGTCTGAATATCTGGCTGACTGTGTGACCAACCCTTGTAAGAAGATCATAATGTATCAAGCTCTGAAAAATTGAAGATTATGGCATGAACCAATTCTAGTGATCTCAGTGTTACCAACCCCTTTTGCTGCCAAATTAAAAAAAAAAAAAATCTTGGACAGCTTTTAGAAAATCTACACATTGACAAAATTATCATCTCTCAGTGACAAAAGGCCACACTACTTGGATCTGCAAATGAAGTACATTGATACATGATGACAGCCGAAGTTTGTGGGAAAAATTAAACACATCTGAAGGTCAACACCAGATAAAGAAATGTGATTTCACTTTAGTGTATACAGGGGTGGGATTCTACAGGTTCACACCTATTTGCTAGAACCGGTTGTTAACATTTTAAGCAGTTCGGAGAACTGGTTGTTAGAAGAAATTACTGGACTAATCCTGTAAGGAAGGCAGGAAGGAAACATCCTGGTGTTGCTTACAGAAACTGCCTCTCCGTTAACCCTTATTACATTCTTGGCAGGACTAGACTTTCTGTCTCAGAAGCCTCTCTGGAGGGTTTTCCCCCCCTCCTTTAATGATATTTTGCTTGTGTGGAGTGACCATTCAAAGTTACAAAGGCACTGAAAAAAATGGCTTATAACCATTTTTCAAACTTACGACTATTGCAGCATCCCCATGGTCACTAGAGGCCAGGTGAGGAGATGCATGATGTTTAATTGGCCATGCCCAGCCAGTCAAATGACCACCAAGCCACACCCACCAACTAAGCCACACCCATAGAACAGGTTGTTTAAAAAATTGAATCTCACCCCTGGGTGTATATATAATAATACTATTTTAACAATTAAAAATAATACAGGCAGTTCTTGACTTACAACAGTTCATTTAGAGACCATTCAAAGTTACAATGGCACTGGAAAAAGTGACTTATGATTATTTTTCACACTTACGACTGTTGCAGCATCCCCATTCTCATGGTCACATGTTCAAAATTCAGACCCTTGCAACAGACTCATATTTATGATGGTTGCAGAGTCCCGGGGTGATGTGATCCCCTTTTGCAACCTTCTGACAAGCAAAGACAGAAGCCAGATTCACTCAATATCTGGGGAAGCCAGATTCACTCAATAACCATGTTACTAACTTAACAACTGCAGTGATTCACTTAACAACTGTGGCAAGAAAGGTTGTAAAATGGGGCAGAATTCTCTGAACTGTTTCACTTAACAACAGAAATTTTGGGCTCAATTATGGTCATAAGTTGAGCACTACCTGCAATAGTACCAAGACCTAGCCCATTAATCTCTGTAAGGTATTAAAACTCATTGTCTGTTGTTGAAACCTTTTCAAACACCCTGAATCGTTTTGATGGTTACCAGACTCAGCAAATCACCAAGTGAACATTTGTAGATTTAATATCATTGCCAAGTGCACCTGCAGCTCCTGCTGTCTCTGAACTTTATTACTAAATCCCACAAGGCCCCCAAAATAAATCTTTACACAATAAAGCTTTAAAACCGCGTATATGTAGTGCACTAATTCTTCATTCTATTTTATTGTAATGTGTTCCAAAAGATCTTGGCTGAAAAATACATGCCTTAAATTTAGGAAGTAATGATAGTGATCATTAACACTTTTACCCTGCTTTTTAAGTCATGACACAAGGGGTGCTTCTTTTATTTTACCTTCACAGCAACAACTCTGTGAAGTAGGTTAAGTTGAAAGGTAATGATTTTGCCAAAATTACCCAGAGAGCTAGATGTTTCCATTCCCACTCTAATACCTTTGTCATTACATCACATTATATCTGATTGGAAGATACAATCATCAAATCTCTCGTGGAGGACAATTTTCCCGAAGGCAAATCTTCAGTGAATATGAATGAAAACAAAAGTTCAGGATGCATGAATGCAAGCAAAATTATAAAAATGTGAAGCAATTTAAGAATATCAAGCTTGAACGAGAGCCATCTCCAACAATAATCCATAGTCTCCTCAAGGATATTTTAGTTATTTCTTGGATCCTTCCCAATGTTTAATGAAAAGAAGAACTAGGAGTGATATGATAGCAGTATTCCAATATTTAAAGGTTGCCAGTTGTGGTGGGATGCTAATTTCTTTTACTACTGGTTCTGTGGGCATGGCGTGGCTTGGTGGGCATGGCAGGAGAAGGTTACTGCAAAATCCCATTCCCTCCCCACCTCACTAACCTGTTTTCCAGCTCTGTTCTCCTGTGCAGGCAACCAAAGAAGACCCAGCCAATCAGCTGGGACTAGGGAGGCAGAGAATAGATGGGGGCAGGGCCAGTCAGAGATGGGATTTGCCCGTTCTCTGAATAACTCATAATTTCTGCTACTGGTTCTCCAGAACTGGTCAGAACCTGCTGAATACCACCTCTGGTTGCCACAAAGAAGAGCGGGGGGTTAACCTATTCTCCAAAGGCAGGACATGAAGCAACAAATTGAAATTAACCAAGGAAAGAACCAACCTAGAACTAAGGAGAAAATTCCTGGCAGTTAATCAGTGGAAAAGCATGCCCCCAGAAGTTGTAGGTGCTCCAACACAAGAGGTTTTTAAGAAGAGATTGGACAACCATTTGTCTGAAGTGGTATAGCGTTTCCTGCTTAAGCAGGGGATTAGTCTAGAAAACCTTCAAGGTCCCTTCTAACTGTTATTCTGTTATTCAATGTCTCTGCTTATTCTTTCTCAACCTTGCCAAAGAGAATAATATTTCTATTATCATATAAGATCATTGGTATAAGAACTGGCTGTGAGGGGAGCAAATATGAAATGTGCATCACAGTATGACAGTGAAAACTTTTGTACTTGCACTGTGACATCACCACAAACATTTCATCATTTTGCTTTGTTCCTGATTGCATGCCACAAATATATTATTTTCTTTTTGCTGAGCATTGCTTCCAGGCTATAGGCACTCTTTTTTTATTCCCGGACTCACTGATGGAGTCTTCTTGCATTTCATGGTCCTCTTACGAAGCATCTTCAGATCTGTAATTCAGAGATGTCATTTTCTTCAATATGCAACTTTCACAGGTGTATAATCTCTCTAGAAAGGCTACAGCTTTAACTATTCTTATCTTTATTGTCACTGAAATGTCCTTATCCTTTGTGTTCATGTAGGTTTGTCATTGTTTATTTCTCTGGAATTCATTTCCTCTTTACTTTTTGCAACAAGGAAGGGCAGTAATAAAATAAAACTCTATTCCAGAGAGAAAAGGATATATGCTCTAAATGGATTGTTTATTCACTAATGCAAAAGGAAGATCTTTTTTCTTTACATTATACAAAAATAACACCCATTGTTTTTCAAGCAGGTTCTTTGCAGGCCAACAAAAAGTCATTATTGAACTGCCTTGGAAAAAAAAATCAATATCACTATGACCATCATCATTATCATCATTATTATTTCAGTCTGTGGCTAAGATAAGTCCTAGCAAAAAACAGATATTTATGCACAAGGATTCTAGAGACACAATTTACACTTAGCAAGAGCATCAATCTGAGTAGCAAAATAAACAAATAACAAAACTAATTAACTATTATTTTTTTTAAAAGAGGGGTAAGCATCTCTATTGATTTATTTAAAAGGCTACACTGGACAGCAAAGATTGTGCTTCCTGAACATTTTTGAGTGTATCTTATCATTTTGGCTATGCTACATACATGAAAGAAACATACAAAAACATGGAACTATTGTTGAACTACATTCAGTACACCAAGCACATCTGGAACATCTATGGAGATCTACAAGTTTTAGCTCTGCTGCTTGAATGTAGCATGGATACTGTTGTTACATATCTGAGTGGGATAATTGTGCAGCTGAATTGCATCATACTAAAAAGAATCAGCTACTCTGAAAGAATTTGGTTATAGAACAGAAAAATATGATACAGAAACCACTTGTTGACCCAACAAAGATATCTTTGCCTCCACTTTACATAGAATTTGGACTGATGAAAAATTTTGTGAAAGTGATGAACAAGGAAGGTGAAGGTGTTCATTATTTGAGATAGATCAGGAAGGCATTTTTGTTGGTCCACAGATCAGATAAATCATCAATGACAAGCAATTCAAGACTGCTGTTAATGGGGTCAGAAAAAAAATCATCTGAAAAGTATTCAAGAATGTCGTTGAGAATTTCCTTGACAACTACAGAGTAGCTCAGTGGTGGGATTCAAAAATTTTTACAACCAGTTGTGAAAACTTCTGGTTTGAGCTTCTTCAATGACAGACTGAAACCTCATCTCTGTGAGGCTTCGATCTGTGTTTGCCGCTGGAGTGCCCCAAGCCAGCTGGCTTTGGGGCTAAGCCACCCTGTACAGGTGGTGAAGAGGGGGGAGACTGCCTGTAGGGTTGAGGAGAGCCGCATCTCTCCTCCCCAGCTGGCCATTACTCCCTTTCCCAAAGACAGTTGCAGCGGTGGTCAGAAATGGCCATCACAAAGAAGAACTCGACCGGAAAAGAATGTGCAGGAGGAAGATAACAGGAGAAAGTTTTGGTTGACCAGATCAAACAGCAAAAGCAACAAATAAGGTATCCTGGAATTGAAACTATTAAAAAACAATAACATTGTTTCCTAAGAAGATTTTTAAGCTGCAAAGGAGAGAGAAAAGGGAAAAGATTTGGTTTTTTTCTCTCCTTTTCCAATACTGACAGCTAAGAGACTTAAGTAAGAAATTGGAAAAAAAATCCACTTTGACATCAATAGGCATTTAATGCTGAAAATAAAAAGTCAAAGGGGTAATAAAGATTTCTGGATAATTAAAAGCTTTTGAAAACAGGAAAGAAGAGAAAAAATAATAAAAGGGTAGGATCTGGAAGGGAGGAGACTGCCTGGAATTAAAAAATAATTTACAGCAAAATCTCAACAAGACTTCCAAAAGATACATTCTAGCTGAAATATTGCAACAAAAACCCCAGGAAGAGAAAGAAATAAGAAGATATAACTCAGGACTATCTGGATTACTTGATGATTTCTGGATTATTGGTTATTGTTTTGAATGACTAAAATCAATCGGGTGGTTGTTTAAAACTGTTTAAAATGGCTCCACTTTTAGAAGAACTGAAAGTGGAACTTAAAAGTACAAAGAGGATGCACAAGAAGGGAGAAGTTCTTTTGGCCTGCAGAACAAGATTGAGACAAAGAAGAAACCATCTTTAATGAACAAGTAATCTTAGATGGGGGGAAAAAAGGAAAGGGGGGAAAGAGAATGGAAAGATTAAGATTTGGAAAAACAACTCCAAAAAAAAAAAAAAATAGAGTGAAAAATAAGTATAAAATCAGAAAGCAACAGAAGAGGGAAATGCAGAAGAGAGAATTAGAACTAGAGAGACAAGGGAGTAAAAAGGGAAGGGAGAAGAAGAGAGGAAAGAAAGAAAGGAAAAGAAGTCATAAAGGATAGAAACAAAATACAGAGAAACAGGGCCTATTTAGAGATAATGGGTGAAAATTTAATGAAAAAAGGGATTCTGAAAAGGTACATAAGGTAGTATGGTTATATTAGAAACAGAAATAATTTTAGAAAATATGAAACAATGTATGATTAAAATGTCTGATAAAATAGCTATCGTAATTCAGTGGAATGCTTGTCAATAAATAAATGTAATAAAAGTTATATTTAATGATTTATAAAATATATGTGAAGAGAAATAAGGGAAAAATTAATTGTGCAGATTATATGTGTACTTAAGGAAGTATGATATTTAATTGAAAAGAAGTGTTAAAGATGTTAAAATTTTAATGATTATTAATGATAGAACTCAACTGGAACGGAATGAGGGTTTATAATTACATATATTTACAATCCTTTAAAAAAAAAGAGAATATAGTGTGTATTATAAAAATGTACCAAGCAGAATTCGATTGGAAGTTATGTATTATATATTATATTGAAGGTCATAATCTTAAGGTATGTATTGAAGTTTAAAGAAGAGTTGAATGGATGTAATTAAAAGATATAAAGGTGTCATACTCCAATTAGTAACTACAGGAGAAAATTTGTTTAATGAGAAAAGATAATATGAAATTGAAACAGAACAGACAAAAGTATAAATATAATTATTTGAATTGAGATGAGATAATCAAATTAAAATTGAGAAAACCAAAAGAGGGGAAAAACTATATAGAAAATGTAAAATAGTATAAGATATGGAATAGAATACAAAAAGGAGCATGAAATTGAGTTTTGTGTCTGTATAAAGAAGTTCAACCCGGGACCATGCTATTTTCAAAAAAGATATTTTACTTGTATTTTGTATGTGTTAAAACCCAAATAAAACTTTATTTTAAAAAAATTACTACCAGTTCTGTGAGTATGACTTGATGGACATTGTTAAGCCTGGTTTCCCCAACCAGGGTTAGGGAGACAAGCTAAACAGAATGTGCAGCGTTAGTCAGATAGGCACACAGATAAATGAGTGAGCTAAGCTTGTATGTTTATTAACATACAGTAAAAATAACAGATACGCTTGTGCTATCAAGAATATAGTTTATTCCATTATGAGTTCATAGCATAATCAAAATAACAGTCCATTAGTCATGTATCATTTAGTCAGTCCATTCAGGAATATTCAGTTAGCAAAGTCCGTTTAGAATATCCTATGTCAATTCACTTACAAGTCAGTCCTTTGTTTTCTCTCCCATTCGAGCAATGCAGTCTTGAGTCCTTGCAGTAATCAGGGATCATCAAAGCCAGAGAGAGAGCAAGCTGCAGCCTTGCTTCTTTTAAAGTGCTTTCACAACCACTCCCTTAATTACTATCCCACAGTTAAAGTTGCAGACACTTTAACATACAAACTATGATTACTTATTTATTATTTTACCTAAACCAGTTAGGGTAAACAATGTTATCCCTAACAGACATGGTGTGACTTGGTGGGTGTGTCAGGAAATGGATACTGCAAAATCCCATTGCCTCCCCATCCCACTAACCTGCTTTCTAGCTCTGTTCTCCTGTGAAGGGCAACAAAAGAAGACCCAGCTGATCAGCTGGGACTCAGGAGGCAGAGAATAGATGGGGGCAGGGCCAGTCAGAGGTGGTATTTGAACTACTCAAATTTTTCACTACCAGTTCTCCAGAACTGGTCAGAACCTGTTGAATACCATCTCTGATTCAGCTGGTTGACATACAGCATAAAAGATCATGAAGTGGAACAAGTCAGTTTTGGACATTGCAGTGAGATGCATCCCATAGCGAGTAAAAATGAAAATCAGTGCACGAAATACTTTTAGCCCAACTGAACTCACATAGCATATTATGTGATTAAATACATTAAATGTTAATTTAATGTTTTTTGAGATTCCTATGTGTTACAGTCATTCTGAATTTATATTTGTGTTCAGTTTGAAGGGATATATCATAATCACCAAAAGTTCTTCAGGAAGAAAAACTTCTGAGAGAAAAAAGTATTCTCCAGTGTTATAAAAGCAACCAATTTTTATTGGAAACGTAATACTTAAAAGTGTTCTGATCAGCAGACTCAGCCTAAGTAGGCCTTCCATCGCTAACTTTTTCTCTATTTTGGCTGAAAAGGACTCATCTGGCCACTCTTTCAATCTGTTCTTCAGGGTATCTGAAGGTGGCGGCGGGGAAGCGAGAAGAAAACAGTCTCATTGATTGACCTCTTTTCCACTTCTATTCCCATTCAGATGCTACTGCTGTTGCAAAATGTTCTCCTTAAATATTATATTGTGCACTAGACACTTGCCTTTTTCTTTCCATCTCCCACAAGATTTTATCCATTATAACACAAGCTAGCTCAAGCCAATCAATCTAATGAAGTTACATTGATTTTATTGTATAGTGATGACATAAAACTTTGAAACTCAGGAGTGAAGAGGCTAGTAATGATCAAATTAAGTGTTTGTTGTCCCCCAAGTGTTAGGAGCCAAATGCAAACTGCTAATGAGCTTTCCAGTCCTCTGGGTTGCAAACCCTTCCCTCCTTTCCTCAGGACTTAACTGAAAGCAGCTAGGATTCAAAGGGAAAAAAAAATTACCTATGGAGCCTGTGACACTCTGATGAAATAGAGAACAACATCTAAGCATCAAAGACCTTGGGATATAGGAATTTATTTCTAAAATTGTGGTTTTTGCTGTTAATTAATCTAGTACAGGGGTGTCACAAACTCAAAGCCCACAGACTGCATCCAGCCCATGGGGTGCTTAGCTCTGGTCCTTGGTGTCACCCTGAAAACAGTGAAGGACTGGCCCATGGTGCCTCTGCCAGCAAAAACGGAGCTTGGGATAGCCGCACATGCCCCCCACGGCTCCATTTTCACTGGCAGAGGGCTAGCAAAACAAACTACAAGCAAAATAAAATAAAAGGATAAGTGTTTCCCCTTTTGCATTTGAACATCCAAGAAGGGACAGGAAAGGAGAAAGGGAAAGAGGAAAGACAAAGAAAAAGAAGGGAAGATGCGATGAGAGCAAGGCAGATGTGGTATTCAGCAGGTTCTGACCAGTTCTGGAGAACCAGTAGCGGAAATTCTGAGTAGTTCGGAGAACTGGCAAATATCACCTCTGACTGGCCCCGTCCCCATCTATTCTGTGCCTCCTGAGTCCCAGCTGATCGGCTGGATCTTCTTTGGTTGCCCTGCACAGGAGAATGGAGCTGGAAAGCAAGTTAGTGGGGTGGGGAGGGAATGGAATTTTGCAGTAACCTTCCCTCAAGAGTGGGGAGGGAATTTTACAGTATCCTTCCCCTGCCACGCCCACCAAGCCACACCCACCAAGCCATACCTACCAAGCCACACCCACCAAGGCACGCTCACAGAACCTGTAATAAAAATGTTGAATCCCACAACTGGAGTAAGGAAGAAAAAAAGAAGGAAAGCGGGGAAGGAAGAAGAAAGGAGAATGAAGAGGGAGGGAGGGAGGGAGGGAGGGAGGGAGGGAGGAAGGAAGGAAGGAAGGAAGGAAGGAAGGAAGGAAGGAAGGAAGGAAGGAAGGAAGGGAACTCCTGCCTTAGTACTTGGCTACTAGCAGACAGCAAGGCTTCTCTGGAGGACAAGGGTTTAGTGCTCTCCATGGTCTCGACTTCCTCCACTGGAGACAATGGATTCCCCCAGCCCCACCCGGACCACCATAGGTGGCCCCAACATGAGTGATGTCAACCTGGCCACACCCATCCCATCCACGCTCCCCAAACACATCCCTGATGCAGCCTTCAATGAAATTAAATTTGACACCCCTGATCTAGTAGTAAAACCCTACTTGTAAAACTGCAAGAGTTTAAATGAGAATCAGCATAATAAAGTATGCAGCAGACACAGAGAGAGACACAAAACAATGCACACATAAAATGACACAGCTGCTTGGGTTCCACTGACATCGTTATTCATCAGGAGTGATAGGATTGTCCTATTCTTCATGCTGCCGTAGATATCACACCAGTGCTACATATTACAGGTAGTCCTCAATGTATGACCACAATTTCTGTTGATAAGCAAAGCATTTATTAAGTGAATTTTGCCCCATTTTACAACCTTTCTCACCACAGTTGTTAAGTGAATCACTGCAGCTGTTAAGTTAGGAACATGGTTGTTAAGTGAATCTGGTTTCCTCATTGACTTTGCTTGTCAGAAGGTCGCAGAAGCTGATCACATGACCCCAAGGCACTGCAAACATCATAAACATGAGTTGGTTGCCAAGCATGGGAATTTTGATCATGTGACCATGGGGATGCTACAATGGTCATTTGAAAAATGGTCATACTGTAAGTCTTTTTTTTTTCAGTGCCATGGTAACTTTCAGTGCTCATTAAATGAGTCAAGGACAATGTATACAGCTTCTCCTTTCCTAACTTCCCAGACCCCCAAAAAGAAGAAGCAAAGTTGTCCTCCACATTGTATTTTATTTATTTTGATTTGTCAATTGCTTATAAAATAATAGGTATAAGTATAAACATGAGTAAGAATACAGAAAATAAGTATGATTAAATGGGGACAATAGGACATTCTTATGTTCATCTTCCCTTAAGGATATATCTGCCCCACCCTTGATTCATTCAACCATTCACTTAATGAAATGTTTTGTGAAATGAAAAAATCATTGATATTTCTCTCTCCCAACAGTGGTTTGCTTTTGATTAGACTTCGATTGAGCATCCAATTTCCAAGTCTTAAACTGAATTATCTTCTTCTTTTAATTTGGACACATTTTTCTACTGCCCTAAGGCCTCCTGGCAGTAATGAATTGACATATGAATGACATATGAATTAAATTTGGCTTCCAGATTTATGGGGAGTGTCTTTGATTTATTTATAGCATGTGTCAAAATGTACTTCTGGTTCTTTTGTGGCATGATATCAACTATTTAATCCTTTCCTATACAATTAGTTTCATCTTTTAGAAAAATTAACTGAGGATACACAAAACATTTGCTGTACATTTCATAAAGTAGTATTCTTCATCAGTTCATTATATTCTTAAAAAGTACACAGTCTCTGGTAATATCAATCTCATTTTAGTTGAAGTATTTCAACTAAATAGAATAGAATAGATATATGAAGGTCTTACAGTCCAGGAAATAAGTATAGGCAATGAGGCTGAAAACTGCTTAAGGCATAAATGGTAAAAAAAATTAGCACTTGGACTGAAAGCCAATCTAGAACATAAAGTCCTAGCATAATATGATCTTATCTGCCAAGACAAGAGATATAAAATCAGATTAACTAGATCTCATTACTAGTGATACACTAAGGCACAAACTTGTCCACCCCAAGGATAAAACATGAATGAGAAATATAATACATGCAATGCAGTAAGATGTGCAGATCTGTACCTTGGTGAAACAAAACAACCACTTCACAAACACATGGTATAACATAGGAGAAAAAACTCATCAGGATGAGATTCAGTGGTCCATCTGCATTTGAAAGACAAAGATCACTCTTCTTTTTAAGTGTGGAGCATAGTTGCGAAGAATGGAGACGAGCCGGTGAAAACAGTGAACTTCAACTCTTTATTTACATGATATGACAACTCAAACTGGATGGCTGCTATAGCCTTCCTTATATAGGCAACTTATTAACTATTCAACCAATAGCAACCTGGGAGCACTAACTCCATTAACCAATGAGAACGGCTTGCTAATAGCCAATCAGATTCTCCTGAACAGACCAATCTGACCTTGCCATTTAACAGCCAGAACCCTGCACTTGACTTCAAGCTCTAGATAACTTTATTAAACATTTATTCATTCACAACACCCCTTCCCCCCGGGTTCCGCTTACGGGTTGCGGTCACGTAGTCCTTGAGGTAGGACGGTTGTTTTGTTAGTCTTTTTGATTTTCGCTGTGCACCCGGTATTTGGCTGCACTCTTGTTGAGGTAAGGTATTGTTTGGCGAAAGGGGTGCCTCTGATTCAGAGTTCGCGTTTTCGTTGTCACCAACATCTTCGGTATCGCCCTGGGGTGAACTCACTCCCATCCCTGGTTCCTGTTCTAGTGTTTCTTTCCATTATCGTTTCCTTCAAAAAGGTTTTCCGCTAGTTGAAATTCATCTTCCTCTGTATCTCCCTCCCCCCCTCAGTTTGGTTATTAGGGAGCTCGGAATTGCCTGACTGCAGCCTTGATCGTAGTTGATCGATATGGCACTTCCAAAGTCTATCGTCAGGGCATTGTACAAGGTATGATCTTGGCCGGTTACACGGACCACAGTCGCTTCTACCCATAGCGGATTGCCTGATAAGTTTTTAGCGAACACCAAATCGCCTACCTGGAAGGTACGGCATCGGCCGCTGGATCCGAGTGGTTTCTCCGGTTCGTATGCTGGGTGTAACCGGTCGAGGTGGGAGCGGAGCTTTCGTCTCATTATCAGCTCGGCGGGACTTTTATTGGTGATGCTGTGAGGCGTGATATGCTGTAAAAAGAGGATTCGGTTTATCTTCTCTTCGATGTTATCATAGTCCACTTTCTGTAGCGTTTTCTTGACGAATTGTACCATGCGCTCGGCCCTACCATTGGCTGCAGGATGGGCAGGCGAAGTGAGCGCATGTCAGATACCGCGGTCCGCCAGGTACTGTTCAAAGGACAGTGCGGTAAATTGGAGCCCGTTGTCGGATACCAGAACGTCTGGTAATCTGTGGGTTGCAAACAGTCTTTCTAGTTTTTTGATGACCACTTTGGTTGTCATTTCCTCATTCGGTGGATTTCGAGCCAGTTCGAGTAGGCGTCTACAGTTAACAAGAAGGTGTGGCCTTTGGTCGGCCCAGCAAAATCCAGATGGATACGGGACCAGGGTCCCCGCGGTGTCTCCAATTTGGTTGGTATTGCCTTTGGTGGAGCGTTGCTTACTTCCTGGCATCTATGACAAGTTTTGACCCACGATTCAATTTGTTTCTCGATGCCTGGCCACCACACGTAGCTTCGTGCGAGGGCCTTCATTCGCACGATGCTGGGGTGGCCATCTTGCAAGGTTCTTAGTAGTGCCTGTTGGAGTCGTTCTGGGATAACAACTCTATCGCCCCAGATGATGCAGCCCTTTTGAGAAAACAACTCTGTTGACTTTTGAATGGTGCGAAGTCATCTGATACTTGGTCCAATGGCCATCTGCGTTCCACCCACATGAGGACTCGTGCCAAGGTGGGGTCACATTTTGTTTCTTTCGTGATATCACGGGCAGTTAATGGCGGTATACGGAGTGTCTCGATCTGCAACGTTGTCATTGTTGGCGTGGGGTCATCGATAGTCTCTGGAAGCGGTGCACGGGTCAACGCGTCGGTGTGGGGAATAGCTTTCCCGGGGCGGTATTGCAGCTGATAATTATAAGCAGCCAAGAATTCTGACCAGCGAGTCATCCTGGGAGATAATATATCTGGGGTTGGCTTATCCCCAGCTATTATTCCCAGCAAAGGTTTGTGGTCAGTCACTATAGTAAAAGCCCGGCCGTGCACGTATTCATGAAATCTTTTTATAGCAGACACAATTGCAAGGGCTTCTTTATTGATCTGGCTATAATTTTGCTCAGTTTTTGAGAGCGTCTTTGAAAAATAGGCAACAGGGGCTTCGCTACCGATAGGCAATACGTGGCTCAAAATGGCGCCCACTCCAAAAGGCGATGCATCACACGTGATATTTAACGGCAATGTTTCATTGTACTGCATTAGTACAGCGTCAGAAGTCAGTAGTTTTTTTACATTACAGAACGCCTGCTCTTCTCTATAACCCCATACCCAAATTGCTTTTTCGTCCAGTAGGCGATGTAAAGGTTCAGCGACAGTCGCCTTGTGCAGCAAGAATATGTTATAAAAATTGATGAGGCCTAGAAATGCCTGGAGGTTGGCCTTATTCCGGGGTCTGGGAGCGTTTTTTATTGCTCTCAATTTGCTATCTGTAGGGTGAATACCCTGACTGTCAATTAGGTACCCTAAAAATTCAACACAATCTGTGCACAGCTTACACTGATTTTTCTTCACCTTAAGGCCTGCATCTTGGAATTTTTGGAGAACCAGTCTTAAACGATCCCGTAAAATTTTTGAAGTAGGGGCAGCAATTAACACATCATCAAAGTAGGGGACAACGCCTTTAATCCCTTGTAAAAGTCTCTCCATTAGGCTCTGAAAGATCCCCGGGGCTACACTCACTCCGAATTGGAGCCACGAACATTTAAAGGCACCTCGGTGCGTTATGATTGTCTGTGCCTGTGCTGTTTTTTCATCAACCGGCAGTTGCTGATAAGCCTGAGCTAAGTCTAGTTTAGCGAAGACTTTTCCGCCCCCCAGGGAATGGAGGAGGTGTTGCACCATGGGCATCGGATATGGGTTTGCTGCAGGGCGTGGTTCAGAGTGGCTCGGTAGTCCCCACAAATTCTAATCAAACCATCCGGCTTAATGGGTTTCACAATTGGGGTCTCCCAGGGAGAATGATCGGTTGGCTCTAACACTCCCTGGGCTATTAACTTATCAAGTTGTTCGTCGATTTTCGGCTTTATTGCGAACGGAACTCGACAAGGCTTAAGGCGGATGGGAGATATTTTTGGATTAAGACTAAAGGATATCGGAGTCCCCTTGTACTCGCCTAGCATTTCTGCGAAGATGTCCTTGAATTCATGGACAAGGTTCTCCTCCCAGTCACTGCCGCCGATTCGGTTAATGCCTGCCACTTCAATGCCAAGTGGTACGAACCATTGGAGGCCTAACAGGCTAGGCCAGTCCTTGTCGATCACAGTCAGGGGTAAGTACGCTGTGCGGTTTTTGAACAAAACCTGGACTCAACTGGATCCCATGACTGGAATCCGGTTCCCCTGATAGTCTTTAAGTATTAGTCTTTGGAAATGAAGGTCTTGGCACCAGATAGTAGGGATGAGTTGCTTGAGGGTCTTCCAGTAAACCATCGAGAGAGACGATCCCGAGTCGACTTCCATTTGGCAGGGCTGATTTTCGATGGCCACTTTAATTCGGATTTTCTTGGCATCCAAGGAAGAGGCGTGACCGATAGTGATAGTTTGGTGAGCCTCTTCTTGCCTCGTTAGGCAATTCATGGGTTGGTTTCTGTAGGAGTGGTTTGCTGGTTCTCACCTTACAGGACAGTTTCCTGTCGATTGGCGATAGTTGGCCGCCTTCGAGGTCTGGCTGGGTCCTAGGAGACTTCTACAGACCCATTCGATATGGCCTCGTTTCCCACACTCATGGCAGAGTGCGTCGCGGAATTTGCATTCGGACTGGTAATGGTTGGCCTTGAAGCCAGCGCATGGTTGCTGGGACTTCGGGTAATGGTCCCGATCAGACCGCAGTCGATGGACCTCTTTTTCATCGCTGTCTGATGACGAAGAGAGGTCCTCATGGTGGGCCGTCGAAAGCTGTCCTTCTGCCTTAGGTGAAATGTCGCAGGCTGGTTGGTGTGTCGGAGTGCGGTTTTGGTGCAGTTGGGCAGCCGACTTCTTGGTTGTTTCTGCTGCCGTAGCATCAGCGATGGCATCGGCAAGGCTAATGTCGCCCTTTGCCATTATTTTGCTCTGCACATTTAGTGCATCTAATCCCAGAACTACTCAGTCTCTCAAAGCCTCTTCCAGGTCGGTGAAGTCACAGAGGCCTTCCGAGTTTCAGAGGTCCGCAACAAAATCAGCAATGCTCTCTCCTTTCTGCTGGTTTCTTTGGTAGAACTCGTACCGTCTTACAAGCGTTGGTACGGTCGGTGCATAGTGGGCCCTTAGCAGAGGTTCGAGGACGTCCCAGTCCATAGCCTTCACTTCAGCCGGTTTTGCTAGTGCCTTGGCCTTCTTGAATACAGTCGGCCCGCAATGCGTTAGGAATACCGCCCGTTTCTTCCCGGTTGTGGCATCCTTCAGATTATTGGTTTCCAAGAAAATTTGGAAATGATCCATGTAAGACTCCCAGTTTTCTTGCACTGGGTCGAACGGAGCGGGTGGTACTACGCCGCCGGACATGGTTCCGCCATTGTGCGTTTCAGCTACGTGCTCGGTTGTCTTCTTCGTTGTTTTAGACAGCTCTGACGTCTCCACATCCCATCCTCGTCGCCAGTGTTAAGTGTGGAGCATGGTTGCGAAGAATGGAGATGAGCCGGTGAAACAGTGAACTTCAACTCTTTATTTACATGGTGTGACAGCTCAAACTGGATGGCTGCTATAGCCTTCCTTATATAGGCAACTTATTAACTATTAAACCAATAGCAACCTGGGAGTGCTAGCTCCATTAACCAATGAGAACGGCCTGCTAATGGCCAATCAGATTCTTCTGAACGGACCAATCTGATCTTGCCATTTAACAGCCAATCAGAAGTGCAGGGCCAGAACCCTGCACTTGACTTCAAGCTCTAGATAACTTTATTAAACATTTATTCATTCACAACACTTCTGAACACAGCAAAGTCCACATTCTGGATAGAGAGGACCATCGATTTGAAAGAGGGATAAAAGAGGCCATCTGTATTAAACTTTAGCAGCCCTCTCTCAACAGAGGGGGAGGCATAAAACACCACTTATCTGCTGTGTACAACACAGCTCTTTCAACACTTTCAAGAAAATCAGTGGTGGGATTCTACTGGTTCGGCCTGGTTCAGGCAAACTGGTAATAAAAAATGCTACCATTCAGCTGAACCAGTAGTAAAAAACCAACTACCGGTCGGCCAAACCAGTCTTTCTTTCTTTCTTTCTTTCTTTCTTTCTTTCTTTCTTTCTTTCTTTCTTTCTTTCTTTCTTTCTTTCTTTCTTTCTTTCTTTCTTTCTTTCTTTCCTCCCGACAATCAGCTGTTCTGATGATCAGCTGTGCCAGGATCCCCCTCGCTGTCTTGCTACTTTGCCCAGGAGGCTTCCCTGGGGCCCAGGAAGCAAAAAGGGATGCATGGGGGGTGTTGTGTGGCCTCCCCCACACCCAGGTTGTTTTTTTTTTTTGCCTTCCTGGGCCTCAGGGAAGCCTCCTGGGAGCAAAATCGCCCCCCCCAGGAGGATTCCCTGAAGCTCAGGAGGTGGGGGGGTGAAAAGAAAATAAAAATGAAGAAGCCACGCCCACCCAATCACATGACTTCACCCACCTAGCCACGCCCACAGAACTGGTAGTAAACATATTTGCATCCCACGCCTGAAGAAAATGGTATAGGAAAAGTAAGATACATGATTACTTTCAAAGACACTATATCAGAAATGCTTTCTTGTTAATTTGGGATAAAATGTAATTTGAAGATTCCAGTTTGCCTTTTGACAATGGAAGCGCTCATACATCCAAATGTTATTAATAGGGGAAATATTGTTAGATACAAATATAATTTGAAAAGGGATGAGCTCAAAACGAAACAAGAATTAAATGAACATGGGTTTGATATGGTTTGGTACTCATATATGCAAACACATTCTAGATATGAAAAAGATGTGAAAACAGAGGGTTTTTATAAAGAATTGACAGAACTGGAGAAAATACAGGAACAAAAGAAAAATTGATAATGTACAACTACTTATTGGGTATTAAACTGGAAGAAGAACAAGTGAAGGAGATGATGATAGAGTGGGCAATTTTTTTTTGGCTATGCTATAGAACTAGACAAATGGCAGAAATTCTGGGATAGAAATTATAAATTAACAATGCCAACCGCATATAAAGAAAATTTATATAAAATATTTAATAAGAAGTTTTACAGTTGGCATCTTTCACTGGCAAGACTGGGAAAGATGTTCAAAGATAAATCAACTAAATGTTGGAAATGCCATCAGACATCCAGAACATATTATCACATGTGGTGGACCTGTGCAGAAACCAAGAGATACTGGAGAAAAATATGTGGTTGGAAAAATGATAGTGCAACACATAGACTTAAAACCTTAAATATTTTTGTTAGGGATGATACCTGAAAGTTCTAGCAAAGAAAAGATGTATTTAATCATTCATGTATTCACTGCAGCTAGGATAGTATTTGTTCAAAAAAGTGAAAGGATTCCGATAGAAGAGAATGTGATCAGGAAAATATTATATGTGGAAGTGAATAGATTAATACTGGCAATTAAAGAGAAAGAACAAACTAATATTATATGATATGGGAATTATTTTATCAAGAGTTGGAAAGGAAAAAGTTTACATTTAATATACTTACTGAGCTTTTGTCAGCCTCTGCTGACATCATCAGAGATTTAAGCTATCGTTACAGAGAAGTTTGCCTTTATATAACATTAACCAATTTATTTATTTATTTATCATATATATATATGATATATGATATATGATGTATGATGTATGATGTATGATGTATGATGTATGATATATATATATATGTTTTCTGAGGTTCTCGCGGGTACTTGTATGTGGATCTTTGGTTATTCGGGTTTTCTCCCGCGTAAGATTGGAAGTATCTAGGCAACGTTTCGATGAAGTCTCATTCATCATCTTCAGGCTTGGTCTTCAGCTCCGTGCTTCTCAGAGTGATGTGAGCTTGCAGCTGCTTCTTCCTTTTAACTGCTCCTGGGGGTGTGACTTGATTGGCTGGGGGCTTGGCTGTGTTCTGATTGGATGGGGGGGGGTTCTCATTGGTTGGGGGTTTGGCTGTGTTCTGATTGGTTGGGGTTTGGCTGTGTTCTGATTGGCTGGAGGTGTGTTCTGTTCAGGTGGGGGCTTGATTGTGCTCAGGTTAGTCTTAGTTGCTGGAAGGTTTGAGCTGGTGAGCTGTGATCTTGCTGTTTGGCTTCGAGTTCGTGGTCATGCTGCATCTTCATGGTGGAGGTCAGTTCACTTCATGTATGGCTCAGAGGGATTTGAGGTGGGTAGTGATGCAGCTGCAGTGCAGCTTCTGGCCCGTGGTCGTGTTTCATCTTCTGTGTGGGTGTGAGTCTGCTTTCTACGTGGAAGTGTGGTGGTGGCATCTTGTGTGGCTATCAGGGGTGTGGGTCTGGTGTCATTCTTCATGTTAGGTACGCGTCTGTTCATGAGGGCGGGTTTCCAAATGGCTGGTAGGCGGGAGGCATCATCTCGTTTATTCATGCTGTATGGGCGTTTTTCTATCTCTATGGCTTCTCTGATGATTCTGCTGCTGAAGTGTTCGGTTTTGGCGATAGTTCTGGTATTTTTAAAGTCAATCTCATGTCCTGTGGCTTTGAGGTGTTGGACCAGGGAAGAGGTCGGTTCTTCCTTTTTGATTGAGTTCTTATGTTCTTCAATGCGTGCACCTATTCTTCTGTTAGTCTGTCCAATGTATGTGGTGGGGCAGGCAGTGCAAGGGATTTCGTATACTCCTTGATTTTCTAACTCGATTCTGTCCTTAGGGTTTCTTAGGATGGTGGATATCTTTCTGTTTGTGCAGAATGCTCTCTTAATGTTGTGTTTTTGGAGGATCTTGCTGATTTTGTCTGTAGTGCCTTTTATATATGGGAGGAGGGCTTTGCCATTCTCTTGTTCTTTGTCTTGGATTTTGGCTGGGGTTTCTTTTTGGATTAGGTGGGTGATCTTCTTTCTTTGGAATCCATTGGCTGTCAGCACGCTGGTGAGAGTGTGTAGTTCGGTCTCTAGGTGTTGTTCATCGGCTAAGCATTTTGTTCTGGAGATGAGTGTCTCAGCTACGGAATTGATCTGTGCTGGGTGGTGGTGTGAGAGTGCGTGTAGATAGCGGTTAGTATGTGTTTTCTTCTGGTAGATGGTGTGTCCTAGGGAGCCATTGGATTTTTTTGTATACCAAGACATCTAGGAAGGGAAGTTGGTTGTTAGCTTCTGTTTCCATGGTGAATTGTATTTTGGGGTGTTGGCTGTTGAGGTGTGTGAGGAAGTTGTTCAGTTTTTCTTTCTCGTGTGGCCAGATTATGAAGGTGTCATCTACATATCTGAGCCAGAGTTTGGGTTTGTGATCATATTTTTCTAGAGCTTCTGTTTCAAAGTGTTCCATGTAGAGGTTAGCGATGACAGGTGAGAGGGGTGATCCCATGGGTGCTCCTTCTATTTGTTTGTATTTTTGTCTGTTGTAGGTGAAGTATGTATTGGATAGGCAGTGGTTGGTCAGATCTAGGATGTGCTTGGGGGGGTTGTATTTGTTTTGGATGGCTGTCAAGGCTTCTTTTATTGGCACTTGGATGAAGAGGGATATGACATCGAAGCTCACTAGTAGAGCTGGAGACCAAGCCTGAAGATGATGAATGAGACTTCATCGAAACGTTGCCTAGATACTTCCAATCTTACGCGGGAGAAAACCGAATAACCAAATATATATATATATATATATATATATATATATATATATATATATATATATATATATATATATATATATATATGGCATTCAGCTTTGTTCGGGTATTTTCCCACGTCATAGTAGTGGTGCTTTTAAAGTTGTAGCAACGTTTCAGCAGAATCTCATCTGCCATCATCAGGCTTCTGTATAGTGTTCGTCTGTGAGTTAGACTTTTACAGTGGTTTCAGAATTAAATTTGGGGCAGCCTATTGCTGTGTCAGAATGGTTTTTTTCTTCCTCCTGATTGGTTGAGAGTCTTGGTCTGTGTTTATTGGTCTTGGAGTTTGCTGTGTTCTGCTTCTAATATCTTCTGTCTGTCTGTTTTTTTGGGGGGGGGGGCTTTTTTGTATCTTGATTGGCTAGCAACATTGTGTTACTTTATTGGAGGCCTTTAGTGCAGCTTGGCTTCGGGTAGGTGGACGGCTATCATTAGTTAGGAAGCTGGGTAAATTTAATTTAGTTAGTTACGCAGCTGCAGAGACAACAATACTACACCAACCTGCTTCAAATTAACACTAAACGTATCCTGAAAAGAAATGAAATGGCTCTAATAAGGAACGAGCTCCACAGTAAGAGATTCCAATTAGATCAGTTAAACAGAGATTTGCTAGCACTACACCTGGAATTGAGCAGCAAAATCCACCCTCTACTTTGGGACAAGATAAAACAACTTACAACTTGGAGAGCTGAATCTGCAAACATTTACAAACAGGAAAAGCTCTTGAAAAAAATTAAAGAAATTGGAACATGACAAGAAAACCCCCAACAACTCACAACAACACCTGAAACAATTAGTGTACAATGTTTCCAACAGAGAACTCACCAAAACAGAAACAGAAGTCCTAACCAAAGGATTCAATTATGCTATAGCACCCCAAAAAATCCCCACAGAATCCATCATATGTGCAGTAGAATCCAGCCTAACTAAATTAAATACAGATGAAGCTGATAAAATAAGACACAAAGTTACCAACATCCTATGCACAAACAAACCACCCAAAAGCAACTTGCAGCAAAATGAAATTAAAGCGCCACAAACCCTGAATAGAGACAGCAGCATAATCATCCTCCCAGCAGACAAAGGGAATGCCACTGTAGTAATGGACAGAAAAGACTATGAAACTAAGTTGACAGACCTACTCCAAGACTCCACATACAAACCCATAAACACAGACCCAACCACATATCTGGAAAAATTAATCAAGAAGAAAATTATAACCAGCCACATAAGCAAAGAGATCCAGCACACGATCATACCCAGAGAGAAATCTTCCAGATGCCCCAAACTATACGGCCTCCCAAAAATACACAAAGAAGGCATACCTCTCAGACCCATAGTCAGCTCCAGAGGAGCACCACTACAAAACCTGGCTAAACACCTCGCAAAAGAGCTACAGCCCCATGCTGAAACAGCAGCTTCTCATGTACAAAACACATACCACTTCTTGGAAATTATCAAAGATCTACACATGGAGCAAGAAGATCTGCTTGTAAGTTTTGATGTGGTTTCACTATTCACTCAAGTCCCAATAAAAGAGACCCTTGAAATCATCAAAAATAAATACCAACCAGCTAAACACCTCATGGAACTAACAGAACACTGCTTAACCAACACATATTTCATATACAAAGGACAAAGATACAAACAAATTGAAGGAGCCCCCATGGGATCACCACTGTCACCTGTCATTGCAAACCTGTTCATGGAAGAATTCGAATCCAGAACCCTGGCCAATGCCATCCTCAAACCCAAACTATGGTTAAGATATATCGATGACACATTCGTGATTTGGCCCCATGGACAAGAAAACCTAAACAACTTCCTAACACACCTAAACAGCGCACACCCCAAAATCAAGTTCACCATGGAAACAGAAACAAACAAACAACTACCATTCCTAGATGTACTAATCTACAAGAAAACAGATGGCACACTAGGACACACCATATACCAGAAGAAAACACACACCAACCGCTACCTCAACGCCCAATCCCAGCACCACCCAGCACAGATAAACTCCGTGGCTAAAACACTAATTACTAGAACCAAACGCCTGGCAGATAAGACACACATTAAGACTGAACTATGCACCCTGACTAAAATATTGACAGCCAACGGCTTCCACAAAAGCAAAATCACCAACTTGATCCACAAAAGCACACTGAGACATAATAGAGACCCAGAAGATGAACAGACCCATGGAACAGCTGTCCTGCCCTACATAAGAGGCACTACAGACAAAATTAGTAAGATTCTATACAGACACCACATCAAGACTGCCTTCAAAACAGACAGAAAAATAGCAGCCATCCTCAGGAACCCCAAAGACAAAATTGACCTGGAAAACCAAGGCATATACGAAGTCCCCTGTGCATCATGCCTGGCCACATACATTGGACAGACCAATAGAAGAATAAGCACTCCCCTGGATGAACACAAAAATGCAGTCAAAAAGCTGGAACACACTTCCTCACTCGGTAAGGTGGCTTACTGTATTTGTAATCCAGACTCCTTTGGTTACTTTATAGAACACTATCTTGTGTGAGCTGACAAAATAGACTCCTATAAGCCTGATTCAAGAGTCTGCCTTAAGATGCAAAGGGCAAAATGCTTGCATACAAATCTTTATTTCTGGCCACCCATCCAAATTGGAAATCAAGTTGGTCCGCATGCATGTTTTTTTTTCCCCCTTACCTGTACTGGAGCTTTTAGAGAAATTATTTTGATATCTACTCCCAGTGAACGGCAATGAGCAATTATGAACATCTGTCATGATAGCTGTTATTTGGAAAATGAGTGTTGTGTCTTCGGAAATGATGCCAGGAGTCGGTGACTTTGTATCAAGCTCTTTTATTGATTTGGGAACCGAACTGGCGCTATAGGGAAACTTCGCGGCTTTTATTTCTTTAGCCAATGGCACCGCTTTGAATCTCCCACAATTTGAATAGACCAATCGCGGGAGATTCCCAGTGAGCCAATCGGCGCAGCTCGCCTATCCAATCAGAGTGCCCCGCGCTTTGGCCAATCAAAGCGCGGGGATCTCAAGAATGCTAATGAGGGGACAGAACACCCCTCCCCTCTTGGTTTAGTCCTTACGTTGCGTAGTCCCATAGGTAGGCGGGGCTCCGTCTTAGCCTACTGGACCTGCGCAGCTCAGTCATAGGTTGGATCCCGGCCGGTTCGGTTGGGTTCTCTGCTTCTCCGGATGCCATCGTGGGAACCAGCTGGTCGGTCGGGCCGGGCTGTTCTCCGTAGCTCCCTCCTGGGCTTCCCGGGTTGGTTGAGCTGCGGGTTTTGCCGCTCCTGCTCGGTCTCCCCGGGTCGGTCAAGCTGGCCTGGCTGTCTCTTCCTGGCGAGGGGTCGTGCTGGCTGCTTTCCGGTAAGTATGGTTGGTTTATTCTTCTTTGGTTTTGGTCCCCCTGGGTATTCCCTCCCCCCTTGGTTTGTGTTGTGGGGGTTGGTTTTGCCTGCTTGTGCGTCGGTAGTCTCTTGGGTGGTCGTCCTCGATCTTAATTGGTCAATGTGGCGTTTCCATGCTCGTCCATCTGTTGTTTGTAGCCAGTACGAGTGTGGGCCTGTTATTTGTGTGATGACGGCTGGTACCCATAACGGGTCTCCCGTCAGGTTTTTTGCGTACACGGGGTCGCCTGGTGTGAAGGTTCGGTGTTTACTGGTTGAGTCTGGGGGCTTCTCTGGTTTATACGTGGGGTGTAATCTGTCGAGTGGGGACCTTAATTTCCTCCCCATTAACAGTTCGGCTGGGCTCTTATTCGTTGTGGTATTTGGGGTTATGTGTTGGGTGAAGAGTAATTTATTTATTTTATCCTGGATCTCCCCGTGGTCTATTTTCCGGATGGTTTTCTTTGTGAATTGTACCATCCGTTCCGCCCTACCGTTCGCTGCCGGATGCGCCGGTGCTGTCAGCGCGTATCGGATGCCCCTTTCCGCTAGGAATTTTTCGAATTCTAGCGATGTGAATTGGGGCCCGTTGTCGGAAACAACGATGTCTGGGAGGCCGTGCGTTGCAAAGAGTTTGCCGAGTTCCTTGATCACGGCCTCCATGGTTGTTGTTCTCATGTTGCTTACCTCCAGCCAGTTGGAGTAAGCGTCTACTGTTATCAGGAAGGTGTGTCCTTTTGTGGGCCTGGCGAAGTCTATGTGGATCCTAGACCAAGGTCCCCTTGGGGTTTCCCACTCTAGGACGGGTGCTGTGGGTGGGCTTGGCCTAGTTTCCTGGCATCGTTGGCACCTTGCTACCCATGTCTCAATCTGTTTGTCCATCCCTGGCCACCAAGCGTAACTTCTGGCCAGGGCTTTAGTCCTAACGATGCCCGGGTGCCCCTCGTGTAATAGTTCCAGAACCTTCCCTTGTAGTTTTTCTGGAATGACCACCCTATCCCCCCATAGTATGCACCCTTTTAATAACGAGAGTTCCGTTTGCCGGTTCCGGAATGTCTTGACGGACTTGTCATTGTCCTTTTCCGGCCACCCTTTCTCTACCCAATGCAACACCCGCACCAGACGTTTGTCTTTATTAGTTTCTCGGGCAATGTCTGACGCGGTTATGGGTAGGTTGGGTAGAGTCTCTATACTGAGGGTGGTCGTTGTGGGTGCTGGGTCGGTGTCAGGTTCCGGTAGCGGCGAGCAGCTTAAGGTGTCTGCATGGGAGATCGTCTTACCCGGTCTGTGTATGAGTCCGTAGTTGAAGGCCACCAGGAACTCGGACCACCTTGTCATTCGGGGAGACAGAATGTTCGGGGTGGCCCGGTTCCCTGCAAGGATTCCCAGCAGCGGTTTGTGGTCGGTTATGATGGTAAATGTCCGGCCGTAGAGATACTCGTGGAATCTTTTTACTGCGGTGACGATAGCCAGAGCCTCTTTGTCCAGCTGGCTGTAGTTCCGTTCCGGTTTGGTGAGGGTCCTTGAAAAGAACGCGATGGGTGCTTCTTTTCCGTCGGGGAGAGTATGGCTGAGGACAGCGCCGACGCCGAAGGGTGATGCGTCGCATGTGACGGCCAGAGGTAGGGTCTCGTTGTACTGTATGAGCATGGCATCCGAAGTGAGGAGGTCCTTTGTTCTCTGGAAGGCGGCTTGCTTGCGTTTCCCCCAAGTCCAGATCGCCACCTTGTCCAAGAGCCTATGCAAAGGCTCCGCCGCCATCGCCTTTTGGGGCAGGAAGACATTATAAAGGTTAAGTAGCCCCAGAAATGCCTGCAGCTCCGTCTTCAACTTGGGTGTGGGGGCTTCTTTGATGGCTTTGATTTTTTGGTTTGTGGGGTGAATGCCGTGACGGTCTAGGAGATATCCTAGGAATTCAACCTGTTCCGTGTATAATTGGCATTTCTCCCTCTTTACCTTGAGCCCGGTCTCTTTGAATTTGGTTAGGACCTCCCTTAGGCGACCCTCTAGTTCGGCTTGGTTGGCTGCCGACACTAAGACATTGTCGAAGTAAGGTACCACCCCCTTGATGCCTTGTAATAGCCTTTCCATTAGGCTTTGGAATATTCCGGGTGCCACGCTGACTCCGAATTGGAGCTGGTTGCATTTAAATGCTCCCCGGTGGGTGACTATGGTTTGTGCTTCTGCCGTTTCCTCGTCGACTGGCAACTGTTGATATGCCTGGGCGAGGTCGAGCTTGGTGAAAACCTTGCCCCCTCCCAGTGAATGCAGTAGGTGTTGCACTACTGGGATGGGGTAGGCGCTTTGTTGCAAGGCGCCATTTAGGGTGGCCTCATAGTCCCCACAGATTCTCACCGACCCATCGGGCTTGATCGGGGTGACTATGGGGATCTCCCACTGGGCGTGGTCTATTGGTTGTAGGACCCCTTGCTTGACGAGCTTGTCAATTTGCTCGTCTATCTTGGGTTTAAGTGCGAATGGCACCCGCCTTGATTTCAGGCGTTTTGGGAGGACGTTTGGGTCTAGGCTGAATGATATAAGGGGCCCTCGGTACTTGCCTAGGTTTCCGTCGAAGACCTCTTGGAATTCCCAAACTAGTTGCTGCTCCCAGCTGTCGTTGGTGATGTGGTTGATTCCCGTGACTGCGATGCCGAGCGGGGTGAACCATTGCAGTCCCAGTAGGCTTGGGCGGTCGCGATCGACGATTGTCAGGGGAAGCAATTCGGTGCGCCCTTTGTATGTTACGTTGAACTGTCCGGTTCCGACTACCGGGATGCGGTTTCCCTGGTAGTCTTTTACGATTAGTCACTGGCTGTCTAGGCCTTTCCTTTGGATGGTAGGCACCAAGCGCTTTATTTCTTGCCATGCTATCATGGAGAGGTAGGACCCGGAGTCCACCTCCATTTTGCATGGCTCACCTTCGATGCCTACCTCCACGTAGACCTTCCGGGCATCATTGGTTGTGGCGTGGCCGATGGTGACTGTCTGATGGGTCTCCTCTCTTTGCCAGGTCTCGCCGCCTCGTAGGGATCGTCCGTTCCGGTCCCATCTGTTGTCAGAGGGGCGATCTCTGGTCCGGGGTGGTGTGCTCTCTCGCCTCCGTTCGCTCTGGTCCCATCGTGGCGGGCTGCGGTTCTTTTTGAGGCGGCAGACGCGGGCGATGTGTCCCTTCTTGTCACAATGCCGGCAGATCAACTCAAAAAACCGGCATTCTGACCTGGGGTGGTCGCCTCCGCAACCGGCACAGTTGGTCCTCGACTTACGACCCCGCCAGCTCCGTGGGTTGTGGGCTGCCTGGAGGCGATGAATTTCTTCCTCCTCGTCGGAAGTGCCCGATGCCGAGTGGAAATCGCCCTGGTGGGTGGTCGTCTCGGGTTGGGCCTCGGCCGACCTTGCAGGTGGTTGTTCCCGCTGCGGTCCCCAGCATTCGGTCGGCGCATGCGGTCGGCGGATGTTCGGGTCACTTCGGCGGCTGCAACTTCGGTGAGGGTATCTGCAAAGTTGATGTTGCCCTTGGCCATCAGCCAACTCTGGAGGACGGGGTCCCACAGGCCGAGCACGATTCAGTCTCGCAGGGCGTCGTTCAGGTTGTCGAATTCACACAGCCCCCCTAGGCGCCGTAGTTCGGTGACAAAGTCGCTGAAACTCTCACCCGACCATTGGTCCTGACGGTAGAACTCATGGCGTCGGATGAGGATGGGCACCTCTGGAGCGTAGTGCCACCGAAGTATTGGCTCGAGGACGTCCCAGTCCATCGTGGTCATGTCGGCGGGTTTGGCAAGTGCCTTGGCCATCTTAAATACCTCGGTCCCGCAGTGGGTCAGGAAGATGGCTCGCTTCATGTGGCCAGTGGCGTCCTTCAGGTCGCTGCACTCGAAGAACATGCGGAATCTGTCAGAGTACGATTCCCAGTCCTCGCTGGCGGGGTTGAAGGGTGCGGGGGGTTGCGATTTTTGCCATCATGGAGATTCATCTGGCTTCCGTCGGACACGTGCTTCGGTTCAGGATCAGGATCCCACCTTCGTCACCAGTGTTGTGTCTTCGGAAATGATGCCAGGAGTCGGTGACTTTGTATCAAGCTCTTTTATTGATGTGGGAACCGAACTGGCGCTATAGGGAAACTTCATGGCTTTTATTTCTTTAGCCGCGGCGGCCGCGGCCAATGGCACCACTTTGAATCTCCCGCGATTCGAATAGACCAATCGCGGGAGATTCCCAGCGAGCCAATCGGTGCGGCTCGCCTAGCCAATCAGAGTGCCCCGCGCTTTGGCCAATCAAAGCGTGGGGATCTCAAGAATGCTCATGAGGGGACAGAACAATGAGCATAGCTGAAACCTTTGAGGAGGGCTGTTTGATTTTTAAGTAGTGTTGAAAGCATATTCTTTCATAGAAAGAGAAAGGGAGCTGCTTGCCAAATCCCTCATTTTCCCTCAGAAGGCACTGGCATCGCATGCTGCCAAGCAATTGCATTTTGCTGCCTGGATGAAAAAGTGCCATAATGTGATCATATTACATTATGAAAAAGTGGCACATCTTTGAGACTGAGTGAGAGGAGCCATTTAGAGTTAGACTCTTTCAATGGGATTATAATAAGATCCCTTTCTGGTGAGGCTTTCCACCAAGGCAGCAGTACAATTCTCAGTCATTTACCTACACTCCACTCTCGCATTGGCTGAATGCCAGGTGTTAGCAAATTTAGGGGAAAAGTCCTAGATTGGCAAAGACTGGCATAATGCTACTAAGAATTGATCCACAAACAAACATAACAAAGTGTAATATTCTTATAAGCAGAAAGATAGATAGATAGATAGATAGATAGATAGATAGATAGATAGATAGATAGATAGAATAAAATAATATAAAGTTAGATTAGATTAGATTAGATTAGATTAGATTAGATTAGATTAGATTAGATTAGATTAGATTCGATTAGATATAGTTACAAGGTCTCGTTTTTCCTGTCCTTTTTAAATGTATTTTTATGGGCAGGCATTCATTGCTAACAATATGCACAGACTTGTGAAATCACATTGAAACAAAACAAAATTCTGAAAAATGAAAAATCTAGAAGTTGGCAGACTCAGAAGCACCTGAAAATAGGAGATGCACCTGCAGTCAATTTGTTACAGGGGGTAATGGCACTAAACTAAAAGTCTTGCTTTAGGCATGAAAGCCAGCTGGCTGTCTTTGGGACAATCATTCCTTCTCAACCCTGGGAAATGGTCAATCACTTCAAAAAATGTTGCTACATAAGTTTGTCTAGGCAGTCACCAAGACATAACAATGATGTGAAGGCACAAACAAACAAAATGACTATAATTAGCTAAGAATTGTGTTATTATTCATAATATATCATGTTATTTCATCTCATTGTATAACAGACATAATATTCATTAAGTTATATATTATAATATTACATTATCATCAATTAATCATTAACTATAATTAGATAACAGGAACCTGATTGGTCCAGTATAATGAGATGCATACATCTAGTATGCTCCCAGCTAGTCTGATTTATAATTGAGATTTTATGATTTAGTGTAGTATATCAATCAAGCCAATTATGAAGCACAATTCAACAAACATCACTGAGTGTGATATGTTTTAGAGAGAAGAATGAGCACATCAACATTTAATTCTGACCTTTCGTTAATTTAATTGTCCTCTTATATGAGTAAAGACTTTAAAAGCAAACAGAATGACTTCTTAGCTATAGGGGAAGACTTTAAGTTGAGCTCAACTCCTAGTGAATAACACAGGCACCTCCACATAGCCTATTGGCCGGATACAGGTGTGATTTGTCATTGACATTTAGAGAGATGTGTTTGACTTCCTACTTCAGTCTGCAGCCCTTAATATCCCAAATAATCTATCCCTGATATATTAATCACATCCTGCTTAACTTTCATGACTGGTCAAGGCCAGAGAAAAACTGTTTAGCTAAGAAATGGGTCATATATATGGATTTTCCATTGGTATTGCCAACTGCCTTCATTTTTTTTTTCTATTCCAATATTTGATGTGGATGGCTTGACTTTTTTATTCCTGTTTAATCAATCTATGGCCTTATAAAAGAAAGGAATCCACATGCCTACACAGAACCATATTGTAAATGACAATTTCTGTCATTTCTCATTGGAGATATTTATGTGAGTCCATCAGTCATCCCAATTTTACTGGAAACATTGTTCTAATAGACAAAGTCTTTTTGTTGGCTTGTTTACTGGTATTTTTAACCTTCCTTTATATTTTAACTTTAACAAGCAGCAAATTTTATAGTTTTTGACATTTATATCTACAGGGTAAAGTCTATAAAATAACTCGTCTGATCTGAAGAACTTCTGTCATATCTTCTTTTCTTCTCTGTTCCTCCCAAGTGTATGTGAATAAAATTGACTAGGCCATAGAACCCTTCTTCCTTTAAAAAAAAAACAAAAAAAAACTGGAAATATTCCATTTATTTTTCCCATTTTATTATTTATAAGAGACAAGATTAGATTTGCAAGCGGAAGCTAAGAATACGCCACCTCTTTTTCTTGTTTTGGTTTCTAAAATGAAAAAAGAAATGTATAGAAGCAAAAGTAAAAATAATGAGAGTTTTTGAACAGAAGCCACCATCAGGGCCAAATGAAATGCACCCTTTCTTTTTTCTTTCTTTTTTTTACAATGTGGCACTTGCTCTAAAAAGTCTGAAATGAAGTATTGCAGTGTAATTTTTGGAGCTTAAGGCTTCCCCAGTCAGTCAGCCTCACATATTAACAATGCAGACAGAGTCTGTCACATGCAGTTTTGAGAAGAATGCCGACATCAGAGAATAATGCCTATCTGGTCTTGTCACAAAATAGCCTCTAGTTGGCTAGCTGTTACAGGTAGTCCTTGATTTATGACTGCAAATTTATGTTGCTAAATGAGCTAAGTTGTATTAACTGAGTTTTGTCCAATTTTATGACTTTCTTTGACATAGTTGTTAAATGAACTATTGCTGTTGTTAAGTTAGCAAACTGGTTGTTAGTAAATCTGGCTTCCCTATTGACTTCCCTTGTCAGAAGGTTGTAAAAGTTTATCACATCACCTTGGGACACTGCAACCATCATAAATATGGACCAGTTGCCCAAGCACCTGAATTTTGATCACATGACCATTGGATGCTGAAATGGTTGTAAGTGTGAAAAATGGTGATAACTCACTTTTCTCAATGCCATTTTAACTTTGATCGGTCACTAAAGAAACTTGTCAGTCAACGACTGGCTATACTTGAGCTTGCTTTTCACCCACTGCTCTTTGAAGTTGCCTTTAGCCTTCGGTTAATGCAGCAAGAAGAAATATTTCTGTCTGATCATTTAAGATTTTAAGACTAGTGATAACTTATTGGGTGTTATCATACATTTATTATTTATTTTCCATCAAACTTGTTTCAATACTTCTTCCACCATCACAGATATTCTTTTTATGAGTAGTCGGTACAAACCTTAGAGCTTTGCTAAAAGCTTAACATGGTATTTCAGGTGTGATTAACTCACAGTTTAGGCTGATAACCTTCAAAGACTCCTTACTGATACAATTTTTGAGCAAGACATATGCTTAAACCATAGGTCAGCTTCTGTGGTAAATCTAAAGCAGATCTTAAATGATCGTTTACAATTTGGCCTTGCATTTGGCCCTGAGCATAATGCTGATTCAAGCATTACTTCAGCAATGAGCATGTGTCATTCAATGTGACCCTTTTTTGGAGCTGCCTTTGGAATATTTATAAAGTAGGGATATCCAATCTTGGCTGAAATTCTGGAAGTTGAAGTCCACAAGTCTTAAAGTTATTGAGTTTGGACATCCCTTTTCTAAAGGACCACCCTACAGACAGAAAAAACAAATCAACTTTCCTTGCTGCTTTGGGAAAGTAGAACTGGATGGAAATATCTGTTCCTAATGCTGAATGTCGAATCTGGAAATAAATCTTACATGTCTTTGAACCTAGGATCATTTTGGGACTTGTAGATGTCTTGGTTCTAGTTTATTTAAATCTTCTAAAGCTTATTTTTATAGTGGGAGGTATCCCATGCAAAATAGAGTATAATTACAACTTTCCATGGCTTGGAAGGTATACTGGTAGTCCTCAACTTAAGACCACCATTGGAACCAAAATTGTCATTGCTAAGCAAGGTGATTAAGTGAATTGTGCCTCATTTTACAATCTTTTTTCCATAGTTGTTAAGTGAAACACAGCAAATGTTTTGGTAATCACATAGTAATCAAGAAAATTCAGCTTTCCCCCATTGATTTTGCTTATCAAAAGCCAGCTAGAAAAGTGGCCATTAGTGATCACATGCTGTAACTTTGAATGTCCTCTAAACAAATCAAGGACTACCTGTATTTTGCTTGCTCCAACCATATCATATGAAACAGCCTTCAGATTTGGCTTATATTCAACTCAGTTTGAAGATTATTTTCATATCTTGTATCACCAATCCCACAATATATATGACAAGATATTTGGAATTATTGCAAGCTGAATATTGTTACTGGAGTAAAGTGAGAACAGATGCCAACAAACATGAACTTTAACACACTTCAGAGATTAAATGTGAATTAGGCCCCAAGTTTATTTATAGTTTCTGGGAAGATTTTAGACCTGACTTTATTTTATATCAGGAAATATAAGTACCCAAATCTGTTGTATTATGCTAATCTATTGCATATAACTATCTGGTTCTGGAGATGATAATATTTGTTGCAGGGATCCAGGAGAGCACAGTTACATTGTCAAGTTAATTCATGTAAACTCATCAGAATACCTTGAACCCCAACATTCCAAATATCTTCTAATTTAAAATGCCTCCTTACTGAAACTCTCTGCATGGCAATTGACTAAACTGGATTTTAATGTCACACTGTAGTCTCATTATCCAAACAATTAGGAGGAGACAATTGAATGCAATCCCCTAGTCATGCCCTGATTTCCCCAGTTCGATTAGGAGGCAGATTTAACAAATGGCAGAAAACCTAACTGAACCTTAAAGATAAAAATCAGAAAATGGACTGTGATTAATATACTGATAGATAGATAGATGATAGATAGAGAGATTTTAGACAAACAGACAGATAATGTGTGTTTGTGTGTATGTATGTGCATGTGTGTGTGTGTATGTGGAGAGAGAGGGAGGGAGAGAGGGAGGGAGGGAAAGAGAGGGAAAGAGGGAGGGAGGGAGAGAGAGAGGAAGGGAGAGGGAGGGAGAGAGGGAGAAGGAGAGGGAGGAAAGGGAGAGAGAGCATCAGAATTTCATTTTTAATATGTGTCAGTGCATTCACAGAAAAACAGTGACAATAAAGGTGATCTTATCTTATCTTTTTTTTCCTGATAGTGGAATTTATATTCAACTGAATCTGAATGAAATACAAATGAATTGTTGCTACCTTTTTTTTTTTGCTTCCCTTTGCAATGCAAACCTGACCAAAATAGTAGTAGGTTTGCTTCTTTATTTATTTATAACTCACATTTGTATGCTTTCAGACTGCTAGGTGAACAGGAGCTGGGGCAAGAATGGGAACTCATTTCATCTCACGATGCTTGGGTCTCAAACCTGGGATGTCCAGCTGACAATCCAAACATCTTAACAGCTAAGCGATTGCGCCCTCACCCCCACTCCATAAGAAAAGATCAAACTTAAACAATTCCTGTAATTTAATGTCACTGTAATGAATGAAAATGCAAAAAAACAACAACAACAACTCTAGAGATGGGAAAAGTAAAAAAAAAATCTTCTATGCCGAGAAGGGCATGCTAATTAGCAAGTTGAAAAAGAACAGGTTGCAAAATTATCACATACCTAGAGTGATTATTGTAATGGGAATAAACATTTACTTGTGAGAGGTAAAACATCTGAGTTGTGAAAATGTCAAAAATGTACAACTAGGAAGCATTCTTTAAATTAAAAATTTATTGATTGTAATGAAAATGCTAAATATCAACAGTGGCATGGATTGAAAGCACCCATTTTCCTTTCACATTCAAGCCTTCCTAATATTAATATAGAAATGGGAAAGGAGAAGGGCACGAAGAAGAAAATAAAAAACACTAATTTGTAAGATCCCCAGAACTAATCCAAATAATCTAAACCAATAAATTCCATTCCTCTAATTTTTTTTTTTTAAAAATCCATTTATCCTTGTGTATTGAAACTTACATTTATATTAAAGTGGAATAAAATATAGTATGTAAATTATAAGACCTAGTCATAGAAGATCTAATATATATAAAATACCAAATAATTGCTATTATAGGCAATTAAGCAATATCTACATGCAATAGGAAAGTATTTAGAGACATTTTAGAAGATTGTATCACTTCTATCAGTCAATAAGTAACAAAGGAAAAATTAATCTGGGTGGACTGAACAATTTGCTAATTGTAGTGCTGGGGAGGAGGGGGAGGAGAAGGTCTTAGTAAAGTTCTTCTACTGGGACAAAGCTGTAAATTTTTCTTACACCTCCCTTTTAAGTCAGCATCTGGTTAAATAATCAATTAGAATTGGAGCTGGAAGGGACTTTGAAGGTCTTCTAATCCCTAGTTGAGTTCTTGCTCAACTAGGAGACCCCACATAATTTCAAATAGGTGGCTGTCTAATCTCTTCTTAAAAACCTCTAGTGATGAAACACCTTCAGCTTCTGTTCCACTAGTCAATTGTCCCCACTATTAGGAAGTTTCTCCTTAGTTCCAGGCTGCTTCTCTCCTTGATTAGTTTCCATTCATGGTTTCTTGTCCTGCCTACAGGTGCTTTGGTAAAAAAGTTGACCCCCTCTTCTTTGTGGCAGCCCCGTCACAGTTCATATCTATATCTAGATATTTCAATCTGTCTCAGATATCAAATCAGACAAAAACTGAAGAGCTGAGCAATTACTGTAATTGGAACCCTACACACACACACACACACACACATACACACACACGGGGTGGGGTGGGTTTCTGAGTTTTTAGTTCTATTGGTCTCTGCATTAGCTTGGCTTTGTTCAGTCAGGGCCAACAGCTAGTAGACAATTTTGAATGAGCACAGATTCAACTTATACAACTTATACAAAATATCATTTTTTCATCTACTAATAAGTCATCAGAATATGTTAGAGAGGTGAGAGATTTAATACTCTCACAATATTTTTCCAGATTGTTTTTTTTTTTTTTTATCATTCATTGTGGCCCTCTGACAATGGGTATTATTTTACGCGTGCTATTATCATGAAGTGTTTAAATTTGTATTTTGTTAGCGAAGAATAGTGGATACTAAGAATGAAATGTCAGTGGTAGTGCTACGGAGAAACTACTTGCTATATATGATTATTTTACTAATAATCCCTATTTTAGAATGTAAGAATATTTATCAATTATTTCATTTTTTAAAATGCCTTTATATTAAAAAAAAAAGTAGATGAATATGTTTCTTTACAGTTTGGATTTAGTAAGAATTTTAAGGATTCAATTAATTTTATATAATATCACATGGAATGATCTGTAAGCATTTAAGTAACAGATTGTAGGAAAAGAAAAGGTAGAACCTGGAAGTGGAATGAAAAGAGGGGTTAGCCTAGAATCCTATGAAGCCACAAATGAACAACCAGACACAAAGACAGTTTTCCCCCCATGCTATCACTCTGCTAAATACCTAATTCCCACAACACTGTCTATGCCCTAGGATGTCAAACCACCTACAGGCACCAGGGCTGTATTACCTATTATCCTTCTTGTTAGGGATAACATTGTTTACCCTAACTAGTTTAGGTAAATAATAATATGTTATCATAGTTTATATGTAAAGTTGTCTGCAACTTTAACTATGGGAAAGTAATTAAGGGAGTGGTTGTGAAAGCACTTTAAAAGAAGCAAGACTGCAGCTTGCTCTCTCTCTCTGGCTTTGATGATCCCTGATTACTGCTTGGAATCAAGACTGCATTGCTCGAACGGGAGAGAAAACAAAGGACTGATTTGTAAGTGAACTGGCATAGGATATTCTACGCGGACTTTGCTAACTGAATATCCCTGAATGGACTGACTAAATGATACATGACTATTGGACTGTTATTTTGACTATGCTATGAACTCATAATGGAATAAATTATATTTTTGATAGCACAAGCGTATCTGTTATTTTTACTGTATGTTAATAAACATACAAGCTTAGCTCACTCATTTATCTGTGTGCTTATCTGACTAACGCTGCACATTCTGTTTAGCTTGTCTCCCTAACCCTGGTTGGGAAAACCAGGCTTAACACTGGTTATGGGCCCAGAGGCTGCAAAGTCAGTTTAACTAGGATAAAACAGATTTATGTAAAAGTGAGATTTTGTGTTGTTATACATTACAGTAAACAGACAGCTGTGTTTTATTAATTATAGTTTTATATCCATATAAAGAAAACATGGCACAAGTCAATCTACAAAGTTTGTCCCGTATATCCAAGTTGGATGGAACAAACTATGTATCATGGTCTATGAAATGTAGTCTGCTTCTACGAAGAGAAGGTTTGTGGAACATAATTGAAAATCCACCAAACGTAGAAGAATGGGATCCAGAGGATGATGAAGACAGACTAAAAATAGAAGAATTTATGCATAAAAATCAACAAGCTATTTGCATAATTGGGTTAACCTTAACTGACCAACAGATTGTTTATATCCACGGAGAAAAAACGGCTGTTGGGTGTTGGCAGAAGCTGAAGAGGATTTATGTTCGAGATAACGTTGGTGCTCACATAAATCTAACACGGAAGCTTTTCAGTACGCATCTCCAGACGAATGGTGATATGCTGAGTCATTTGAAAACTATGCAAAGCATTTTTCAAGAACTGCATGAGAAAGAGCTTATTTTCTCTGAACTACACCAAGTCTACATAATTCTATCTTTCCTTGATGAAAGTTATGACAACTACGTAACTTCCCTTGAAATATTGCCAAAGGAAAGTCTAACTTTAACTGATATAACTGGCAGATTGATTGAAGAGGCCAGAAGAAGGCTTGAAAGAGATGAATTAAGGAGGCAGCAACCTCAAAAAGAAGATAATGAATCTCCTACTGCATACGCAATTAAAAAGTGTTTTAATTGTGGAGGGAGAGGACATTTGGCAAGATTTGGTAAAAAGGCAAAGCGCCAGAACGCTGGCCAGAATACTAAAAGTCATCAAAAGATAAATAAAAATTTAGAATTAGCCATGTATAGTAACGGAGCTGTAAAAAATAATTTATGGGTGGTTGACAGTGGAGCATCCCACTGTATAACAAATGATAACAGAAATTTTATTAAAATGTCCAAGAGTACACAGCAGATATCGTTAGCCAATGGCTGGAAACTGAAAGCTAAAGGTCAAGGTATAGCATATTGTTCTTTTATAAAAGAGAATGTAAAAATGTTATATGTACCACAACTTAAGTTTAATTTAATTTCAGTTAGAATTTTGGTTAAACTAGGATATGTAGTTACTTTTAAAGGAGATAACTGCATAATTGAAAAAGAAGATAAGAAAATTACTGCATCTTTAAGAGGTGAATTATATGTGTTAAATGATGATGGTTTAAAAGTGGCTAACACAGTTTATGAAAATAAGAAACCTCATGATGAATGTATTCACTTGTTACACCGAAGGCTAGGGCATTTAAATTTTAAAATGCTTAAGAAAACTGTTGAATTATCTAAGGGAATAAGTTTGAAACCTTGTAATAAGTATTTGCAATGTAATGCCTGTAATCAAAGCAAAGCCAGGGTCACACCGGCTAATAGAGTTGATGGATTTACTACCAAAGAACTTTTAGAGGTAGTATTTGCAGATTTAATAGGTCCGAAAAAACCAAGTGTAGGAGGAGCTCGTTACATACTAAGTATAATGGACCACTATTCTAGATATGGGTTTTGCTATTTAATGAAAAGCAAAACTGAAACGTATCAAAATCTCTTTAATTGGATAAAATTTGCTGAAAGGAAAACTAAAAAGAAATTAGTAACTCTTATAACAGATAATGGTACGGAATTTACAAATAATAAATTCCAGAACAGACTAAGAATGTTAGGTATTCAACATAAAAAGTCTGCACCATATAGGCCACAACATAATGCCTTTATAGAGAGAAGAGGCCAAACATTACAATCAGTGACACGAACTATGATGTCTGATTCAGGATTACCTGACAATTTGTGGGGAGAAGCAATAATGTGTGGTAATCATATATTAAATAATGTTGTTAATTCAACAACAGGTGAATTACCATTCACACTGTGGCATGGTACAAAACCGGATTTAAGTTACATGCACACATTTGGAGCACCAGCATGGGTGCATATCCCTTCACAACTTAGACACAAAGGACAACATAGAGCTAAAAGATTATATTTTGTAGGATATACATCTAATCATAGATCTTATAGATTCTGGGAACCAGGTACATCTAGAGTTTACACCAGTGCTAGTGCTAAATTCCTAGAACATGTAGGATGGAATAGATTAGAGCAAGATTTAAATAATGAAGTAATTATTGACCCCTACAAAAGGCAGAAAGAACAGACTAGTTATAAGAAGAGTCCAATTAAAGAAGAAGTCCACGAAGAGCAAATAGGACCAGAACAAGAGGAAACAGTTGATCAGGAAGAGTTAGATAATCAAGAAGAGTTAATAAATGAAAGTCCACCTGTAAGTCCTGTAATACCTAGACGTACTACACGTGTAACTAGACCACCTGATAGGTATCAAGCAAATATAGTTTGCCAAGTAACTAAAGTTCCAACTAGTGTAGATGAACTTAAGATGTATCCTGCTAAGGATCAGGAGAATTGGCAAAAGGCAATGGAAAAAGAACTAAATTCATTAAAGATAATGAAAGTATATGAAGATGCTAAATTACCTCCAGGAGAAAAATCCATTGGATGCAAATGGATATTTAAAGTAAAAACTGGAAATGATGGGACTGTTACCCATAAGGCTAGGTTAGTAGCTCAAGGATTTAATCAAACTGCATCTGATTACGATGAAGTTTTTGCACCAAGTCTTAAAGCAACATCTTTAAGAGCAGCATTAGTGTGGGCAGCTAAGAAAAACTATATCATTAACCATTTAGATGTAGAAACTGCTTATCTGCATGCACCATTGCAGCACACTATATATTTAAGAAAACCAGTAGGTATAAAAGACAATAAAGTAATTAGTAATGATTGTTGGAAACTCAAAAAGAGTCTTTACGGGTTGAAACAATCTGGGTTTGAGTGGAACCAATATATTGTGAAAGAGTTCAACAATATAGGTTTTAAATCTGGTTTAGCAGATCCATGTATATTTAAAAGAGAAAATAATGGAACGGTATCATTATTGTTATTATTTACAGATGATATTGCTTTGATAACTAAGACTAATAATGAAGCTAATGAGATTATATCATTATTAGCCAAAAAGATAAAATTAAAGCATTTAGGTGAAATTAAAAAGTATCTAGGATTGACAATTAACAAAACAAATAATGGTTTTAAGATATCTCAAGAAAATAAAATTTGCCAATTAATTAAAACATTTAAAATGGAACTTTGTAAACCGGCAAAGACTCCAATGAGTCAGGAAGTTTGCCAAACTGATGATCAAAGTCCCAAATTTGATAAGTCCATATATCAATCTTTGATTGGTAGCTTATCATGTATCAGCAATTGGTCAAGGCCAGATATAGCTTATAGTGTAAATCAGCTGGCACGTTTTAATTCAGATCCACATCAATGTCATTGGCAATCATTAAAGAGAATTTTAAGATATCTTAAAGGAACAATGAACCATGCATTGTATATAGAACCAAAGGGTGATTTGAGTCTTAGTGCCTATGCAGATGCAAGTTTTGCAACTGATATAAACACTAGAAAATCAACATCTGGGATGGCTATATTATTTGGTAAGACACTAATAGGGTGGAGGTCAATCAGTCAACAGCATATTAGCTTGTCCACAATGGAAGCGGAATTTTCATATCTGTTATTATTATGCACTGACTTAATTTTGTACAAACAGTTATTATTAGACATTGGTATAACTGTTAAAGATTCTATTATTGTGTACGAGGACAATCAACCAGCTATAAAATTAGCTACTAGTATTGCTGTAAAAACTAGATCAAAACATACTGATTTAAGATACTTAAATGTTAGAGAATCTGTAAAGAATGGACTAATTAAATTGGAATACTGCATGACAGAAGAAAACATTGCAGACCAATTTACAAAAGCTCAAGGAGTAATTAAGTTTAAAGAGAGTTGTAACAAATATGATTTAAAGATGTAAATAGTTATATTTATTATTATTATTTCCTAAAAGGGGAGAATGTTAGGGATAACATTGTTTACCCTAACTGGTTTAGGTAAATAATAATATGTTATCATAGTTTATATGTAAAGTTGTCTGCAACTTTAACTATGGGAAAGTAATTAAGGGAGTGGTTGTGAAAGCACTTTAAAAGAAGCAAGACTGCAGCTTGCTCTCTCTCTCTGGCTTTGATGATCCCTGATTACTGTTTGGAATCAAGACTGCATTGCTCGAACGGGAGAGAAAACAAAGGACTGATTTGTAAGTGAACTGGCATAGGATATTCTACGCGGACTTTGCTAACTGAATATCCCTGAATGGACTGACTAAATGATACATGACTATTGGACTGTTATTTTGACTATGCTATGAACTTATAAATGGAATAAACTATATTTTTGATAGCACAAGCGTATCTGTTATTTTTACTGTATGTTAATAAACATACAAGCTTAGCTCACTCATTTATCTGTGTGCTTATCTGACTAACGCTGCACATTCTGTTTAGCTTGTCTCCCTAACCCTGGTTGGGAAAACCAGGCTTAACACTTCTCATCTTTTCATCTTTCCAATTATCTATTTCCTTAGCTTCTTATGACTATAAATTTGTTGTTTGTATCTAATGATTTATGTTGATTGACTTTATTTAATATTTATTATGTTTTATGTTGTTTGCTTATTTTGTATCCTATGACCATCACAGAGTTTTTAACTTATGATTTTTATGATGATTGTATTTTATGATTATGATCATGATCATGATTTATCACTTATTGCTTGTATGAACACTGAGAACTTATGTACCAAAGGCAAATTCCTTGTGTGTCCAATCACACTTGCCCAATAAAGAATTCTATTCTATTCTAAACTAAATCCAATCCCTCAAGTGCTATTGATCATTATATAATTCTATTCAGGGGCTGACTGTTACAAAGATATATATGCATAGGATGTTTAGCAATAAATCAACCTAATTACATCTTTACATGTGAATCTGCCCTTTCATGTCTAATATAGATAGTATCAATGCATGCTACCTTAGTTTTAAACATCATTAATAATAGAATAAGATATGTAGTTTTCTGTATCCATGTGGAGTGATCAAGTTTAAATTCCTCATATAAAACAATTCAACTTACTAACATTCTATGTTTTCTCTTGTAAAGACCCAAATCGTTATCCTTAATGTTAGTATGTAAAAAATCCAGATAAATAAGCATCCAAGGAAATATTTTAAGAGCATTTTTCATCATGAGTAGCATATTAATGCATTATTGGTTTATACTAAACTAAATTCTTTGATAAACAGTGGAAGATTTAGAACAACTAATGTATATTCTGGTGGAGAAAAACAGAGTAAAACAAAAGTAAAGTATCTATGAAAACAAATAGTGATTGTAAATCAGATCCAAATAATATTTTTAAAAAGGTGAGGATTACATTTATATCCTGTAAAGCATTGGCCATTTTGGGTATACACTCTAAAAATATAGGCATTTTGGTATAGTGGATACCTATGGAATAAGGTTTACACATAAAGGACTAATTAATCTGATATATTGCTACTCATGTCTATGCCCAATAATATTCTTAAGAATGGTTAACACCTGTTTGGAGTTAGATAAGGGTCAACAGAATTAAGAGCTTCACTTGAGGTTTTTAAAAAGAGATTGACAGCCATTTGTCTAAAATGGTATAGAATCTCTTACTAGAGAAGGGAGTTGGATTAACAGACACCCAACATCCTTTCCAACTCTGCTATTCTGTTATTCTGAATTCTAGGCTGATCCCTCTTTTAACTCCACTGCCAGGCTCCTTCTCCAACCTAAATTTTGAAATCATTTTGTGAACACTTTTGTAAAATGATTGCTTGAGGTTAAGGGATTTGCCACAAACTTTTAATACTAGAAGATACAACCAGTAAGACTGTAGTGTTTTGATTCCAGAGATTCAGTGTAGAAGCAATTCACTGAATGAAACCAGTAAGATGTGTCTCAGTCAAAACAACTTTTCAATTTGACAATCCATTTGAAAGAACTAAATTGATTTCATAATTATGAGGATTGATTTACATCTGCCTACTGATCATAAATCACTGATTTATCAAGATCATGTTGCTTCTTATCCCTTACTTAGGTCTTTCTTTCTTTCCTTCCTTCTTTCCTTTCCTTTCCTTTCCTTTCCTTTCCTTTCCTTTCCTTTCCTTTCCTTTCCTTTCCTTTCCTTTCCTTTCCTTTCCTTTCCTTCCTTCCTTCCTTCCTTCCTTCCTTCCTTCCTTCCTTCCTTCCTTCCTTCCTTTCCTTCCTTCCTTCCTTTCCTTCCTTCCTTCCTTCCTTTCAACGTTGGCCAACAAAATACAACCCTGCAGCTACAGATGAGGTATATAGGATTCACCTGACATTCAAAAGCTTTTTGAAGTCCATTTTGGATTCACAAATGCCACTGGAAACTGGAGTTTAGTTTGCTATATTTTTATTGATGCATTTTTCTCCATATGGACATGAAACATGATGAATACCATAGAAGAGATCTTTTACTCAGGCTTGCTATTCTTGCAATAGGTAATTTCTGTTAGATGAACGGATCACAGAAGAGAACTAAAACATGAATTGTTCACTGTAGAAAGATGACAACAGCTGAAGTTTATGTAAAATTGCTTGAATTAATTCTCTCCATTGCATATTAAAAAGTTTGCAGTAAATAAGAATAAATAAGAGTGAGCTTGCAGGGTGTAAGAAGATTGGGAGTGACGTGTTAGGCTTTAGTGAGATTTAAGGTGCTCATATTGTCAAACTTCACAACAGGACTTGGCAGTAAATCTCAACTTTTCAGGAAGTGGCTTTCTCAATAGACGACTCACAGACACCACGCAGCTAGATTGAATAAAAGAATGAAGCCACAAATATAGAGATGATTTGCCTCTAGGAGGCAAAGAAGTCAAGACTTGTATAGAAATCTGTCTTCTATAGTTTATTTTTTAAGTCTTTTCCAAATTCAAATATGTTTGACAGCTTGCCTAGTAGCTCTGTGATGTACAGTATATATAATGGATCTCTATAGTCCCCAAAATGTTGGTTTTTACTTATTTAATTTAATTTAATTAAAGATGTATTTGTGGCCATCCAACTCAGACTATGTGACTTTGGGCAACATACAAAAGAAAAAAATGGGTGGCGGGGAATGTTCAACACAAAACAAGAGATCTCATTAAAACTTTAAAATAATACATCAGTATTGGATTAGAATTAAAATCTTCTACAGCTCATCAGTTAGGAATTGTATTCACTGTGAACCCAAATTACAAAAGAAAGAGCCAGGTTCTAATTTCTTTAATTGCAATTGGGGTTTTACAGATCCATTACCCCTTAGAGAGGATTCAATTCCAATTTTTAAGGAACATATTTCATGTGTGATGAGGATGAGTTACCAAAACTGAAACATATATTTCAATACACATCTTCTCTTATTAAAGTTACTCCCTCTCCATTGATTGAATACCTCTAATTTTAAATAAGGACTTGGGACAGGACACTGCACAAGTACCTGAAATGATATGGCTACTCTATCAATGCAATCCCAACAACGGACTTTAAATATGCAGAGGAATATCAAAGATTGGACAGTTCAATCAGATTGACTATCTTACCCAGAAATATCCTTTTGAGGAGCTACATTCTGAGTAGTTAGATATCTAAGCAAATAATGGTTCTCAAATTCAGAAGAGCTCTAACCTGGAAAGGTTTATTGCCTTAACAACAATAAATAATTCTTGAGAAGGTATCCCATTTGGACAAAGACTTTGCCCTGTGATAAAGGAGTCCCTGAAACATTAGCCCACATTTAGTGCTCCTAATACTAATATTGGAAGAAAATTCAATTTCAGAAATAATTTTATTGTTGAAGTCTCTATGAACTCCTTTAATCATTCACATAACCTATCAGTAGCCCCCACCACCCCCAAAAAACCTATGCTGCAAAAAGAATACAATGTGGTGAGGATTGCTTACATTTTCAGCCAACAATTGACAATGAGACTGAAAGTGATTCAACCGTGCCATGAGGGAAGAAAAACAAACAGGTAGGAAACCTCTGAGAGAAGGACTTTCCTGAGCTCTCAAAGAGGACACCCCAAAATCTACATGAAAGCCCACGTCAAATGAAAGATCTGTACACCCAACAAATTAGACAAAGTAAATTTCACCACTGAAGCTGCATTGTCCACCAAAACAAATACTTCAAAGAACACATTCACACACCACTCAAAGAATCACTTTTCCTATAAATATCCCCTACCTCAAAACCCCAAACTTGTAGCCTTCCTTCAAGTGCGATCTTTTGGGGTTTTGAATGAAACTTCCTCCATTCCAAGCAGCATGTCAAGTGTCATTCATACAAGTGAAACTAGAAAAATTAGAACATCATGCAAAAGTTCATTTATTTCAGGAATGCAACTTAAAAGGTGAACCTAATATATGAGATAGACTCATTACATGCAAAGCAAGATAGTTAAAGCATGATATGTCCTAATTGAGATGATTATGGCTCACAGTTCATGAAAACCCCAAATCCACAATCTCAGAAAATGAGAATATTTTGAAAAGGTTCAATATTCTAGGATCAAAGTGTACCACTCTAATCAGCCAATTAAGCCATAACACCTACAAAGGGTTCCTGGGCCTTTGAATGGTCTCTCAGTCTGGTTCAGTAGGAATCACACTCATGGGAAAGACTGCTGACCTGACAGTTGTGCAGAAAACTATCATTGACACCCTCCATAAGGAGGGAAAGCCTCAAAAGGTAATTGCAAAAGAAGTTGGATGTTCCCAAAGTGTTGTATCAAAGCACATTAATAGAAAGTTATGTTGAAGAAAAACGTGTGGAAGAGAAAGGTGCACAAGCAGCAGGGATGACAGCAGCCTGGAGAGGATTTTCAGGAAAGGGCCATTCAAAAATGTTGGGAACTTTCACAAGGAGTGGACTAAGACTGGAGTCAGTGCATCAAGAGCTACCACACACAGACATATCCTGGACAAGGGCTTCAAATGTCTTATTCCTCTTGTCAAGCCGCTCCTGAACAACAAATGTCAGAAGCGTCTTACCTGGCTGAAAGAAAATCAGAACTAGTCTGTTGCTCAGTGGTCCAAAGTCCTCTTTTCTGATGGGAGCAACTTTTGCATCTCATTTGGAAACAAAGGACCCAGAGTCTGGAGGAAGAATGGAAAGGCACATACTGCAAGATGCTTGAAGTCCAGTGTGAAGTTTCCACAGTATGTGTTGATTTGGAGAGCCATGTCATCTGCTGGTGTTGGTCCACTGTGCTTCATTAAGTCCAGGGTCAATGCAGCTGTCTTCCAAGAGATTTTGGAGCACTTCATGCTTCCTTCTGCAGATGAACTTTATGGGGATGCTGACTTCATTTTCCAGCAGGACTTGGCACATGCCCACACTGCCAAAAGCCCAAAACCTGGTGCAATGACCGTGGGATTACTGTGCTTGATTGGCCAGCAAACTCACCTGACCTGAACCCTATAAAGAACCTATGGGGCATTGCCAGGAAAAAAATGGAAGACATGAGACTGAACAATGCAGAAGAGCTGAAGGCAGCTATTGAAGCATCCTGGTCTTCCATAACACCTCAGCAGTGCCATAGGCTGATAGCTTCATGCCACACCGCATTGAGGCAGTAATTGCTGCAAAAGGGGCCCAAACCAAGTATTGAGTACATATACTTTTCTGAGGTCTGATATTGTTCTATGTACAATCCTTGTTTTATTGATTGCATATAATATTCTAATTTTCTGAGATTGTGGATTTGGGGTCTTCATGAGCTGTAAGCCATAATCATCACAATTATGACAAATCACAGCTTGAACTATCTTGCTTTGCATGTAATGAGTCTATCTTACATATATTAGTTTCACCTTTTAAATTGCATTACTGAAATAAATGAACTTTTGCAAGATATTCTAATTTTTCGAGTTTCACCTGTACATAGTTCCAGCTCAGAACTGGATCTTGTATTCTTTTAACACTAAAATACCTAGTGACTCTTATCTACACAGATATTCTGTCCAGTGGTGGGATTTAACTTTTTTACCACTGGTTCTGTGGGTGTGGCTTTGTGGGTGCGCTTGGCATGTGCATATGCCAAACATGCAATTCGTGCGCATGCAGAGAGTTTACTAGTTACCTTCTCCTGCGATCCTCCACTTTCCCTGCAATGGTGGGATTCAATTTTTTTTACTACCGGTTCTGTGGGCATGCATTGGTGGGTGTGGCAGGGGAAGGATCCTGTAAAATCTCCATTCCCTCCCCACCCCACTAACCTGCTTTCCAGCTCCATTCTCCTGGGCAGGGCAACCAAAGAAGACCTAGCCAATCAGGAGGCAGAGAATAGATGGGGGTGGGACCAGTCAGAGGTGGTATTTGCTGGTTCTCCAAACTATTCAAAATTTCCACTACCGGTTCTCCAGAACTGGTCAGAACTTGCTGAATACCACCTCGGTTTCCCTGTGTCTTCAACAGCTGACGCACGGCAATCCACTGTGCCACATGAAGCAGCTGAGTTTCAAAATCAGGAAATAAAGATCAGAGTAGAGCTGGAGTGGGCACATGGACCCAACAGCTGATTGTTGGAGTGAACCGGTTCACTCACAGATGATCCTTGGAGCTACTGGTTCCGCATAACCTTGCTGAACTAATAGAATACCACCCCTGATTTCGCCCATCTAGATCAATTTTATTTGAGGCTGCTATAAATGTAACCTCGTTTTTCTTCATTAAGCTTTCTTTTAATATTTGTAAAATAGATCACATTTTGATTAGACCACTTTTACATTTATGGTTTTTACTGTGGTTTTTATTTGCTGTCCCGTACTTGGTTTTATTTCAATTTCTGTAATAAAAAGGGCATAGTCTTGCTTGATGGCCTTCAAGATCAAGGCCAGCTGTATGTTGGGTGGGTGGGGACAAAAATAGGAAGAAGAAAGTAAGTCACCCACATCCTATAAGATGACATTTTTTCACTGAACAAGCAATGTGAGATAGGAGACTTTCCTGAAAGCAGGTGGTGTCACAAGTAAACCAATTCTATACCATGTAAGGCTTTAGAGGTGATAACCATTACATATGACCTCTTTAATAGCAATAGTACCTAGACTTATTTACTACTTTATAATGCTTTACAGCCCTCTCTAAGTGGTTTTACAGAGTCAGCCTATTGCCCTCAACAATTTGGGTCCTCATTTTATCCACCTCGGAAGGATGGAAGATTGAGTCAACCTTGAGCCTGGTGGGATTTGAACTGCCAAATTGCAGGCAGCCAGTAGTCATCAGAAGTGGCCTGCAGTACTGCACTCTAACCACTCTGGGATCCTCAGACTTCAGAAATCAGATCATTTTGGAGGAGGGAATTAAGGGACAAATCTCTCCAATTTTAAGAAAACTGCTTGTTCCTTGCATTATTTCCAAAAATAAGCACCAACAGTTTAGGCCTCCTGTAGCCTTTGGTTGTCACATAAATTAAAAAGAAAATTTCTGGCCAAAAGAAAGTCATTCACCTTTGCACCCTTGGTTTGTGACTTAGGTCAGGCTTAAGAGAGTTGAGCTCCAGTGTTTTAATAAAGAAAACCCATCTACAAATTACCCCAATGTTACTCTGATGCTTCTGATAGACAGAAAATAGCTGAGAAGTTCTTTTAGAAGAAAGAGATGGCACTTTTCAGAATTTTATAAAGAAAACTGTTCAGGCTGGCCCAAAAAAATAAATAAAAAATGAAAAGAGAACAAAGTCTACAGGTAATTCCAAATAAAATCAGTTAGCAATTTAGGTCAATTGCCACCTGTGTATTTGAAGGAGCAGAACTCTGCTGTGAGATGGGCCTCTAGTCAGATGCATCCAATTTTGTCCCACAGCTAAACATTGTTTACTGCCTATTATCGGTGCTGTAGCTGTACTCAGCCCTTCTTGATTCAGAGAGAGAAAAGGCTTAGCTCTCAAAAGAAAGATTAACAACAGGGCAGCAAAACTTCCACAGAGGTTGTGGCAGCTGACTCCTAGGTGGCCCCTAGTTTTTCTTTCATCCTGTGGTGTTCTTCTAAATCTAGGAACTGGCAGTGATTCTTTTCAGTGAAATTCTGAAAAGGGACATGGGGGGGAGGAAAAAAATTAATACGATGGAGCTTATTTTAATGATGGACTTTAGTCATCATAGCAAGCTTTCTTTCCGTCTTTCCTCTCCATTTGGAGAGTTCTTAAAATGACTTCTAAATTTAGGAGCTAGCAACGAAACTCATGATTCACTGAGTCTAACAATTGTGCTGTTTATAACTGGCTTGCCGGTTGTGAATTGGCACCAGCCAGCAGTCATGCAGTAGGTCTTGCTGGGATGGCACTTCATATGTTTAGCTGAATGCTCTGAACCCCATGCATTTTAGAGGGAAGGGAAAAAAAGGATGTGGTTGAAGAATTCAAGGGAGTCTTTGTTAAATCCTTTGTTCATTTTTTGAGTGTCCTGAACAGTCATAATCCAGAGTATGAAAAGCCAGCATTTGAGCTTTAAAAGATCCAATCCAGAGGAGGTCTTTTGGCTGAATTCTGCAAACTGTAAAACCTTCCCAGCCAAATGTCTGTCTGCTAGTCATCAAACATCTAATATACATCTACTTATTGCAAAACAAAAAACAAAAACACAACATTAATCATTAGTCCACCAAAGCTGGTAGTCTACAATTAACCAGGTATTTGGTGAACAAAGGCTTGCCCTGAAGAAGAAAAGGCAAACATGTAAAAAAAGAAAAGAAAAAAGAAAGAGGGTAAAAAGAATATCCCCTCTTGATCTAAAGATAGCTCAGCAATATCCTGAGTTTGGTTTTCATTTTCCACTTAGGGTGTTAATAATGCGGCCAAAAACATCCCTAAAGGTAGTGATGATGAAGCAATGTTCATCATATGGCTTGCAAGATGAGATTGCACTGTTATTATATTTCATTAGAATCTTGCCATGAATGTTGGATGGGGATGGAACAATAATCATGATTTCATCAGCAATACATTGGGGAGGAGTGGCAGAGAGACTGAATTACTGGAATAGTCATGATCTTTGTTATGTATGTAAATAGTTAAAATAAAAGCGAGCTTGGGGTAAAGTGCAGGGTTCTGGCCCTGCACTTCTGATTGGTTGTTAAGCGGCTTGATCGGATTGGTTGGGCTCAGAGAATCCGATTGGCCCTTAACGAAGGACTCTTATTGGTTCTGGAGCTAGCGTTTTACAGCTCCCTATTGGTTGTTTCGCATTAAGGTTGCCTATATAAGGCAGAGTTGTTGTTATTAAAGTTTTAAGTCACTATGTAATAAAGAGCTGAAAGTTCACCAACTACGAATGTCTCCATTCATTTAACCCATGCCTCAAACCATATCAATCTTCTTAAAGGTCTCTGTTAAGTTTGGAGCATGGGTGCGAATCATGGACACGAGCCGGTAGAAACAGTGAACTTCAAACTCTTTATTTACATGTTGTGACAGCTCAGCTCAAGGGCTGCTATAGCCTTACTTATATAGGCAACTCATTAACTATTCAACCAATAGCAAACCTGGAGTGCTAGCTCCATTAACCAATGGGAATGGCCTGTTAATGGCCAATCGGATGCTCCTGAATGGGCCAATCCGATCCTGCTATTAACAGCCAATCAGAAGTGCAGGGCCAGAACCCTGCACTAGACTTCAAGCTCAATGATAACTTTATTGGTATTATGCATTCACAACACCCTTTTCCCCCGGCTTCTGCCCATGGGGTGCAGTTACATAGTCCTTAAGGTAGGACGGTTGTTTAACTAGTCTTTTCAATTTTCGCAAGGTGCCTGGCGGTTGGCTGCACTCTTGCTGAGGTAGATCGTTGTTTAGCAGTAGGGGTGCCTCTGGTTCCAAGTTCGCGTTCTCGTTGTCATCAATATCACTGGCCATTTCCTGAGGTGCATTCACTCCGGTCCCTGGTTCCTGTTCCTGCGTTTCAGTTCCATTATCAGTCTCTTCGAAAAGGTTTCCCTCTAATAATAATTTGCTTTCCTCTGTATCTCCCCCCCCCTCAGTTTGGTCAAAAGGGAGTTTGGAATTGCGAGGTGGTAGCCGCGATCGTAGCTGATCTATGTGGCGCTTCCAAAGTCTATCGTCAGGGCACTGAACGAGGTATGATCTTGGGCCAGTTACGCAGATTACGGTCGCCTCTACCCACAGCGGATCGCCCGATAAGTTTTTAGCGAATACTAGATTGCCTAACTGGAAGGTATGGCATCGGCTGCTAGATCTGAGTGGCTTTTCAGGTTCGTAGGCTGGGTGTAACCAATCGAAGTGAGAGCGGAGCTTTCATCCCATTAGCAGTTCGGCGGGAGTTTTGTTGGTGATGCTGTGAGGTGTGATGTGCTGCAGGAAAAGGATCCGGTTGATTTTTTCATTGATGTTGTCATAGTCGATCTTTTGGAGAGTCTTTCTGATGAATTGAACCATGCGCTCAGCTCTATTGTTGGCAGCAGGGTGCACAGGCAAAGTGAGCGCATGTCGGATACCACGGTCAGCCAAGTACTGCTCAAAAGGTAGCGCGGTAAATTGGGGCCCGTTGTCGGATACCAGAATGTCTGGTAATCCATGGGTTGCAAAAAGTCTTTCCAGTCTTTTGATGACTGCGTCAGTGGTTGTGCTGCTCATTCAGTGAATCTCGAGCCAATTCGAGTAAGCATCGATGGTTAGCAGAAATGTGTGGCCTTTGGTCGGCCCAGCAAACTCTAGATGGATGCGGGACCAGGGTCCCCGCGGTGTCTCCCATTCGGCTGGGGTTGCCTTTGGTGGAGCGTTGCTTACTTCTTGGCATCTCTTGCAAGTTTTAACCCATGATTCTATTTGTCTATCGATGCCTGGCCACCACGCGTAGTTTCGTGCGAGGCCCTTCATGCGCACGATGCCAGGGTGGCCATCATGCAAGGTTCTTAGCAGCGTCTGTTGGAGTCGTTCTGGGATAACAACTCTATCGCCCCAGATGACACAGCCCTTTTGCAAGAACAACTCTGTTTGACGACTTTTGAATGGTGCGAAGTCGTCTGGTACTTGGTCCAATGGCCATCCGCGTTCCACCCATGTGAGGACTCGTGCTAAGATGGGGTCGCATTTTGTTTCTCTTGTGATGTCATGGGCCGTTAATGGCGGTGTGTGGAGTGTCTCGATCTGCAACGCTGTCATCGTTGGTGCAGGATCATTGATAGTTTCAGGGAGCGGTGTACGGCTCAGCGCGTTGGCGTGGGGAATGGCTTTACCAGGATGATATTGTAGCCGATAATTGTAGGCAGCCAAGAATTCTGACCAGCGGGTCATTCTGGGAGAAAGCATGTAGGGAGTTGGCTTGTCCCCAGCGATAATCCCCAGCAATGGTTTGTGGTCAGTTACAATGGTGAAGACCCGGCCGTACACATACTCATGAAATCTTTTAACTGCTGATACAATCGCCAGGGCTTCCTTATCGATTTGGCTGCAATTTCGCTCAGTTTTCGAGAGCATCTTTGAGAAGTAAACAACAGGGGCTTCGTTACCGTTAGGTAACACATGGCTCAAAATGGTGCCCACTCCAAAAAGTGATGCATCACAGGTTATGTTTATTGGCAAAGTCTCATTGTACTGTATCAGCACGGCGTCCGAAGTCAGTAGTTTTTTTACATTATGGAATGCCTGCTCTTCTTTGTGACCCCATACCCAGCTTGCTTTTTTATCTAAAAAACGATGTAACGGTTCAGTGACAGTCGCCTTGTGTGGCAAGAAAACATTATAGAAGCTGATGAGGCCTAAAAACACCTGGAGGTCGGTCTTGTTCTGGGGTCTGGGAGCGTTTTTTATTGCTCTTAATTTACTATCAGTAGGGTGAATACCCTGATTGTCAATTACGTATCCTAAGAATTCAACACGATCGGTACACATTTTGCATTTATTTTTTTTGACTTTCAGGCCTGCTTTCTGAAATTTTCGTTATACCAATCTTAAACGCTCCCGCAAGATTTTTTGAGTGGGGGCAGCAATAAGCACGTCGTCGAAATAGGGGACAACGCCCTTGATCCCCTGCAATAGTCTCTCCATTAGGCTCTGAAAGATCCCCGAGGCTACACTGACTCCGAATTGAAGCCGCGTACACTTAAAGGCACTTTGGTGTGTTATGATAGTTTGTGCCTGTGTCGTTGTTTCGTCAACTGGCAATTGCTGATAAGCCTGAGCTAAGTCTAGTTTAGCGAAGACTTTTCTGCCCCCCAGGGAATGGAGGAGATGCTGTATCACCGGCACCGGATATGGGTTCTGTTGCAGGGCGTGGTTTAGGGTGGCTCGGTAGTCCCCGCAAATTCTAATGGAGCCGTCCGGCTTAATGGGTGTCACAATCAGCGTTTCCCAAGGGGAGTGATCCATTGGCTTTAAAACTCCCTGGGCAATCAACTTATCAAGCTGCTCGTCGATTTTCGGTTTTAGAGCGAACGGAACTCGACAAGGCTTAAGGCGGATAGGAGCTATCTTTGGATTAAGGCTAAAGGATATCGGGGTCCCCTTGTACTCACCTAACTTTTCCTCAAAGACGTCCTTGAATTCGTGGGCGAGGTCTTCCTCCCAGTCACTGCTGCCAATTTGATTAATGCCTTCGATGCCGAGTGGTGCGAACCACTGTAGGCCCAACAGGCTAGGCCGGTCCTTATCGATCACCATCAGGGTTAAGTACGTAACCCGGACTCGACTGGATTCTGCAACTGGAATTTGGTTCCCTTGGTAGTCTTTTAGCACGAGCCATTGGAATTTAAGGTCTTGGCGCCGGATAGTGGGATGAGTTGCTTGAGGGTCTTCCATGAGACCATCGAAAGAGACGATCCTGAGTCTACTTTCCATCTGGCAGGGCCGATTTTCAATGTTCACGTTGACCCGAATTTTCTGAGCGTCTAATGAAGAGGCATGGCCAATAGTGAGTGTTTGGTGAGCCTCTTCTCGTCTCGCTAGACGATTCACGGGTCGGTTTCTGTAGGAGTGGTTTACTGGTTCTCGCCTTACAGGGCGATTCCCTGTCGATTGGTGGAGATTGGTTCCTTTCGAGTTCTGGTTGGGTCCGAGGAGGCTTCTGCAGACCCGCCTGATGTGGCCTCGTTTCCCGCACTCGTGGCAGAGTGCGTCGCGGAATTTGCAATCGGAGCAAAAATGGTTGGCCCCGCAGCCCGCGCAAGATTGCTGGGACTTCGGGTGTAGTTCCCGATTGGTCCACAGGTGATGGACCTCTTCTTCGTTGCTGTCTGACGACGAAGAGAGGTCCTCATGGTGGGCTGTGGAGAGCTGCCCTTCTGCTGGCAGGTTGGTGAGTGAGTGAGATTTCGCCGGCAGGTTGGTGAGTGAGATTTCGCCGGCAGGTTGGTGAGTGAGTGAGATTTCGGCGTAGTTGGGCAGCCGAATTCTTGGTTGCCTCCGCTGCTGTAGCTTCAGCTATGGCGTCTTTAAGGGTGATGTCATCCTTTGCCATTATTTGGCTCTGTACATTTAGAGCGTCTAACCTGAGGACTACTCTGTCTCTCAAGGCCTCCTCCAGGTCGGTAAATTCACAAAGGCCTCCCAAGTTCCAGAGGTCTGCAACGAAATCGGTGATGCTTTCTCTCTTCCGCTGGTTCCGTTGATAGAACTCATGTCGTCTTATGAGCATTGGAACGGTGGGTGCATAGTGGGCCCTTAGTAGCAGTTCGAGGACGTCCCAGTCCATGGCCTTCACTTCAGCCGGTTTCGCTAATGCCTTAGCCATCCTGAACACCGTTGGCCTGCAGTATGTCAGGAATATCACCCGTTTCTTTCCGGCCATGGCATCCTTTAGATTATTCGTTTCCCAAAACATTTGGAAACGATCCATGTAAGACTCCCAGTCCTCCTGAGCTGGATCGAATGGAGCGGGTGGTATTGCGCCGCCGGACATGGTTTCACCGTTGTGCGCTTCAGTCATGTGCTTAGTTGGCTCTGATGTCATCCAATCCCATCCTCGTCACCAGTGTTAAGTTTGGAGCATGGGTGCGAATCATGGAGACGAGCCGGTAGAAACAGTGAACTTCAAACTCTTTATTTACATGTTGTGACAGCTCAGCTCAAAGGCTGCTCTAGCCTTACTTATATAGGCAACTCATTAACTATTCAACCAATAGCAAACCTGGAGTGCTAGCTCCGTTAACCAATGGGAATGGCCTGTTAATGGCCAATCAGATGCTCATGAATGGGCCAATCCGATCCTGCCATTAACAGCCAATCAGAAGTGCAGGGCCAGAACCCTGCACTAGACCTCAAGCTCAATGATAACTTTATTGGTATTAGGCATTCACAACAGTCTCTATAGCTACAATTGCCTGCTGTTTCTCGTCCATTACTATTCAAAGCTGTCAGAAGTGACAATTTATGTTCCCTTATGGCTTTTCCTCTCCCTTTTAAAAGTATGTTTAAATGAAAATATTTCAGTCTGCAGTGCACCATGTCAATTTTCACTGTAAGGTTTTAACATCAACCTCTTTATTATAGTCCTCACTCAGAAGTCATAAGGAAATTCAAACTTTTCAAAAATTAAAAGTATTCAGTAATCCTGTGTCTATACCCGCAAACATTTGGGATTTTGTGTTTCATGTATGTTTAGTGCTACCAGATCCGAGCTGCAAAAATCCAGATGACCACTAGATGGCACGAAAAAGGAAAGTGGGTCTTTGGTAGATATATTAGTTTCTTAGATTTTTGCAATCCAGATCTAAGTTAAGTGTGGGTATTATTGGATGAATGTAACAAATGAAGCAACATTATCAGTAAAGATTTTGCTGCCCCCTATTTGCTGTGACTGCTGTGGTTCTGTTCATAATCCATTGGCTGGTCCAGTAAAACACATAGCAGCATTCAGGAAAATATTTAAGTTTTAAGACAGGTTTATGGCTTGTTTAATATAGGGATAGGCAGTTAATATTCCCAAATGAACACATGAAACAGTGGAAATGTTGTGGAGAGCTGAACCAATAGGTCTTTTAGTGCGGCCACACTAAAAGCCTCCAATATAGGAAATGCAATATTGCCAGCCAATCAAGACCAAAAAAAAAAAAAGCTACAAAACAGACAGAAGATATTAGAAACACCAATCAAGCAGAACACAGCAAACTCCAAGACCAATAAACACAGACCAAGACTTCCAACCAATCAGGATGAAGAAAAACCATTCTGGCATAGCGTAGGCTAGCACCAAATTTAAAACCGAAATGGCTGTGAAAGTCTGACTCACAGATAAACACTATACAGAAGCCTGATGATGGCAGATGAGATTCTGCCGAAATGTTGCTACAACTTTAAAAGCACAGCTATAATGACATGGGAAAATACCCAAACAAAGCTGAATACCATATATCTATATCTATATCTATATCTATATCTATATCTATATCTATATCTATATCTATATCTATATCTATATCTATATCTATATCTATATCTATATCTATATCTATATCATCTATATCATCTATATCTATATCTATATCTATATCAATATCTATATCTATATATCTATCTATATTTGTCACGGGTACAGGTATGTAGGTCTAGGTGTGTTCAGGGTTTTTCCCGTGTAAGATTAAGAGTATCCTGGCAATGTTTCGGCGAGGTCCCACTCGCCATCCTCAGGCTGGTGCTTTCGGCTTCATGCCAGTGCAAGCAGTGTGTGATTGGAGCTGCCGTCTCTCTATAGATACTGGTGGTGGGGGCTGATGTTCTGGGCTGGTTGGCTGCGCTGCTGCCTTTTGATTGGTTGATGGAGTTGATGTTGGTATAATGGGCTGTGTGATGGCCTTGTGAATTTTGTTGTGGAGATATCCTGGATCTTGTGCTCTAATCTCCTGTGTCGTTCGTTTTGTAGTGATCTTTTTTCCATTAGCCTCTCATGTATTAACGACTTGGGTAATGTTGTGTGATGCAGGACCCAGGATACCACAACAAAAGAACTCGCAAGCCCATCACATCAGGCCATAGAGATTGAAAAAAGACCTGAAAGCATGAATAGAAGAGATGACTCCACCAGACTGTCAATTATCTGGAAGCCTGCACTCACAAACAAAAAAATCTCCACACCACAAGCCAGGCAAACACCTGGCACAAACAGACCCCCCTGATACCTCCAGCTCAAACACACTCCAACCAGGCACCCAGATGAAACCTAGCTTCCTAACAAATGATAGCCATCCATTTACTCAGAGCCAAGCCGCACTAAAAGCCTCCAATACAGGAAACACAATTTTGCCAGCCAATCAAGACAAAAAAAAAAAAAAAAAAACCCTCCAGAACAGACAGAAAATATTAGAAACACCAATCAAGCAGTACACAGCAAACTCCAAGACCAATAAACACAGACCAAGACTCCCAACTAATCAGGATGAAAAACAAAATCCATTCTGGCACAGCAGTAGGCTAGCACCAAATTTAAAACAGAAACGGCTGTGAAAGTCTGACTCACAGACAAACACTCTACAGAAGTCTGATGATGGCAGATGAGATTCTGTCGAAATGTTGCTACAACTTTAAAAGCACAACTATAATGATGTGGAAAAATACCCGAACAAAGCTGAATACCATATACATACATACATACATACATACATACATACATACATACATACATTGCCTTTAAAATAAAAGCAATCCACATAGGCCCAACAGGGACAGGCAAAAGGCCAGATGTAGCCCAAGGGCCATAAAACATCCAGGTCTGATCTAATAAATCTGATGCAACAATCCATTGGAAATAAGCCTGGGTTTGGGTTGAATCTGGAAAGATTATCACATAGGATATTATCTCTTAATTTCTAGAGATGAAAGGAAAAAAATGTGAAGCCCTTAAAGCACTTTCCAAGTGTTCTGTGACTGTAGAAAGAGAGTGGATACTCAAAATGAATGAGTTTTATTTTAGGATTCCGTAGTACTCTTTTTGAGTCTTAATCAATTTGAATCCAGAATCATATATTGTTTTTTATGCTTAGCTCTTTCATGGCTACATCCTTATCACTTCTTGTAATTCTGATTAATTGTTGCATAGATTAAAATGTTGAATGTTTAAAAAGTACTGCAATGCAAGGGCACTTCATTACTTTGTCAAGCCACCAAGGGGCTAAAGCTTCAGTCATTCCTGTGGTGCAAATTCATGTTGTTTGATCACAGCAAGCATTCCTTTGGCTCTGGGCTGTGAGCTTTGTTTAGCCTGGGAAACATTCTGGATTGAAGTTTTCAAATCCTTTACACAAAGTAGCAGCCTTGGCTTTCATTTGATCCAAGTGAGAAAAGAGTGAAATATGTGTTCTGAAAAACTGCTAATCCTATTGAGGGTTCTTTTTGCATTCAGATGAGATGAGGATGAGACAATCACCCTCTCCATTCAATGTAGCCACAAGGAAGGCCAGGATCTTTGTGTTGACCAAATGTAGACTGACTGATTCATATGTTGGGATCATTTTTACCTGGTTGCAAAGGGATTAATTATCGCACAAGGCAAGACATTGCAAAAAGTTTATTATGTATAGCAACAAAGAGGTGCTCTCAGGATCTATGTCACAAATCAAAATAACAGAATAACAAAGTTGGATGGGATCTTGGAGGTCTTCTAGTCCAGCCACCAAGAGTCTTAATACATAATTTAGCATGATTTTTATACAGTCCTACCCCATTAGCATCAACAAGCAAAAGGGAACTAGCAGTAAATTATTCACTGTAGGAGATGACCAAGCTAAGTCCAAGGGAGGGATCAAATGCATCATCAGTCTTGAATGCCTTCTTGTCCACAAGAGATCTAAGTCCAGCATGCCTGAAATTCTATTGACTCTTATCTACCACCAAATCCTGATTTCCTGCATTTGATATTACATCCCTAGTAGAAGATAGGCCTTCCTGACGATGGCTCAATATTAAAGTATTGCAGCCTATTCTGTTTCTAACTGATGAAATTGCAAAACTTTCTGGCTAATTTATCTACAAAGGGAAAGGGAAGTCAACCTTGAATCTACCAATAGGGGACAGGAGTGTATTTTTCATTGATAACAACAACCATCTGATCCCTCCAGGAATGTGCAAGGGAGTTTGAGGGCCCAAAAGGGGAACAACTAAGAACAAAAAGAAACAAAATAGGTTTTCTAACAAAAAGGGGTTTGTGCGATCCTTGATGGTCTCTGAGCTTAGTTGTTTTCCTGCAGACGTTCATTACCCAACTACATAACATCATCAGTGCTAACTGTTGGGTAATGAAATGTCTGCAGAAATGCAACCAGGCTGAGAAAGCACCGAGGACCCCACAGTTCAACCCTGAGCTACAAATATTATTTCCTATTGGAAAAACTGGGTTTGTCTAGCTTAAGCTAGCTATGTCACCTCCTTCCTTCTTCATCTAACACAGTTTTACTTTTTTTTTTTTTTAATGTACAAGCAAGATTTTTGCACAAGATTCCCATCTTTCCAATAAAAGGAAGTTACAGATGAGAGAAGGCATGGCCTCATTTAACATTTAGCATGCACAACTGACTGGAGCTGCTGACAGCATACTTCTGATGTATCATCCTGTGCAATGCTAGCATCTATACCTCACTAAAGCTGTATTCACGCAAGTTTTTGGAATTCTGTGATTTTGCACATCACAGTGAAGCATAGATTGATCAAGGTGGCTTGGGTGTTTCCAAGCATGTTAAGCAAGAAAGAAAAGCTTAACTAAAATTTAACCTATCATTTGAATAAATCAGCAGATATTTAATTCACCTATTTAAACCTATGACATGAAGAATGCATGCAGTATTTTTAAAAGAAGTCCTCAGGTTAGCTTTTCTCTTAGCATAAAAACAGTCTCCATATATCAATATAATTAATGAAAAAAATAACAATTTAAATCTAGAGAGCAACGAAACACCACAAGGTAAGGCATGAATAATCATGCTTCAAATTAAAATCCGATTTGCTCAACGCAAGTTGCATGATAAAATGTGTCTCAGTCTACTTCTGGAAGGGAGCTGGAAATGTTAGACTTAAGGAGACAGTTTTGGTATGAAAAATCAGCCATGTAGGAAAAATCAGCATGTAGGACTAAGAGTTTTCCCTTAGAATCCTTAAAAATATACAGAGTTCTTGCAAAAATTCAAAAGGAGGACTTAGCCAAGACATATACCAACATGCACACACATATGCACATGCCTGCGCACAAACATACACAGAGATTGACAGACAGACAGACCATGGACATTTTTGCAATGACTATTAAATTAATGGGGCATGATGGCTCAGTGGTTAAAGATGCTGAGCTTGTCAACTGGAAAGCTGACAGCCTGTGTACACCACACAACAGGGTGAGTTCCCATTAGTTGCTCAGCTATGGACATAACAGCTACTTTCATATAATAAGCTACACATGGTTAGTGTTGGACTTTATTAGGTTTTCTCTAGCTTAACATATAGTGCAAACCAAACTTTTTGATTAGTTTGTGGTTCAGTGTGTTTCATAAACACTCAAAATGGATTAATCCAGTAACTAGGTGCAGCATATGTTAATTCATTGTTTTGCCACAAAAAAAAAAAATCACAATTGGATATGACTGAAGAATTTAAATAATATAAATAAAACATATATACCACATTTTATATATAAAAAGCTATGTTTTTGTAATTAGGCTGTTTCTCCCCCCCTCCCCATTTTTTTATTTATATTTTTACATACAATAAATTCATTCCATTTCAATCATGTGTTGATAAGGTACATATTTTGTGTGCTTACAATTAATAATAGTACTCTGCTTATCAATGTAACAATATAACATAATCACATTCCCATATGAATAATATAAGTACTATCCAATATATCTATTTCACCAGCTAGAGAAAAGATATGATAAAATAAATCCCACATCATGTAATATCCAGATTCTTCCTTTTCTTTGATTTCTAATGTTAGTCTATTCATTTCTGTACATTCAAATCTTTTTCGATTACTTTTCCCTCTATCGGTATATCCTATCTCTTTTCCAATTCTGAGCAAATACAATTCTAGCTGCTGTTAAGACATGTATGATTACATGTAAACAGACTGTTGATCATTGTTAGGGTTAGGGTTAGAACCGGTAGTAGAAATTTTGAGTAGTTCGGAGAACCAGCAAATATCACCTCTGACTGGAGATTTTACAATATCCTTCCCCTGCCACGCCCACAAAGCCACGCCCACAGAACCAGTAGTAAAAAAAAAAAAATGAATCCCACCATTGATCCAAAAGGTTGAAGAAGCTTCGTGGATGAAAAGCAAAGCATCTTCAAAGAAAAACCAGAAAGTCCAGATGACTCTTGAAAACGTACCTTTGGGACAACTATGACCTGGATGATTGAGAATCTCCATAGACATTTAGCACTGATGATTGTGTTTAGTTTGGATTATAAGACATTTGCAATAAAACAAGCAAGCTAAGAAGGCACCCAGAACCCCTCAGGTTGTTAGATCCTTATGTGGCAATAAAATTTACATAGTTTTCTGGAGGGAAAGGGTGTGAATAGGTCAAAGAATGCAGAGGAAGTTGGAAGGTTACTTTCAAAAAGGGCCAGATATTTCATAACAAATAACAATTGTGTCTGGAAGGATGGGTGCAATAACGGAGACGAGACCTCGGATAGTAACTTCAACTCTTTATTAGTGACTTCTGATCAGAGCAAAAAACCCTGGCTGCAGCAGCTCCTTTTATAGAGCTGGCTGCGGCTAAACGTCCAATGACAATGATTTAAGCTTGCCGCGCTTGGGTTGTCCAATCGTGGCAGCCCGTTAACCAGCCAGTCAGATTAGCCCGGAACGACCAATCACGACCCACTGTTAGCAGACCAATCAGGTTTGCACGTTTATGAGCCTGCTAGTCCAGAACACCCCTCCCCTCTAGGTTCTGTCTAAGGAGTGGGGTGATGTACTCTCACAGGTAGGCGGGTCTTCACACCTGTCTACCTGATTTCAAAAGGTCTTTGCTCAGTTTCTGGTTCTGACAGACTGCTCACTGGGATTGTCTGGAGTGGTGAACCGGCTTCAACACTGGGTCTCCTTACAGGTGATCCGGGGGTACCTGCAACGCCTCCTTTGTTGCTATCGTTTGGGTTCTCATGATTCGCTGACCCCGTTTGGCTGCTGTTACCAGGACAGACGACCATCTGCCAAGGTTCTTCCTCAGTTGGTGAATATAGTGGGCTTTACTGTGCTGGTTGTGAGGTTAGGTCTTCTGTGCCAGATGTTGGTTCAATTTCAGAACCCCCGGTTTCCCTTCCCCCTCTGGCTTCGAGATCGGGGTTAGTGATGGGAGTTGTGGTCAGCCTTGAATGCAGCTGGTCGATGTGGCATTTCCACAGTTTCCCATCTGTGGTTTCTAATCGGTAGGAGCAGGGGCCTGTAATTTGCGTTATTTTGGCAGGGATCCACAATGGATCACTTGCAAAGTTCTTTGCAAATACAGGATCTCCTACCTTAAACGAGCGGTGTTTACTGCTGGAACCCAGGGGCTTTTCCGGGATGTATGCTGGGTGTAGGCAGTCTAGATGCGATCTGAGTTTTCTGCCCATCAGGAGTTCAGCTGGGCTTTTGTTTGTGGTACTGTTTGGCGTAATATGCTGGAGAAAGAGCATCCTGGTGACTTTGTCGTGGATGTTTCCTTGTTCCATTTTTTGTAACTTTTTTTGGTGAACTGAACCATTCGTTCAGCCCTGCCATTGGCTGCCAGGTGAGCAGGTGATGTCAAGGCATGGCATATTCCACAGTTTGCGAGGTATTGTTCAAAAGCCAAGGCAGTAAATTGAGGGCCGTTGTCGGAAACCAAGACATCTGGTAGCCTGTGCGTTGAAAAAAGTCTGTTCAATTTATTGATGACTGCATTTGTAATGGTAGTCTTCATTTTGTTAACCTCTAGCCAGTTAGAGTAGGCATCTACTGTTATCAGGAAGGTATGTCTTTTTGTAGGTCCCGCAAAATCGATGTGGATGCAGGACCATGGACCCCTGGGCATTTCCCATTTAGCTGGTGATGTTTTCGGTGGGGCTGAGCATGTTTCTTGGCATTTGCTACAGGTGGCAACCCAGGCTTCAATTTGTTTGTCCATACCTGGCCACCAGGCGTAGCTCCTTGCCAGCGCTTTCATTCGTACGATGCCTGGGTGTCCATTGTGTAGTAAATTTAGAACTTTTTTTTGTAGTTTAGCTGGTATGACCACTCGGTCTCCCCGCCCCTTTTGGGAGAAAAGTTCTGTTTGTCTGTTCTTGAAGGGTTTAAAGGTGTCATTGGGTTTGATTTCCGGCCATCCCCTCTCTACCCAGCTAAGAACCCGTGCCAAACATGAGTCTTTTTTTGTTTCCAATGCGATGTCTTATGCTGTTAGTGGAGGTGAGGGAAGCGTCTCAATTTGTAGTATTGATAGTGTGGGAGCTGGGTCATCTAGAAGTTCTGGCAGTGGAGAACGGCTCAAAGCGTCTGCATGGGGTATGGTTTTCCCTGGTCGGTGTCTCAACTGGAAGTCGTAGGCAGCAAAGAACTCCAACCATTGTGTCATCCTTGGAGATAGGATGTGTGGAGTTGGTTTGTCACCTGCCAAGATGCCAAGTAATGGCTTATGATCTGTGATGATGGAAAAGGATCTTCCATACACGTACTCATGGAACCTTTTGATGGCAGATACAATAGTGAGGGCTTCTTTATCTAAGTGACTATAGTTTCTCTCTGTTTTAGACAAAGTTCTTGAAAAGAATGCAATAGGTGCCTCTGTACCATTTGGTAGGATGTGGCTCAGGATGGCTCCTACCCCAAAAGGTGAGGCGTCACAAGTCACAGTTAATGGAAGTGTCTCATTATATTGGATGAGTACTGCATCCAAAGTTAAAAGGTCTTTTACTTGTTGGAAAGCCTGCTCCTCCCCAAAACCAGGAAGCCTTCTTGTCGAGGAGTCTATGCAGGGGTTCAGCAATGGTCGCCTTCTGGGGTAGGAAGATGTTATAAAAGTTAATAAGTCCCAGGAAAGCTTGGAGGTCTGTTTTGTTCTTTGGTCTTGGGGCATTTTTAATGGCAGCCAATGTCTTTTCAGTAGGGTGAATTTCTTGTTTGTCAAGAAGGTAACCAAGAAATTCACCCCTCTCAGTGCATAACTGGCACTTTTCCTTCTTAACTTTGAGGCCGGTGTCTTTGAACTTTTGTAGAACAGTTCTCAGGTGTTTTGATAACTGACTTCTTGTAGGGGCGGCTATCAAAACATCATCAAAGTGATGCCCTGTAACAACATTTCCATCAAACTTTGAAAGATGGCTGGTGCTACGCTTACTTCGAACTGGAGTCTGTTACATTTGAACGTACCTCTGTGCGTAACTATGGTTTGGGCTTCTGCGGTTTCTGCGTCTACTGGCAACTGTTGATAAGCTTGAGCCAGGTCAAGCTTTGTGAATACTTTTCCACCCCCAAGTGAGTGAAGGAGATGTTGGACCATGGGTACCGGGTAGGCGCTCTGCTGTAATGCGTCATTGAGGGTAGCCTTGTAATCCCCACAGATTCTCAAAGATCCGTCAGGTTTTAGGGGAGTTACAATTGGGGTCTCCCATCGGGTGTGATCAATGGGTTCTATCACACCTTGTGCAATTAGTTTGTCCAATTGCTCATCAATTTTTGGTTTGAGAGCAAAGGGAACTCGGCATGGCTTTAGGTGAATGGGTGCGATATCAGGGCAGAGATTAAATGAGATGGGGGACGCTTTGTACTTGCCTAATTTTTCAGTGAAGACTTCTTGAAAGTCACGGATGAGGGCTGCCTCCCAGTCTTCGTCTACAGTCTGGTTGATGCCTGCCATTTCGATTCCTAATGGCGCGAACCACTGTAGACCCAATAAGCTGGGCTGGTCTCTGTCAACAATGGTGAGGGGTAGTATTGCGGTGTGGTCCTTGAAGGAGACCTGGATGTGACTGGAACCAGTGACCGGGATTTGGTTTCCCTGGCAGTCTTTTAATATAAGTCTCTGGGTGCTGAGATCCTGGCGGCGGATGTCGGGAATCAGCTGCTTAAGGGTTTTCCAGGAGACCATGGATAGGGAAGACCCGGAGTCCACTTCCATGATGCATGGATGATTTTCAATGGTGACCTTTACCCGGATTTTCTTGGCGTCTAATGATGAAGCGTGGCCGATGGTGATGGTCTGATGTGCCTCTTCCCATCTGATTACGTCAGTAAACATTTCAGAATGGCAAAGGTTTCTGTTGTACTGGCTCCACAGGTTGTTTGGGCGGTCCCAATTTGTGGGTGGGGTGCCTGCTGATTGTCGGAAATTATTTTCTTTCCTCTTGGGACGGGATCCTCTTTTGTTCCGGCACACTTTAGCAATGTGCCCCCTTTTCCCACAGGAACGACAGATGGCGTCTAGGAACCTGCATTCGGATCATGGGTGGTTTTCCCCACATCTGGCACATTGGAAATTGGATTTACGACCCCGCTGGTCTTATTGCTCGTGCTCTGACTTGAGTCTGTTGACTTCTTCCTCCTCACTATCCGATGAGGAATCGATGTCTTCATGGTGGGTGGTCAATGTGTATTTTTCTGATGATATTGCCATATCACTGGTGGGTTGGCGGTTGGCCCCATTTGCTTGGCACATTCGTGCTGCTGATTTGCAGGTGGCTTCAGCTGCAGTGGTGTCTGCTATGGCATCTGCGAGGATGATGTCTCCTTTTGCCATAATCTTGCTTTGGACAGTTGGGTCTCTTAGACCAAGGACAATCTGATCTCTCATGACTTCCTCTAGATTTGTGAAGCCACACAATCCACCCAAGTTCCTTAGGTCAGCTATGAAGTCCCCGATATTCTCACCTTCACATTAATCCCTCTGGTAAAATTCGTATCTTCGAATGAGGGTTGGAACTGCTGGAGCGTAATGGGCATGAAGGATGGGAGCAAGGGTATCCCAGTCCATCATTTTGACTTCAGCCGGTTTGGCAAGTGACTTTGCCATTCTGAAAATGGTGGATCCGCAATGCGTTAGGAAAACCACACGTTTTTTGCTAGACATGGCATCCTTTAGATTGTTGGACTCCAGGAACATTTGGAACCTGTCCATATATGAGTCGCAGTCTTCGCTAGCTGATCAAACAGGGTGGGTGGTATAGCACTCTGGCCATTCTGCCAATGTCTGTGCGCCGTTAGCCACATGCTTTGTCAATATTCTGCAAGTGCTCAGTCAGTTCTATCATCTCCGCATCCCACCCTCATCACCAGTGTTGTGTCTGGAAGGATGGGTGCAATAATGGAGATGAGACCTCGGATAGTAACTTCAACTCTTTATTAGTGACTTCTGATCAGAGCAAAAAACCCTGGCCGCAGCAGCTCCTTTTATAGAGCTGGCTGAGGCTAAACGTCCAATGACAATGATTTAAGCTTGCCGCGCTTGGGTTGTCCAATTGCCCGTTAACCAGCCAATCGGATTAGCCCGGAGCGACCAATCACGATCAGCTGTTAGCGGACCAATCAGGTCTGCAGGTTTACAAGCCTGCTAGTCCGGAACAACAATCATTCTGGATTTCCTCTGAAAAGGATGTAATCTCCAATAATAATCAAAATTCATCCAAGCATTTTAATCTAAGATTCTTCTCTTTGACTAGGATTTCTAAAATGCTGATCTCTGATTTTTAAAACTTATGATCTTGCCAGTGGCCCTGAAATATAACAGTAGGGAAATTTTATGTCTTATTTTAGAGGGAACAGCACTTAATGTTTAACAGAAGATATGAAAAACAACTTTATTGTTTGGATGGTAAAAATAAATGTCCTGAAAACTTTACATCGTTAGAATTTGGACAGCTGCTATAAAATTCTTTATCTTGATCTCAAATCTTTTGTTAATAAATGACAAAAGTACCATAGGGGAAATCCATCTTCATTTTTAGAGGTTGCAAAGCATAGCACTTTCTAAAAACAAAGTAATAGCAGCTGTAATCTTGAGCTATCTGTCATACTAAGACAGAACAAAATATGTCACCTTATGAACTAAGCATTGTTATGAATGGACAGAATAAAAATGGTGAATAATAAATAAATAATCTCTGAGAAAAACTATTGGTTATTTTGCAAGCCTTCTTTAGATTATGGGAGACTATAACACTGAGGATTATAATAATGAATATTCAGTTCTTTTTTATAGTTTATATAAACCAACCATTATTTTTGAAATAGGAAAGACACAATTCCAAATCCAATTGGGATTATCTTTCCCTGAAAAAGATCAAAAAATGGCAGTGGGTACACTATTGGGGCATCCAAAAGGCAAGGTCATCTGGGACAGGGGCAGTGGTAGGATTCAAATAATTTAACCACCGGTTCTCTGGCCTAATGATTTCTTCCAACAACCAGTTCACCAAACTGCTCAGAAAGTTAACAACCGGTTCTCCCTAAGTGGTGGGAACTAGCTTAATCCCACCACTGGACAGGGGTCTCCAACCTTAGCAATTTTAAGACTTGTGGACTTCGACAGAGCTGGCTGAGGAATTCTGGGAGCTGAAGTCCACAAGTTTTAAAGTTGCCAAGGTTGGAGACCCCTGATCTAGAAGAAAGTTCAGCTTTGTGATTGCTAAGATTCAGCAACCAGTTGATGGTATATAACCAAACAATAATCAGCTACAATGGTTGAACACTTGCTTTAAACTTCTATGTCTTCAATACCTCCAATTTCTAAATATTCCTTTGCACTTAAAAAAAAAAAGGGTGTGTATTATCTGTATGTTAGCTTTTGGAATTTTATGAGATCTTGGTTTTTGTGAGATGAAAGAAAGAGAAGACAACATAATCTTTGTAGCAATTTATTCCAGAGTAGATAAATAAATGCAATACTCTATAACTTATAAAAAAAAAATACTATCTATATGCTATAGTAATTTGGGAGGGCAGCTCTATTTGCCATTTAATATATTACAATATGCACTTAACAGATCTCTCTATGAGAGAGATGCTGCTTTTTGATAAAACTCCATATTCTGTTAACGTCTGGCAAAATTTCAGTCAAGTCATGATTTTATGTTTGTTTTGCCACATATCTTTTGATTTTTTTTTTCTTTTGAACTAAGCAACCAATAACATTTTCTTAATCTTTCCAAATACTTCCGCTGCCTAAAAGGCCACTGTAATTCCAGGAAATCAGATATGAGCAAGAAAGTAACATATATTCAAAAAGTTTCTAAATCCTCTATAAATGACATATTTGATTAAGGGCCACATTCTAAACTGATTAAATCTTCTTAAATCTGAATCTTATGCTGCTGTGTCAATATCTAAATGCCAAAGAGTACTTCAGTGGGTGTGGGTGTATTTTGGAGGCTTCACAAGCCTTTGTCATCAGTCCTTTCATTTCTGATGTTTAGACAGTATGCGCCTATGGTTATGCAAACAAAATGACACAACACTCATCGATGCTAAAAGCCTGTAGAACTGTATTGTTGGCTAAGTAAATGAAATCAAATGAGGTGAAATGAAATGAAATAAGCACTCTTAAACCAGTCCAAAGACTTATCCAAGCTGAAAAACATGCACAGGAATGGAGTTATTATCTTCATCTGTTGCTCCATATAGCCAGTATTCAAGTTAATTCCTTATAAATATGGAGTAGTAAGCAGTCGTCATGAATATCTATGGAATTTCTCAATTATCCAGATCATGGGTGTCCCAAAAGTGCTTTTGCCAAAAGGCAACTGGACTTTTTTGATATTTTTTTCCCTTGGCAATGTTTTTCTTCTCATCCAAGAAGCTTCTTCCATTCTGAACTGAGGAAACTTCTAGGATGAGAAGTGGAACATTTTCAAAGAAAAAGAAAGAAAGTACAGTTGCCTTTTTGAAAGCCATCTTTGGTTCATCATGAATAATAATTATGAATGGTTTATTTTGCATATTTTTTTCCTATCCCTTTAAAACCGACAGTGGTAGCTATCAGTATAATCAATGTCAGTATATTCTGATGCTTCCTCCTCTTTCTCAACACAATAAAATCCTACAGATCTCTCCTCTTTCAGCTATTCTTCAGTGCACTAGTCTCTATTAACCTCAAGAAGAGGGACAGAACTCCAGTTCCAAATTGAAGTACATCTTGAATTCCAGTGTGAGGCAATTAAAATTTTACAATTCTTTCAAAAAATCTGCTCCTTTCCTATTCCCACCTTCAACAAACCAGGGATAAGAGGAAACATAAGAATAATTTTCTCCCACATGTGCTTTTTCAAGGGGCAACTGGACAGTTTTTCCTTAAAGATATTTCGCTTCTCATTCAAGAAACTTCTTCTGTTCTGTTTGAATGGTGGAGGATGGAAGGATTTATATTCCTTGCAGTCATGTGTTGCTAGCACTCCTTCTGAAAGTCATTGAGGCCACCAGGAGGTTTATATGTGCCCTCAGGGTCATCTGAATAGTAACTCTCAGAGTGCTAAGGACCAGGTTATTGCAAAAAATATAAATTTTCCATCTTCCACCATTCAGTCAGAAGTGAAGAAGCAAAATGTCTTTTAAAAAAATTATACATTACCCTTTATCCCTAAAAAAAAAATTCCTTTATTCCCATCTTGTTTCATACCTTTGTGGCTTTTTCCCCCCTTTTCCCTTCCTTTCTTATCCCACCTGGCCTTTGTACCCTCTCCTAACCTCCGCCTTTTTAGCTTCCCCTCTCTGTTGTATTCCTTTTTTCTTTTGCTTTCTAACATTGTGTTGATTTTGCATCTTATTTTTCTCTTTCTTGGGTGTTTTTTTAAGTCTTAAATCCTTCATTTTCCTTCCTCTCTTTCTCCTTCCTTTCTTAATTAAACTTTTGGATTCATTAAAGATGGTGTTATGTATGTAAATAGTTTAAATAAAAGCAAGCTTGGGGTAAAGTGCAGGGTTCTGGCCCTGCACTTCTGATTGGGTGTTAAGCGGCTCGATTGGATTGGTTGGGTTCAGAGAATCCAATTGGCCCTTAACGAAGGACTCTTATTGGTTCTGGAGCTAGCGTCTTACAGCTCCCTATTGGTTATTTCACATTAAGGTTACTTATATAAGGCAGAGTTATTGTTGTTCAAGCTCTCAAGTCACTATGTAATAAAGAGCTGAAAGTTCACCAACTACGATTGTCTCCATTCATTTCACCCATGCCTGAAACTATATCAGATGGCATCTTCTTCTTTTTCTTCTTCTGCTTCTTCCATCTGTTGTTGTGTTTGCTGACAAATAGCAAGCGCCATTTCTAAGAAATGAAAGGCTTCTTTCACAGCGTCCTTGCCTTCTTTCTTTATTTTTCCATATTCCTTTCTAAGTTCATCAACAGGTAAAGCCATTATAAACCTTTTCTTTTTTCCCCCCTCTTCTTCTTCTTCTTTTTTAAACCAAGATGTTTCAAAAGTTATAACAGCTCCCCAAAGTCCCAGAGTCATCAATCAGTCCAAACAGAGCACAAAGTTCTCACTTTCTCTTCCTGGGGTAATATCAATAAAAAGAAAGAAAAAAAAAAGCCCAATCTGTATTTTAAAGCCTTGTTGCAATTAATTTCTAGTTTCAAAATCTTCAAGGCATCTCCTCCAGCAAGATCTTAATATTTTTTTTTTGTCCTCTCTCTTCCCACTTATAACAAGGAGCCAAATTTTTACCTTCTATAAAAAGACAGGTTTCTCAATGTCCATTTGTTGATTCCGTAGGGAAGGAGAGTAAACTTTCCCTTTCAGTACCTCAAATTCGCTGCTAGAAAATCTCTGGAAACCAAGTATCGTTCAAAAAGTCATGGTTTTCAGGATGTTAGATGTATTTTAAGATACATCCTGACGTCCTGGGTCAGCCAAAAAAACTTTCTCTTCAAAACTTTCTCCCTCTTCCCCCTGCGCATTCTTACCCAGTTGCCGGCTTCTTTGTGGCAGCCATTACAGACCGCCGCTCCACCGTCTTGAGAAAAGGGGGTTTTGCCGGCTGGGGAGGGGCTCTGCGACACCCCCAAGCCCCTCTCTGGCTCCCCCTATCTTCGGCTGCCTCTACAGGGCAGCCTTAGCCTCCAGACCCATCGGGGTCGGAGGCACCAAGATGGCTAGTGGAACAGGGATCACGCAGGATTGCGAATCCCTGCCACCGCTGAAGCCTGGCAAAAGAAGAAGATTCTGCAAGGTACGTAAGATGGTATTGTAGTATTTGTATTAGAAATAGAAAATTAGAATGTTATAAGAATTAATAAAAAATTAAAATATTGAAATGTTTAGTAATGATAGACTTTAAAATTTAACAAAATAGTAAAGGGAATGTCTAAAATATTGAGTTTAATTAAAGAGTTTAATTGACTATTGTATTGATGTTATAATAAACTTAGCATTGTAGCATTTGTTTTTGAAATAGATAATTGGAATGTTACAAGATTTAACATTTAGATTTATTATCTAATTATGTATTTAATCATTTTGGATTTATTATTTTTTCTTCTTTTTAAAAGTTAGTAGGTAGAATGTACTAAGCAGAATCAGATTGGGTACTAGGCTTTATTTTAAATGTTAATTTAGGGGGATGATAGAAAGGCATCATACTTTGATTAGTGATTCCAGGAGAAATCCTTTTTTTTTTACTGTAGGGAATGAGAAAAATGGATAATTTGGAAAGATTGGACAAAAGATACAAGTATAATGATTTAAATTAAAATGAAATAAATAAAATAGAATTAAGAAGAGTGAAAAGCGGGGAGAAGCTATATAGAAGATATAGAATGGTAAATAAGATAGGTAATGGTATATAAGATGAGCATGAATTTAATTGAAGTCCATATAAAGAGAGGTAATCTGGGGCCAAGCTACTTTCTAAAAAGAAGTTTTATGTTTTTGTGTTTTGTGTGTTTATGTTTGTTTGAGAATTAATAAAACCTTGGAGGAATGTTGGATGAGAATAACGGTAAACAAGTCAGAAAGAAATGAAGATGATGACTATAAAATGGATAAATATAGAAAATAATAATAATAATAATGAAATTGAATAAGAGTAAAGAGAAATAATGAGAAATTTGTTAAAAGATATTTATATGTCTATATGGAAATGGGGTAAAATAGAATTATGTTGTATAAAATAATGTTCTATTTGACTTGTAAAAATTTATAATGGAAAGAGGTTTTTTGTACTCAATGATTAATGATGGTTTGTTTGTCTTTAAAATTAATAAAATTTGTTTCAAAAAATCTATTCTAGTGAATAGATTCAAACCTGTAGAATCCCACCCCTGGCTGTCAGCTTTTCAGCACTTGTCTGCAAGTCTTTAAAGCAGTTGAGTCCTTTGGGGATTCATGGCTATCCGCCACAGCTACCATGTGATCCTGAATGATGCTATCCAATGGCTGATGTGGCTATTTAAAGAATGGTTATTTAAAGAATGGCAAACAGTTGCTGTGTTTGAAATGTCACATGCTCCAGTACTTAGAAATGATTCCAAAGACTTGTACAGCATAATTAAACAGAATATGTGGTAGAAAATTTGGAATTTTGAACATGTACTAATTTGATAAATGAATGCAATCACTCCCTTTGCTACTTTTAAGTTAATTTTATGCTGATAAGTCCAGACAAATTATTTAAAGTATCAGCCTTTTCCCAAAATATCAGTACTAGGTCTTCAAAAACAATTATGCCAGTAACCATCTTTTCTTTTAAAGATGAAATCTTTTAAAAACCTTACTTGAACAGTAGAAAACAATTGGCTTTTTCCTCCATTCATTCCATACTAATTAACTACTTGGAGAAAGGTGCTATTAGCATGACCACATTATTTTATCATTCTGAACAGCTTCAAATACAATTGTAGATGTAAGATATCCAGGAGAGGTCTTATGGTAAGACAACTGAAGCCATATTCTTAAACAACAGATACTAAAAAGATCTTTCTTGGCGTTGAACTACTACAATATATTTATTTATTAGGCTTTTATCGGACAGATGTAATATTCTCCCAGGGCTGAGTTTCTTATTATCATTAAATTGATCACAAGCTATGGTATTTTCATTCCACAAAAGATATATTGCTTTGATCTACTGCACCTGCCAGCATGAATCTAGTCACTGATGGCCTGTGTTATATTTATCCATTTTCATCTTACCTCAGGTTAAAAATACCTGCCTGTTTATTCAAATCCTAAGTGGGATCCTTTATGGTCCCAGGAAGTAGACTCATCTGAATCGTCCAGAACCATTGAAGAATGAGTTAAATTAGGAACCACGTACTTCTCCAAAATGGCATTCCAACACAGCTTTCATTAACCCAGAGGCCTCCAAATCTATTTAAGGTCAAGACAACACTAGCTGGGGATTATGAAAATCCTTGTACACTCCAGAGAAAGAAATTTCTTGCCAAAATTAGCTGCCACCAGAGACATTAAGTGTGGTATGAAGGCTGCTGTGAAGAGCTGATATCACATTTTTACTCTCACGTGTGAACTCCTTGTCACATAGAAATGCCTCCAGCACTCTGAAGGTGATGATAGATAGATAGATAGATAGATAGATAGATAGATAGATAGATAGATAGATAGATAGATAGATAGATAGATGGATGGATGGATGGATGGATGGATGGATGGATGGATGGATGGATGGATGGATGGATGGATGGATGGATGGATGGATGGATGAACAGACAGACAGACACAGACAGACAGACATGATAGGCATATATACTGTATATACATATACATATACATATACATATACATATACATATACATATACATATACATATACATATACATATATATATATATATATATTTGTTTTCTTAAGTTTTCGCGGGTACTTACATGTCTGGCATTCAGCTTTGTTCGGGTATTTTCCCACGTGGTGCTTTTAAAGTTGTAGCAACGTTTCAGCAGAATCTCATCTGCCATCATCAGGCTTCTGTATGGTGTTTGTGAGTCAGACTTTTACAGTGGTTTCAGATTTAAATTTGGGGCAGCCTATTGCTGTGTCAGAATGGTTTTTTCTTCCTCCTGATTGGTTGAGAGTCTTGGTCTGTGTTTATTGGTCTTGGAGTTTGCTGTGTTCTGCTACTAGTATCTTCTGTCTGTTTTTTTTTTGGGGGGGGGGCTCTTTTTGTATCTTGATTGGCTGGCAACATTGTGTTACTTTATTGGAGGCCTTTAGTGCAGCTTGGCTTCGGGTAAATGGACGGCTATCATTCGTTAGGAAGCTGGGTTTCATCTGGGTGCCTGGTTGGGGTGTGTTTGAGCTGGAGGTATCAGGGGGGATCTGTTTGTGCCCAGGTGTTTGCCTGGCTTGTGGTGTGGAGATTTTTTTGTTTGTGACTGCAGGCTTCCAAATGATTGACAGCCTGGTGGAATCATCTCTTCTGTTCATGCTTTCTGGTCTTTTTTCAATCTCTATGGCTTCTCTGATGATTCTGTGGCTGGGATTTTCTATGGTGGCTAGGGTTTTGGTGCCATTGAAGTTGATGTTATGACCTGTGGCTTCCATGTGTTGGACAAGTGAGGAAGTGTGTTCCAGCTTTTTGACTGCATTTTTGTGTTCATCTAGGCGGGTGCTTATTCTTCTATTGGTCTGTCCAATGTATGTGGCCGGGCATGATGCACAGGGGACTTCATATATGCCTTGGTTTTCCAGGTCAATTTTGTCTTTGGGGTTCCTGAGGATGGCTGCTATTTTTCTGTCTGTTTTGAAGGCAGTCTTGATGTGGTGTCTGTATAGAATCTTACTAATTTTGTCTGTAGTGCCTCTTATGTAGGGCAGGACAGCTGTTCCATGGGTCTGTTCATCTTCTGGGTCTCTATTATGTCTCAGTGTGTTTTTGTGGATCAAGTTGGTGATTTTGCTTTTGTGGAAGCCGTTGGCTGTCAATATTTTAGTCAGGGTGCATAGTTCAGTCTTAATGTGTGTCTTGTCTGCCAGGCGTTTGGTTCTAGTAATTAGTGTTTTAGCCACAGAGTTTATCTGTGCTGGGTGGTGGTGGGATTGGGCATTGAGGTAGCGGTTGGTGTGTGTTTTCTTCTGGTATATGGTGTGTCCTAGTGTGCCGTCTGTTTTCTTGTAGATTAGTACATCTAGGAATGGTAGTTGTTTGTTTGTTTCTGTTTCCATGGTGAACTTGATTTTGGGGTGTGCGCTGTTTAGGTGTGTTAGGAAGTTGTTTAGGTTTTCTTGTCCATGGAGCCAAATCACAAATGTGTCATCGATATATCTTAACCATAGTTTGGGTTTGAGTATGGCATTAGCCAGGGCTCTGGATTCGAATTCTTCCATGAACAGGTTTGCAATGACAGGTGACAGTGGTGATCCCATGGGGGCTCCTTCAATTTGTTTGTATCTTTGTCCTTTGTATATGAAATATGTGTTGGTTAAGCAGTGTTCTGTTAGTTCCATGAGGTGTTTAGCTGGTTGGTATTTATTTATGATGATTTCGAGGGTCTCTTTTATCGGGACTTGAGTGAATAGTGAAACCACGTCAAAACTTACAAGCAGATCTTCTTGCTCCACGTGTAGATCTTTGATCATTTCCAAGAAGTGGTATGCGTTTTGTACATGAGAAGCTGCTGTTTCAGCATGGGGCTGTAGCTCTTTTGCTAGGTGTTTAGCCAGGTTTTGTAGTGGTGCTCCTCTGGAGCTGACTATGGGTCTGAGAGGTATGCCTTCTTTGTGTATTTTTGGGAGGCCGTATAGTTTGGGGCATCTGGAAGATTTCTCTCTGGGTATGATCGTGTGTTGGATCTCTTTGCTTATGTGGCTGGTTATAATTTTCTTCTTGGTTAATTTTTCCAGATATGTGGTTGGGTCTGTGTTTATGGGTTTGTATGTGGAGTCTTGGAGTAGGTCTGTCAACTTAGTTTCATAGTCTTTTCTGTCCATTACTACAGTGGCATTCCCTTTGTCTGCTGGGAGGATGATTATGCTGCTATCTCTTTTCAGGGTTTGTAGCGCTTTAATTTCATTTTTCTGCAAGTTGCTTTTGGGTGGTTTGGGTGCATCCTATGCACAAGCATCAACTTCAATGGCACCAAAACCCTAGCTACTATAGAAAACCCTAGCCACAGAACCATCAGAGAAGCCATAGAGATTGAAAAAAGACCAGAAAGCATGAACAGAAGAGATGATTCCACCAGGCTGTCAATCATTTGGAAGCCTGCACTCACAAACAAAAAAATCTCTACACCACAAGCCAGGCAAACACCTGGGCACAAACAGATTCCCCCCAATACTCAAACACACCCCAACCAGGCACCCAGATGAAACCCAGCTTCCTAATTAATGATAGCCGTCCATTTACCCGAAGCCAAGCTGCATTAAAGGCCTTCAATAAAGTAACACAATGCTGCCAGCCAATCAAGATACAAACAGAGCCAAAAAAACAGACAGAAAATATCAGAAACACCAATCAAGCAGAACACAGCAAACTCCAAGACCAATAAACACAGACCAAGACTCCCAACCAATCAGGAGGAAGAAAAAAAAAAACCATTCTGGCACAGCAATAGGCTGCCCCAAATTTAAATCTGAAACCACTGTAAAAGTCTGATTCACAGATGAACACTATACAGAAGCCTGATGATGGCAGATGAGATTCTGCTGAAACGTTGCTACAACTTTAAAAGCACCAATGATACACTGGGTGGGGACATGGCCAGAGCATAACATATCTGACCCATGGGCCACAAGTTTGACAGTTCTGATATAGACAGATATATGATAAATAGGAAAGAAAGAAGGAAGGAAGGAAGGAAGGAAGGAAGGAAGGAAGGAAGGAAGGAAGGAAGGAAGGAAGGAAGGAAGGAAAGAAAGAAAGAAAGAAAGAAAGAAAGAAAGAAAGAAAGAAAGAAAGAAAGAAAGAAAGAAAGAAAGAAAGATTTTTTTTAAAAAAAATCATTTATATAGCTGTCCATCTTCTAACCAACTGGTTGGCTCTGAATGAATGAATGAATGAATGAATGAAAATTATATATTGCTTTTAGAATTCTTTAATGTACTATTTTATGTCATAAAAACCCTTCTTGCATCTGTCATGTCAAGGTTCTCAATCAAGATAGATGCTATAGAAAAAATTTCTCCTTTGATGAAGTTGAAGCCTTCCAATTCTCACCTATGCCCTACATAGTACCAATTCTGAAACAGAAGCTGTATAGACCAGCTGTTAAGTGACAGAAGAAATGAGCCTTGGACCACAAGCCTGTCATAAACATTGCACACTTAATCATGGAACATCTGCTTTTCCATTTCTTTTATGACAACCTTCGCCCTTGTATTTAATCTAAAGCAGAATGATTTCCCTAATTGGTGCAACAGTGTTTCACAAATTGAAAAGTCTTTTTGCTAAAAATAAAATATACCAACGACAGGACATTTCAATTAGCGGAACCATTTCTTATTAAATAAAGTGGGGAGGGGAGAAATAAAAGAATCACTGTAATTTTTGGCAAATCCAGAGACAGTGCTGCCTTTGTGAAATTTAATTATTAGCAAATTAGTAGTGCAGATGCCAACACAGAATGGATTCCAGGTTCCTGCTTTATTTTGGCAGATAATTCCAAAAATGAAAGCACCTCCTCCACTTCGCCCCCCCAAAAAAACAACAACAACAACAACAACAACCCATTTTCCTTTAGGACAGTGACGGGACTTAGAATACCTTATCAAAGATATATTCCCAGTTTTGATGTTTACTCATGACACCTATTTACACAAGGAAATATCTTAAATGAAATAATGCCAAAGTCATACATAGTATCAATCTTTGATGAACTTCAGGAAGGATTTATTTTATTTTTTTGCAAGAAGTGTCAGCAACTGACTAGGCAACTTTCTACATGCTAAGAAAGTAAATTATAGACTTTCCTTTTAATATTGTAGGAAATATGGACGGAGTACCAGATGATGCAGTTTAATAACTAAAGTCTAGTGATCTCCTTCTGGCTATCCTCCCAATCTGTGGACTTTAACTTCCAAAGTTATATGTTCCCCATTCTGTTCCCTCATCTAAGTCATTTATGAAGATATTGAAGAGTACCCCACTGCTTACTTCCCTCCATGTAGACATAGACCCATTAAGGACTACTTGCTGAGCACCATTTGTCAGACAATTACAAATCCATCTGATAAGGATGCTATCTATCCCACTTTTTTCTAACTTTTCAAGATCTACTTTAGATTCACTGGTCTATTTTGTCAAATGCCTTGCTGAAGTCTAAATATGAGATATATTATGTCCACAGTGTTTCACTAGTCTAGAAATTTAGTCATAATGTTGAAAAATGAAATAAGATTCGTTTAGTATGTTTTTACCTCTAACATGGCCGAATCCTGGTATGAAAATTGCAAAGCCGGGACTCCAAGATGGTTGATGAAATAATCAGAATCCCCTTGCATTTGAATTGAGCTAGCATTGGATTCCATGCACTTCTCTGGCCCAAGACAGGTGAACTTGTAGTTCTGGAACACACAAAATGCAATGTAAGATTAGGATCAAAAACTGCCGGTGCAAAAAGAAAAAAAATAAGGCAAATGAATGTAAAGCATCCCCAAGCCAGGATCATCCAAAACAGGGTTCATTGTGATGTCCAAGCTGCAAAACTGGAAGAAAGGATATACTTGGACACCACTAACGGCAATGGAACCAATTGGTTGAACTTGCCCTCATGGTCCTACTCATGAATGTGTCAGTGAGCTGAGGAGGGAATATAGAGGAGAAACAGGATATTTATTACTCAAGGTTGAAGTGGTCCCCTTAATGCTCTCTGATGATTTTCTTGCTAGCACTAATGAAATGTCTTCAAGAAAACCACCCAAGCTCAGAAAGCATCAAGGATCTCAGAGAAGAAACAAGATTTAGGAGAATTAATGATAGACAGTATAATCTCAAATGCAACAATGATTCCTTCCTTCCTTCCTTCCTTCCTTCCTTCCTTCCTTCCTTCCTTCCTTCCTTCCTTCCTTCCTTCCTTCCTTCCTAATTCCAGGCCTCAATTAGGCCCCAAAGGATGACATGGAGCTGCCTAGAGTTGTTTAGGAATCAACTTTAACTTCTTGGCTTAAAATGTCCATCCTTTTGAATGCCATTTCAACAGCAGGAAAATAAATTCCTAACACTAAATTATTTGCCTCTGTGTTTTGCAGGCCATTTTCTCCAGCTTTTGCTACTCAATCTTCCAATTACTGTAACACTGCCAGATTTTATCAGGCATATGCATGGCATTTCTGGTAGCTGCAACCCATCTTTTAAAGGATGTACTCAGAGAGAACACTACTACTAGGGGAATTCATTTTAATTAGAAATTGCTGCTTGCAAGTCTCTTCTTGACAGCAATTTGGTCAGCTTTAATTAAAGGCTCTGGTTCTCATTCTATTCTTCAGTAAACAAACTTGATGAATGTATTGTGATACAATGGCTATACTACTAATTATGGGTGGCAAAATTTAATGGGTTTATCATGCACCCTCTGGCTTAGGGAGGTGTTCTTGTTACTTTTCTTTCTTCTTTCAAAATGAAAGCATAATCCCATTAATCCAAGGATTTATGGGTTTGGCTGATATTGCCAAACTTTCCTGAATTAATTTTGTTTTTGTTTCTTCTCCTCAAGTTATTTGCATATATTTGAGGTTATATGAATAGCAAGAGCGTGGAAATGATACAGAGTGTTAACATTTAAGAAATGATTAAGTCAATTATTATTTATAATAAAACAGGTTATTATATTATTGTGGCATATCTATGGCTGTCATTCTACATCTTGCTTGGCAAAGATATACCCAGGGGTAGGTTTCTACTGGTTCTGTCCACCTCTATAGAACCGGTAGCTCTTTTTTTTTTTTTGAAAAGAATTTTATTGATTTTCTACAAACAAACAAGACAAACAAAACATTAAAACATCAACTTTCATAGGTACAGCCAGCATGTTGGTTGGTTCATCAGTTTTGTGCATTCATTTTATAGTCTCAATTACAATTATGTTACATAACAACTCATATTGTTGATCCAAACTTATATATCCTAATATCGCTATTAAACAAAAAACAAAAAAACTTTTGACTATACTTTTAATCATTCATGCTTTATGAGATAACAATACTTTAAACAGTTTATTCTGTAACAAATCATATAATCATACAAAATCAATCCTAAAAACACTTTATAAATATAATGTCAAATAACAAAGACAAAAGAAAAAATAAAGATATTCCTTACTGTCTAACATTCTAAATATTCTATTATCATATTTTATCATCTAGCCATTGATAAAAAAGATCCCAAATTTCATAAAATTGTTTATCCTCTTGCTCTCTAATTTCAAATGTCAATCTACTCATCTCAGCACATTCCAATATTTTCTTAATAATTTCTTCCTGTAATGGTATTTTCTCATTCTTCCAGTTTTTAGCAAATACAATCCTAACCGCTGTTAATACATTTACAATCAAATATTTCAAGTCTTTACTGTATGTATCTGGTAAAATTCCCAATAGAAAGAACTCCAGTTTCAAATCTATACGTTTCCTTGTCATTTTTTCCAACCACATGCAAATTTTAGTCCAATATTTTTTAGCATCCTCACAGGTCCACCACATATGGTAATATGAGCCAGGTATCTGATGACATTTCCAGCATTTTTCAGATTTGTTCTTAAACATTCTTGCTATTCTTGTCGGGGGAAAGTGCCATCTGTAAAACATCTTACACAAGTTTTCTTTATATGCTGTTGACATTGTCATTTTATAATTTTGAGACCACAATTTTTGCCATTTCTCTAAATCAATCCCATATCCAAAATTCTTCCCCCAAACAATCATAGTTTCTTTAACTTGTTCTTCCTCCAATTTAATTCCCAGTAAATAACCATATATATATTTTTTCTTACTCCTTCTCCGGTGCATTGTCCAGGGAGCGAACCCGAGTCTCCTCCCGCTCTCTTCCCCATGTCTTTTCTCATTCTTTCTACATTTCCTGACTTCACAAATATTCCTTCTTTTAATTGTAAAGAAACAATTTCCTTTCAACATTTTACTAGTCTTACTGTTTCTCCTCCCTCTTTTTTCCCCATGACTTTTCTCCTTCCAATTTATCTCCTTCTTAATATCTTCCCTTTCCCTTTTCTGCTGAATCTTCCTGCCTTTTCTAACTTCCCTCTTTTAATTGCTTTTTTAAAATTCAACTTTTTAACCTTCCTTCTTTCCCCACTTCTTTGTAATGTTCTTTGTGTTAATTGTCCATTCAAAATGTCTTCTCCTTGAATCAATTCCTGCTCTTCTGAGAATCTTTCTTCTTGTTCTTCAATCGCCATTTCCATTTTTTCTAGCACAGAGCAAAGTGATTCGCCTCTTTTCTGTAGTAATTCTCTCATATTTTTAAGTTCCATTTTTAAGTCCCAAAGAGATATCATCATTCTTATATTTTATAATCCTCAAAGTCCACCCCCCACCCCCCAAAAAAACAAACTTTTACTTTCCTTGTTTCTTCTTTCAATTTTTTAAAGTTCTCAGCTATTCCAGTTCAGGGTTCATACCAAAAACATCAGTCAGTCCCACAAACAATCTTTCCTTCCTTGCTTTTTCCTTTATTCTGGTTCTGCTTTCACTTTCTAAAATTCTTACTTTGTTTCAATATTTCTGTAATTTTATACCAGTTCATTCAAAAACAAAATGTTTTCCTTTTTATTTGAACTAAATTTTTATCAAAAGGTGATACTTTCCATTATACGAAGTCTTCACTTTTTCCCCCTATATTTTTATTTAAGGTTTTTCGAACCTCAATATTCCAAGACAATCCAGTGTCCAATTTATAAACTTTATTATAATTATATTTTTGGCAATATTAAATCCAGCTTTAATTTTATACTTGATTATTCCCAAATTATTCTAGTCCAATTTCATTAAATCTTTAATTCCAGCTTCTTCCTTTCCCGGTTCGAAGCCCCATTTAGCTGTAAAAAATATTTTCCTTTTTTTTTTCTCTGTCCCTTTGTAATTTCACAGCTCACTTTTCTCTTCTTAAAAATTCCATATTACCTTAATCCCGGGGTACTTTTATTTGGTTATACTGCCCAGTTGTCCCGGTTCAGATGTTATTCACCTCTTTCTTCCCTCCTGCACAAATCTTAGTCAAGCTGAGTCATCCTCTTCGGGATGGCCATTTTAGACCATCGCTGCAGTTGTCTTTGGGAGGAAAAAAAGCCAAGCCCAGGAGGGGGAGATGCGGCTCCCCACAGACAGGCTTGCTGCTTCCTCTTACTCCGCTGCCCCTCCAAGGCAGTTTCAGCCCCTAATCAGGATAATTGGGGCTCTCCGACGAAAGAGCACGAATGATAGTCGCAGAGAGTTGCGATCTACCGTCTTTCGGCGAGGAGGCTCTACCTTCTTCAATTACCATATAATTTTTTAATCACCTTCTCATCAGTATCCATCAAAATCTTATCTAAATCAGTCTGTTTATCATAGAATCCCTCCGTTTTAGAATCTTCATCAGACCTTGAATGTATTTGCGTATATGAAAACCAATTCATCTTTATACCTTGTTACTCTAAGTTTTGAATCGATTTAAGTTCACCCTTTTCATCCAATAGTTCCCCATATCTAACTGTTTGTTCCTTCTTATAAATTATAGGATAGGAAAATGCTTCAATAGTCGATAACCAAACTGGAATTTTCAAATAACATTGTCTTTTTATCTTCTCCCAGTTTAACCACAAAGACTCCCGTATATAATGTCTTCTAAAATAGCCCTGTTTTAGTTCCCTTATACCATAAAAAAGCATGCCAGCCCAACAGCAAATCATGATCTTCTAGTGTCAACAATCTAGCCTTTCTTAATGTTATCCATTCCTTGACCCACATCAAACTTGCAGCTTGATAATACAATTCCCAAAACCTCCTTTAATTCTTGAGTCTTGCAAAAGCTTTAGCTTTATTCTCGCTTTTTTTACCTTGCCTAATGAACTTCAACATGATTTTATTTAAATCTTCAAAATAGTCTTTTCCAAGCCTAATTGGTATTGTTTGAAACAGAAATAGAATTTTGGGTAAAATATTCATCTTAATTGTTGAAATTCTCCCTATTAATGACAATTGCAAGTTTTCCCATTTCTTCAAGTCTGTAGCTATCTGTTATTTAAGTTTAATATAATTATTCTCTTTTAATGTGCTACCTATTGCTGTCAAATATATCCCCAGATACTTAACCTTTTTCGTAACTTGGATTTTCAACAGGTCTGCCAGTTCTTCTCTTTGTCTCAGTAGCATGTTCTTTGTCAAAATCTTTGTTTTATCTTTATTTATTTTCAAACCAGCCACCTCACCATATGTCTCTATCTTTTCTAATAACTTTGGAACTGTTTCTAGCGGATCTTCCAGAATAAAAGCTAAGTCATCAGCAAAAGCTTGTAGTTTGAATTTTTCCTTTTTAATTTTCATTCCTTTTATGCTTTTATCATCCCTAATATTTCTATTCATTTCTATTTCTAGTCAACACAAATAGCAAAGGAGATAGGAGACATCCTTGTCTTGTGCCTTTTCTTATATTAATAAAGTCTGTAAGTTCTCCCGCCATCATTACCTTTGCTGTCTGTTTATTGTATATGGCTTCTATTGCTTGAATAAATTTTCTGGCAAAACCCATCTGTTCCAATAGTAATAACATAAATCTCCAGTTCACGTTATCAAATGCCTTTTGAGCATCTAGGAATATCAAAGCCATTTGTTTTTCAGGATGAGCCTCATTGTATTCCAAAGTATCCAAGATTACTCTCATATTGTCTCTGATTTGTCTCTTTGGCAGAAATCCATTTTGATTTGGGTGGATAATATTATTTAAATATTTTTTAAGTCTTTCTGCTAAAATTGAAGCAAAAATTTTATAGTCTGCATTCAATAAAGAAATAGGTCTATAGTTCTTAATTTGCAGTGGGTCAGCCTCTTCTTTTGGAATAAGTAATATAAGCCTCTGACCATGTTTTGGGTATCATCTTCTTTGACATAACTTCATTCATAACTTCTAACAATGGGATGCTCAATGATTCTTGAAATGTTTTATACAATTCTGCCGGAAGTCCATCTGGACCTGGTGCTTTCCCATTATTTTGTTTCTTAAGTGCTTCATTTAATTCCATCATTGTTATATTGCTTTCTAGCATTTCTTCAGTCTCTTTAGATATCTTCGGTAAGTTAGCATTCTGTAGATACTGTTTGACTTTTTCCTCATCAATATTCTCTTGTTTATATAGTTGCCCATAAAAATCTTGAATAATTTCCTTTTTCTCCTTATTACCATAACAAACTTGGCCTTGATCATCTATTAGCTTCAATATTTTTCTTGATTCCTTCTCCTTTCTCAATTTATATGCTAGCCATTTTCCTGGTTTATTTGCATCTTCAAAGTAATTCTGTTTAGAATTTCTAATTTTCTGTGCCAATTCTTCTTTCTCTATTAATTCCATTTTATGTTTAATTACACCCAGCTTTAATTTAATACCTTTTTTCCTGTGGCATTTTCTGTAATTCTTTTTCAAGACTTTTATACTCATCTTCCAAGGCATTAGAAGCTTGCCTTTTCCTAACATTCTTTTTTCTTATATAATCTATTATCAAACCTCTAGCATATGCCTTCATTGTATCCCAAACATTCTGCGTTGAAGTATCTTCTTTTTTATTTTCTCGAAAGAAAAAAGCCAATTCCTTCTCCATCCGTTGTATAAAATCTTTTTCCTTTAAGATAGTATTGTTTAATGTCCATCTCAATCTTTTTTTTTTCTCCCTTCCATTTAATTGTCATTGGGCTGTGATCTGCCCAAGTACTTGTTTCAATATTTGTTTCTTGAATATTAGATATTAATTCTGTTGAGATCCAAATCATATCTAATCTGGACCATGATAAATGTCTATTTGAATAAAAAGTATATTTTTAGCTTTAACATTTCTTTCTCTCCAAATATCTTTTAAAGTTAATTCGTCTGTCATTTTAAAAAAAGATTTAGGGAGAGTCTTTCTATTTTGCTTTGTTATTGTTGCTATCTAGTCCAGTTTATTGTCCACAATTCCATTGAAGTTTCCCATTATAATTATATTAACATAGTCCAATCCAATTATTTTCATGTGTAGTTTTTTATAAAACTTTTCTTGTTTATCATTCGGAGCATAAATTGCAATCAAGAGTATTTTTATATTATTGTTGTTAGGGATAACATTGGTTACCTAACTTAGTTTGGGTAAAAATAATATATAAACTATGTTAGTGAGTTTAAGTGTGTGTATCACTTTAACCATTAAAACATGTATTTTGGGTGCGGTTGTAAAATCACCATAAGAGGGAGCAAGTGAGCTCACTGTTTGCTGGCTTTTACTGTAGTAGCTGACAATGTTGTATTGATGGTGATAACTGCGTGTTTTCCCTGCTGTTGCTGAGAGAAGAAAAGGGGTTTGATTTTCTTCATATCTCTGACTGCAAAAGAGATATATTGCTGGACTGATTATTTGTAAGTTTACTGACCTCTATTTTCAACACTGGACTTTGCAAGTGATTTATCCCTGGATGGACTGAACTAGTTTATGACATATGGACTGTTTTGACTATGCTATAACTCTTGCTGGAATAAAAACTATTTAACTGGCAAAGTGTATCTGTCTTACTGAGTGTAAACTACAACAACGTTTAACTCACATCATTTGCCTGCCTGCTAGACTGCCGTTGCACGTTCTGCTAGGGTGTGTATCCCTAACAATTGTCCATTATTTCCACCATTAATACTCTTCCGTCTTCATCCGTGTAGATCAGTTTTGCTGGGATAGCCTCTTTAATGTATAGAACCACTCCTCTTTTCTTACATTGAGTCAAAGAAGTAAATATTTTCCCTAATTTTGGCTGTACTAACAATTGTTCATGTTGTTTTTTAATATGAACTTCTTGCAGACAAATTATATCAAATTTTAATTTCTCTAATTTATGAAAGGTTTTCCTTCTTTTAACAACTGAATTGAGTCCATTTATATTCATTGTAATCAGTTTTCTTTCTTCCATGATTATGCTTTATATTTAGGTCTAACAGCTCTCGTGGATCTCACTTCACGCCGTTCTTTACTATCCACCTGTCCATCTACTGCTCCTTTCTCTTTTTCAGTCTCCAGTTGTTCCTCTTGAAATTCAATTAATGAGACCTCTTTCTCTGCCTCCTCTTCTCTCCTTCCAAAAAATTCTGCATGGAAAAGTTCTGCTTTCTCAATTGAATCAATTCTATGTCTCTGCTCTTGCCACGTAAACATTAATCCTTCTGGAATCAGCCATCTATAATTCACTTCATTTTCCAATAGTATTTTGGTCAGAAATCGATATTCTCTTCTCATCTCTCTCACTCTTCTGGGTATTTGTTTTACAACCACAATCTCTTTACCTTTGTATTTCAATGTCTTCTTTCTTACCACTTGTAGTATTTGTGTTTTAATGGATTTTTTGGTAAATCTAATATGGACTTCCCTTGGTAATTTATTTCTCATCGCATATCTTGTATAAACTCGATATACCTCATCTACTTCATCCATCATCTTTTCCTCTGTAATTTCCAAAGCATCTGCCAAAATTTCTATCATTATCACAGCCAAATTTTGTCCTTTTTCTTCTTCTATATTTTGAAATCTGAGATAAAATTCTGACCTTTCCATCTCCCACCTCAACATCCCACTTTTATCTTGTTCAACCACTGTTAATCTACTGTCAATATTTCCAATCTTCTCCTCTTTTTGTTTATCTTCTTCCTCAATTTTTTGGAATCTCTCCTCATACTTCACCATCATTTGTTTAATATTTTCCACTTTTTCATCAATCTTCTCTAATCTTTGTTCAATAGTATCTGTTTTTATCTTGAGATCTTGAATTCCTTGCATAATCATCTGTAAAGTCACTTTTTCTTGTTCTTTATCTTGCTTCAACATTGTCTGAATTAAACGTTGTCCTCCAGCTGGTGGGGAGGCAGAGGTAGAAGTAGAAAAGCCAGATGATATTGGTTTCCTGCTCATTTTAATGCTTCAAAAGCTTCAAATTCTTTTTAGCTTTTAATCCAACTGGTAGAATAGCCAATTATAATCCAAAATGGAAAAATCCAATAGTAAAAAGCCCAAAAGCAAAGAAGAAAAAGGAGAAAAAGAAGAAGAAAAATCTTCAAGTACTTCTAGATCCTAATCCAATTACAAAGTAATCCACCATAAAAAATGAAAAATAGAAAGAAAAAAACCCCCCAAAAATAATAATATTGATTAAGAAGAAAAAGAACAAAAATAAAGAAAAAAAGAAGAAATTCCTTCAGGTTCTTCACAGCTTAATCCAATTGGGAAGTCCCAATAATCAAAGAGGAAAAAACAGAGTGGTCCAAAAACATGGATAGAAAAAGCAAAAGGATCCCAGTAAAGATAAGGAGAAAAAAAGAAAAATAAAGAAAAAGCTCTGAGGCTTTCCCTTTGAAATAAAAAGCAAAAATAAGAATATTACTAGAATTAAAATTTACAAAGAGGCTGGTGAGTAGGGGTATCATATATATATATATATATATATATATATATATATATATATATATATATATATATATATATATATATATATATATATATATACACACACATATATATATATATATATATATACACACATATATATATATATATATATATACATATATATATATATATATATATATATATATATATATATGTGTGTGTGTGTGTGTGTGTGTGTGTGTGTGTGTGTGTTTTCTTAAGTTTTCGCGGGTACTTACATGTATGGCATTCAGCTTTGTTCGGGTATTTTCCCACGTGGTGCTTTTAAAGTTGTAGCAACGTTTCAGCAGAATCTCATCTGCCATCATCAGGCTTCTGTATGGTGTTTCTCTGTGAGTCAGACTTTTACAGTGGTTTCAGATTTGCCAGCCAATCAAGATACAAAAAGAGCCCCTCCCCAAAAAAAAACAGACAGAAGATACTAGTAGCAGAACACAGCAAACTCCAAGACCAATAAACACAGACCAAGACTCTCAACCAATCAGGAGGAAGAAAAAAAAAAACCATTCTGACACAGCAATAGGCTGCCCCAAATTTAAATCTGAAACCACTGTAAAAGTCTGACTCACAGAGAAACACCATACAGAAGCCTGATGATGGCAGATGAGATTCTGCTGAAACGTTGCTACAACTTTAAAAGCACCACGTAGGATATATATAAGCTCTGTGCTTCTCAGAGTGATGTGAGTTTGCAGCTGCTTCTTCCTTTTAACTGCTAGTGGGGGTGTGACTTGATTGGGTGGGGGCTTGGCTGTGTTCTGATTGGGTGGGGGTGTGTTCTCATTGGTTGGGGGTTTGGCTGTGTTCTGATTTGGCTGAAGACCAAGCCTGAAGATGATGAATGAGACTTCATCGAAACGTTGCCTAGATACTTCCAATCTTACGCGGGAGAAAACCCGAATAACCAAAGATATATATATATATATATATTCAAAGGAAAGAAAGATTTGCTCTTCGGGAAAGTTTTTTATTTTTTGTTCAAAATTTTCGGATTTGTTATCTCAAGTCCGTCTTCAGTGAACTGTTAGATGGAGATGTGTCCAGGAAGGAGCTTTGGTCGTTATTTTTATCGTTGGTGTCAGCGTTCTGTGGATTGGCAGCACGGGCATCATCGCGTGATTGACTTGTCAGTTGTTTGGATGCGATTTGGTTTGTTTTTTGATGTTGTTGATCCAATTATCACGTAAACTTTGATAGTTGGGGTCAATGTCTTTGTGGCGATTAATGCAATTGGTGCCAGTATGCCATGCTTCAATAAATTCACGTGCATGACGTGTTTTGCCTGTGCCAATTATTTTGGTTGCATCCCAGTTAAAGTAATGATTTTGGTCTATGCTGTGTGTTGCTATTTGAGATAGTGGGTCTTTTCTTTTGACAGCTAGTGTGTGTTCATGGATTCTTTCGTGGAGTTGTTTTCCAGTTTGGCCAATGTATTTTTGGGGGCATGTTTTGCATGGTATTTCATATATGACGTTTTTCATTGAAGTGATTGGTAATTTGTCTTTGCCTGATATGAGTGTTTTTCTTAATGAAGTTGTTGGTTTGTGTGCAATATTGATGTTGAATGGTTGTAAGTGTCTTGATATGATTTCTGATACACCTTGTATGTATGGAAGTGAGTACCATTTAGGTGGATTTTGTGGGTTTTTGTTGTTTGTGTCTGTTTGTTTGTGTGATTTATGTGGTTTGTGTCTTAGGCAGTTTTTGATGAAGCTTTTTGGATATCCATTGTTTATGAAGAGGTTGTAGAGAAAATTTAGTTCTTCTTTTCGTATTTTTTTGTCTTGGCAATAAGTGTAGGCTCGTTTAAAAAGTGTTGAGATGCAGCTTCTTTTGTGTGTGGTAGGGTGGTTGCTTCTGTAGTGGAGTATAATGTCAGCATTTGTTTTCTTTCTGTATACGCTTGTTTGTAATTTGCCATTTTCAAGAAGTTTTAAGTTGACATCTAGAAATGATAATTGAGTATTATTCATTTCTTCTCGTGTAAATTGTATATCTGGGTGTATTGAATTGATTGCTTTGTGTAGTTGTTCTAATTCAGTGCGTTTGACAATGACAAATGTGTCATCCACATATCGAAGCCATAGTTTTGGTCTTAGATTTGTAAAAACGGATTTTTCTAGATCTTGTAACACTATTTCAGCTATGAAAGCTGAAATAGGAGAGCCCATTGGTGTGCCTTTTTTCTGGAGGTAGAATTTATTGTTAAATTGACAGTAGTTGGTTAAGCAAAGGGTGATTAGCTCCATTACTCTGTCAGTGGGGATATTGATGGGTTTTTCTTCTAATTGTTGTTTAATTATATTTTTGGCATGTTCAAGAGGGATCGATGGAAAGAGTGATATAACATCAAAGGATACCATGCATTCATCTGGTTCTATTTGTATTTCTTTGATTCGTTCAAGAAAGGTGTATGCGTTTGTAATACTGTGTTCAGAGTTTGTAATCAAATGTTTGAGGTGTTGAAGAAGCCATTTGGCTAAGTTGTAAGTGGGGGTTCCGATGAGTGAAATTACCATACGAAGTGGAATGTTCGGTTTGTGTATTTTTGGAAGTCCATATGCTCTGGCAATGGAGGGGCTGGTTATTAGGATGAATTTGCTATCTTCATTTGAAATTAATTTTTCTTTGGAAAGTCGTTTGATTGTTGAAATTATTGTATTGTTTTGCTTCTTTGTGGGATCATTTTGTAGTTCTGTGTATGTTGTGGTATCTTCTAGTGATGTAGTTGCTTTGGTGATGTAGTCATCTTTATTCATGATGACTGTAGCTCCTCCTTTGTCTGCAGGGAGGATGACTATGGATTTATCTCTTCGTAAGGACTGTAATGCAAGGTTTTCTTTTTTTGTTAAAATGTGATCTGGGTTTTTTGATCTTAGTAAACCTGTAACTTTGTTTCTTATTGTTGATCTGGTGTTATCAGTTATTTCTGGTTTGGAGAGGATTGCTTCCAGGTCAGCCATGTAATCAATGAATTGTGCATCTTTGGTGTTGAATTTTAGTCCATGGGAGAGTAAATTGATTTCTGTTGTTGTTAACTGTCTTTTTGATAGGTTTACAGTTTTTTGATTTGTTTGTGGAGGTGTTGTATTTGATGTAAGTTTTTGTAATTTGGTTTCAAGAGATGCGCGTTTGGTTTGGCTGCTATTTGATGCTGAAGATTTGATTTTGTCATTAAGTTGAGAGAAAAGTTCTGGAATGAGTTTTTTCTCAAATATTGTTTTTAATTGGCTGGCTTCGGCTTTGAACCGATGAAGCCGGTTTTGAGCGTCTTGAATTAAAACGCGCAGTAAGCGGCGGCCGTTCTGAGCGGCTATTTTGTATCCGAACGGCGATTTGACAGGTGGATTGGATTTTACTGACCTTGGCAATACGTTTGTTTCTCTGCATCGATGTAGGAACCAAAGTTGTTGGCGAGTAGTAGCTTCTCTTCTGGCAAGTTTTTCCCATTTTCGGGCTTGTCGGAGCGTTTCACGCTCTTCGGTATTTCGTAGAATTGTGAAGATTTGCATCCCGAGATATAAGTTCAAAGGAAAGAAAGATTTGCTCTTCGGGAAAGTTTTTTATTTTTTGTTCAAAATTTTCGGATTTGTTATCTCAAGTCCGTCTTCAGTGAACTGTTAGATGGAGATGTGTCCAGGAAGGAGTTTTGGTCGTTATTTTTATCGTTGGTGTCAGCGTTCTGTGGATTGGCAGCACGGGCATCATCGCGTGATTGATTTGTCAGTTGTTTGGATGCGATTTGGTTTGTTTTTTGATGTTGTTGATCCAATTATCACGTAAACTTTGATAGTTGGGGTCAATGTCTTTGTGGCGATTAATGCAATTGGTGCCAGTATGCCATGCTTCAATAAATTCACGTGCATGACGTGTTTTGCCTGTGCCAATTATTTTGGTTGCATCCCAGTTAAAGTAATGATTTTGGTCTATGCTGTGTGTTGCTATTTGAGATAGTGGGTCTTTTCTTTTGACAGCTAGTGTGTGTTCATGGATTCTTTCGTGGAGTTGTTTTCCAGTTTGGCCAATGTATTTTTGGGGGCATGTTTTGCATGGTATTTCATATATGACGTTTTTCATTGAAGTGATTGGTAATTTGTCTTTGCCTGATATGAGTGTTTTTCTTAATGAAGTTGTTGGTTTGTGTGCAATATTGATGTTGAATGGTTGTAAGTGTCTTGATATGATTTCTGATACACCTTGTATGTATGGAAGTGAGTACCATTTAGGTGGATTTTGTGGGTTTTTGTTGTTTGTGTCTGTTTGTTTGTGTGATTTATGTGGTTTGTGTCTTAGGCAGTTTTTGATGAAGCTTTTTGGATATCCATTGTTTATGAAGAGGTTGTAGAGAAAATTTAGTTCTTCTTTTCGTATTTTTTTGTCTTGGCAATAAGTGTAGGCTCGTTTAAAAAGTGTTGAGATGCAGCTTCTTTTGTGTGTGGTAGGGTGGTTGCTTCTGTAGTGGAGTATAATGTCAGCATTTGTTTTCTTTCTGTATACGCTTGTTTGTAATTTGCCATTTTCAAGAAGTTTTAAGTTGACATCTAGAAATGATAATTGAGTATTATTCATTTCTTCTCGTGTAAATTGTATATCTGGGTGTATTGAATTGATTGCTTTGTGTAGTTGTTCTAATTCAGTGCGTTTGACAATGACAAATGTGTCATCCACATATCGAAGCCATAGTTTTGGTCTTAGATTTGTAAAAACGGATTTTTCTAGATCTTGTAACACTATTTCAGCTATGAAAGCTGAAATAGGAGAGCCCATTGGTGTGCCTTTTTTCTGGAGGTAGAATTTATTGTTAAATTGACAGTAGTTGGTTAAGCAAAGGGTGATTAGCTCCATTACTCTGTCAGTGGGGATATTGATGGGTTTTTCTTCTAATTGTTGTTTAATTATATTTTTGGCATGTTCAAGAGGGATCGATGGAAAGAGTGATATAACATCAAAGGATACCATGCATTCATCTGGTTCTATTTGTATTTCTTTGATTCGTTCAAGAAAGGTGTATGCGTTTGTAATACTGTGTTCAGAGTTTGTAATCAAATGTTTGAGGTGTTGAAGAAGCCATTTGGCTAAGTTGTAAGTGGGGGTTCCGATGAGTGAAATTACCATACGAAGTGGAATGTTCGGTTTGTGTATTTTTGGAAGTCCATATGCTCTGGCAATGGAGGGGCTGGTTATTAGGATGAATTTGCTATCTTCATTTGAAATTAATTTTTCTTTGGAAAGTCGTTTGATTGTTGAAATTATTGTATTGTTTTGCTTCTTTGTGGGATCATTTTGTAGTTCTGTGTATGTTGTGGTATCTTCTAGTGATGTAGTTGCTTTGGTGATGTAGTCATCTTTATTCATGATGACTGTAGCTCCTCCTTTGTCTGCAGGGAGGATGACTATGGATTTATCTCTTCGTAAGGACTGTAATGCAAGGTTTTCTTTTTTTGTTAAAATGTGATCTGGGTTTTTTGATCTTAGTAAACCTGTAACTTTGTTTCTTATTGTTGATCTGGTGTTATCAGTTATTTCTTAATTAATTAATTAATGCATTAATCGCCACAAAGACATTGACCCCAACTATCAAAGTTTACGTGATAATTGGATCAACAACATCAAAAAACAAACCAAATCGCATCCAAACAACTGACAAGTCAATCACGCGATGATGCCCGTGCTGCCAATCCACAGAACGCTGACACCAACGATAAAAATAACGACCAAAGCTCCTTCCTGGACACATCTCCATCTAACAGTTCACTGAAGACGGACTTGAGATAACAAATCCGAAAATTTTGAACAAAAAATAAAAAACTTTCCCGAAGAGCAAATCTTTCTTTCCTTTGAACTTATATCTCGGGATGCAAATCTTCACAATTCTACGAAATACCGAAGAGCGTGAAACGCTCCGACAAGCCCGAAAATGGGAAAAACTTGCCAGAAGAGAAGCTACTACTCGCCAACAACTTTGGTTCCTACATCGATGCAGAGAAACAAACGTATTGCCAAGGTCAGTAAAATCCAATCCACCTGTCAAATCGCCGTTCGGATACAAAATAGCCGCTCAGAACGGCCGCCGCTTACTGCGCGTTTTAATTCAAGACGCTCAAAACCGGCTTCATCGGTTCAAAGCCGAAGCCAGCCAATTAAAAACAATATTTGAGAAAAAACTCATTCCAGAACTTTTCTCTCAACTTAATGACAAAATCAAATCTTCAGCATCAAATAGCAGCCAAACCAAACGCGCATCTCTTGAAACCAAATTACAAAAACTTACATCAAATACAACACCTCCACAAACAAATCAAAAAACTGTAAACCTATCAAAAAGACAGTTAACAACAACAGAAATCAATTTACTCTCCCATGGACTAAAATTCAACACCAAAGATGCACAATTCATTGATTACATGGCTGACCTGGAAGCAATCCTCTCCAAACCAGAAATAACTGATAACACCAGATCAACAATAAGAAACAAAGTTACAGGTTTACTAAGATCAAAAAACCCAGATCACATTTTAACAAAAAAAGAAAACCTTGCATTACAGTCCTTACGAAGAGATAAATCCATAGTCATCCTCCCTGCAGACAAAGGAGGAGCTACAGTCATCATGAATAAAGATGACTACATCACCAAAGCAACTACATCACTAGAAGATACCACAACATACACAGAACTACAAAATGATCCCACAAAGAAGCAAAACAATACAATAATTTCAACAATCAAACGACTTTCCAAAGAAAAATTAATTTCAAATGAAGATAGCAAATTCATCCTAATAACCAGCCCCTCCATTGCCAGAGCATATGGACTTCCAAAAATACACAAACCGAACATTCCACTTCGTATGGTAATTTCACTCATCGGAACCCCCACTTACAACTTAGCCAAATGGCTTCTTCAACACCTCAAACATTTGATTACAAACTCTGAACACAGTATTACAAACGCATACACCTTTCTTGAACGAATCAAAGAAATACAAATAGAACCAGATGAATGCATGGTATCCTTTGATGTTATATCACTCTTTCCATCGATCCCTCTTGAACATGCCAAAAATATAATTAAACAACAATTAGAAGAAAAACCCATCAATATCCCCACTGACAGAGTAATGGAGCTAATCACCCTTTGCTTAACCAACTACTGTCAATTTAACAATAAATTCTACCTCCAGAAAAAAGGCACACCAATGGGCTCTCCTATTTCAGCTTTCATAGCTGAAATAGTGTTACAAGATCTAGAAAAATCCGTTTTTACAAATCTAAGACCAAAACTATGGCTTCGATATGTGGATGACACATTTGTCATTGTCAAACGCACTGAATTAGAACAACTACACAAAGCAATCAATTCAATACACCCAGATATACAATTTACACGAGAAGAAATGAATAATACTCAATTATCATTTCTAGATGTCAACTTAAAACTTCTTGAAAATGGCAAATTACAAACAAGCGTATACAGAAAGAAAACAAATGCTGACATTATACTCCACTACAGAAGCAACCACCCTACCACACACAAAAGAAGCTGCATCTCAACACTTTTTAAACGAGCCTACACTTATTGCCAAGACAAAAAAATACGAAAAGAAGAACTAAATTTTCTCTACAACCTCTTCATAAACAATGGATATCCAAAAAGCTTCATCAAAAACTGCCTAAGACACAAACCACATAAATCACACAAACAAACAGACACAAACAACAAAAACCCACAAAATCCACCTAAATGGTACTCACTTCCATACATACAAGGTGTATCAGAAATCATATCAAGACACTTACAACCATTCAACATCAATATTGCACACAAACCAACAACTTCATTAAGAAAAACACTCATATCAGGCAAAGACAAATTACCAATCACTTCAATGAAAAACGTCATATATGAAATACCATGCAAAACATGCCCCCAAAAATACATTGGCCAAACTGGAAAACAACTCCACGAAAGAATCCATGAACACACACTAGCTGTCAAAAGAAAAGACCCACTATCTCAAATAGCAACACACAGCATAGACCAAAATCATTACTTTAACTGGGATGCAACCAAAATAATTGGCACAGGCAAAACACGTCATGCACGTGAATTTATTGAAGCATGGCATACTGGCACCAATTGCATTAATCGCCACAAAGACATTGACCCCAACTATCAAAGTTTACGTGATAATTGGATCAACAACATCAAAAAACAAACCAAATCGCATCCAAACAACTGACAAGTCAATCACGCGATGATGCCCGTGCTGCCAATCCACAGAACGCTGACACCAACGATAAAAATAACGACCAAAGCTCCTTCCTGGACACATCTCCATCTAACAGTTCACTGAAGACGGACTTGAGATAACAAATCCGAAAATTTTGAACAAAAAATAAAAAACTTTCCCGAAGAGCAAATCTTTCTTTCCTTTGAACTTATATCTCGGGATGCAAATCTTCACAATTCTACGATATATATATATATATATATATATATATATATATATATATATATATATATATGCACACTGCACTTTATTTAGTTGTCCAAGGCTCTTATTATGACTCTCTTCTCCACTAGCTTCAAAGCCAAGCCTCAAGTGTTAAAATATTGATAAGAGTCCAGGAGAACACCTGTAATAATATTTTGCTGTGCTCTCCCTCTATCTTATCACATTGAAATGTCCTTGAGAAGGAGTCTTCTTACAGTTCTCCCCAATTCAAATAAAATATTTTCAAACCTCTAGTTGGCAGTGTTACAAAGTTTCTTAATACTCTTTCCCCCCCAGCCAGAAAAAAAAATAATTTATAAAAAGAAAAAATAGCCAAAGGGAGCCTCTATCCTAAAATAAAATTAAAAAGTCAAAAGGAGCACAAAAATATATGTAAGAGAAAATTCAGTCCGAGAACCGGTAGATCTTAAGGGCAGCAGAATCGGTTCTATGTCTGCTGATGTTTTTGCCCACCTGCCCACCTGGGCTCTTACCCGACCTTTATTTCCTGATTTTTTTCAACTTCAGCTGCCTTACGAGGCACAGCTGCAGTTAAAAAAGCAAAAAAAAAAAAAGGGGGGGGGTCTTTTTGAAAGGCTGCTTCTCTGCACACAGCATGCTGATGATGATTTACAGGCGCGTGCCAGCAGTGTGCAGGGAAGCACATCGTAAATCACCGAACCTCATAAATGACCGAACTGGTAGTTAACCCTGTCAGATCCCACCCCTGGATATACCTATTTTTAAACTGGGGGTTGTTGTCATAGATGGAGGTTTTCTTAGATCTAGGACTGGAATTCTATTAGAGCAAGGTGTCAAACTCAGCTTCATTGAGAGCCACATAAGGGTTGTGTATGACTTTGGAACCCCGGGGTGGGTATGGCCAGCTTGATATCACTTGTATTGGAGGCACTTATGGTGGTCTGAGCACTTTGCCAATGAAAACAGGCTCCCAAGCTCTGTTTTCATCTGCAACCTCTGCCAGTGAAAACAGAGCTCAGGAGGCCACACATGGCCTGCCCAAGCTCTATTATTTTCACTGGCAGAGGCACTATGGGCCAGTCCTTTGCTCTTCTTAGGTCAGCCCCGTGGGCCAGATCTAAGCACCTGATGGGCCGAATCTGGCCCAGGGCCTTGAGTTTGACAACCCTGCCTTAGAGGATAAGAAGAGGATTCCATCTACACCATCCCAATTATTCTCTCCCTTCCCTGCCTCACTCTGAAAAAAAATCAAAAGCACTATCAGAATATCACATTTCAAGATCCACCCCTTTGATGCAAGTGTGCGATGTCATGGCAAAGATTTTAAAAAGACAGGATTTAGTTTTCAATTCTGCAAGACCCTTCCAATTCCAACTTTTCCCACCAATTCCAACTTTTGATTAGCAATTCTAATCACCAATCTTCACAGGTTGTTTGGGTTGATAGATTAATTAACCAAACCCTAGTTGATTAGCCACTGAGATATCAGTCATGATCATTTATAGGCAAATTTCAATAGTAGTTGTTTTGTAAAGTTCTATTCAATGATTATTTTGCAAAGTTTATTTTGCTACAATAATCCTGTTGCCTCAAAAGTGCTTTTTCAAGAAGCAACGGACTTTCTGATTTTTCTTTGAAGTTGTTTTGCTTCTTATCCAAGAAGCTTTTTCAGCTCTGAATGAATAGTGGGAAATGGAAGGATGTTAACCTCTTGCAGACAGTTGAATCCACCTGGAGGTTTTTCTGTGTTGTCAAGGTCACCTGAGTAGTGCAAATGGGTGTGGCGCCTTCTTGGAACTGTTGAAAGGACTGTTGTGGACTGGAGATAGATGATGGCATATCCCCAGGGGTGGGATTCTACCAGTTCGCACCTATTTGCTAGAACCAGTTGTAAACATTCTAAGCAGTTCAGAGAACTGGTTGATAGAAGAAATTACTGGCCTAATCCTGTAAGGGAGGCAGGAAGGAAACATTCTGGTGTTGCTTACAGAAACTGTCTCTCCGTTAACCCTTATTACATTCTTGGTAGGACTAGAATTCCTGTTTCAGGAACTTGATGCATGACCCAGAGCAAAATTCAAACAAATAATTAAATCACATGATTGTGCAATGCAGTAAGTGAATCTAACAATTAGTGATAATGTGATTTGTTCCATTTTGTTGAGCATGTCATGCCATAACCATCAGCAGTTGATTGTTCCTGGTCTAGTCACATAAAAAAAAAATCTATGATATGTTTGATAATTTATGATAATCCACCTATTGAATTGCTTTGTTCAGGATGTGAGCACTAGCCATTTCAAAAATGTGCTTTCTTTGCATCACCACAGGAGGTCTTTAGCACTTGACATGATGCATATTTGCACTTTACTCAGGGCATCCTATTGCTAAGAAATATAAAAGGGGATGTAATCTGAATTTACTATTTTACATTGCCTTTTTTTAGTATATTCCCATTTTTACATAAATATAAAAGCAGCCGGGAATGTAAGATCATATGTTAATACATAATGTTTAAATTAAAGCTATAGATATATATCTTGCTCAAAAAAAGGTTAGGACATTTTTTATATTTAGTTGAAAAAAAATACTGATTATGAGTAGCAAGATAAATAATATGTATATAATCCAAAATTGAATTTTCAGAAATCACAAAGGGTATTTAAATTTACATAATTATGTAGTATTGAGTAGACTTTTTTTAAAAAAAATGTTTAATAGGATCATCTCTCTTGTAAACAATATTGATGTGTTTGTGATAGTGATACTGATGCGAATGATCAATATAACTTGTAATGTAATGATTAACCACACAGTTCAACTTTTATTGCATTATGTATTGGAATATAAATAGCTCTCTTAAAAAAAGTTGAAAAATACTGCCTAACTTTGACAACATTACAAAGCAAAGATAGCTAAGCAAATTCCAGTAATGGAGAGATATACTAGACAGTGGGTTCCTTCAGCATGCTAAGCAACAGTTTATTTAACCGTTATGCTGGATTGTTTGGGGATACAAAACAGATTGTCATCTTTTTGCATAGTGTACAAAAAAAAGATCAGTTGAGCCAACAGCAATTATTGTTATTACAGAAATATTGCTTTCTGCACCAATTGCCTTATTTGCTTAACAGTAGATCTGGCTCTCTTTGACTTAAAGCTCTCATAGAAAGGATTCAGGCACTGGTGTAAGGTTTATTTGTTTGTTTGTTTATTCATGGATTATCATGTTCTGCAAACTGAGCCACAAGGGTTTGCAAATCATGTGTAAAGCAAAGCACAACTTGGGAATCCAACCATTGTGGCTTCTACAGCAAACAATAGTTAAAAACAAATCACAGCTTATCAAGATGTACCCCTTATTCCTCCACAACCCTTCTGCCCTTGAACATCTCATGAAATAACAAGAGGATGATTCTACTCAATATATTCCTAATTGGTTGCTACTTGCAAGGAAAAACCAATACTTTCACCTTCATTCTCAGTCCAGGCCATACAGATGGCAAACCATCTCTAGAAGATATTCTCTTGTTCAGACAATTCTGAGTACTCATTTAGATTCCCAAGAATTAAAAGACCTTCCAGGGAATTGAAGGAATAGTTCAGCATCAGTGGTTTGGAATGGTTCAGCTGAACCAGTAGTAAAAGAAAGCAGACAATCAGCTGAGAGGAGGAAAAAAATCCTGGACAATCAGCTGAGAGGAAAAAGAAGAGAAAAGAGCAGGATCCACCCACCCACCTGTCCGTATGCTTTCCTCTTCTTTATTCACTCAGCTGACTGGTGCTGCAGGTCTCAGCTGGTGTGGGGAAAGCTGTGCACCAACGTTAGGAAAAGCATGCCCACCAAGCCACGCCCACTGAACCGGTGGTAAAACAATTTGAATCCCACCACTGTTCAATATGTCTGAAGAACACCAGATTGCAAAAGACTGTCAAGGGCATTATTGCAATATTAACCACTGAATATTGTGCTTCTCAATATCCCAATATTCCTATACCGAGTTGGAAGTTGAAATAGATTTAATTTACTGTAGCAGAAGATTGTCTTAGCTTGTATTACTCATATACAGATGGAAAATGTTTGTGAAGTAGAAAAGTGGCCTGCCAAGCTGTCCAGTCCTTTGAGTGGTTGTGACAGCTGACCTACAAACAGATCTGTCTTTTCTAAGCTATTATCTGTATTCCTGACTTTTTCACATGCATTAATATCTGTATTGAAAATTCCTACCACCTTGGCTGGTATGAATTGCAGGATGTAAATTATTATTGGAAACAGCATTAAACTTAAGTGAGCAATGGCATTGGGTGATGTTTGCTTATTTATTCAATTTAGGTAGTCACTGATCTCACATATTGTGACAATGACCAAAGAACAATATGCAAATTGCGAATAAAAACAGCCAAAAAGAAGTATATAGCTGTTAGGGATAACATTGTTTACCTTAACTGGTTTAGGTAAAATAATATGTAATCATAGTTTATAAGTTAAAGTGTCTGCAGCTTTAAATATGGGAAAGTAATTAAGGGAGTGTTTGTGAAAGCACTTTAAAAGAAGCAAGACGACAGCTTGCTCTCTCTCTGGCTTTGATGATCCCTAATTACTGCTTGGACTCAACACTGCGTTACTCGAACGGGAGAGAAACAAAGGACTGATTTGTAAGTGAACTGACATAGGATATTCTGCACGGACTTTGCTAACTGAATATCCCTGAATAGACTGACTAAATGATACATGACTATTGGACTGTTATTTTGATTATGCTATGAACACATAATGGAATAAACTATATTTTTGATAGCACAAGCGTATCTGTTATTTTTACTGTATGTTAATAAACATACAAGCTTAGCTCACTCATTTATCTGTGTGCCTATCTGACTAACGCTGCACATTCTGTTTAGCTTGTCTCCTTAACCCTGGTTGGGGAACGCTTAAAACCAAGTTAAAAACCAATGAATATAATCAGTGTGAAAGACACAATCTGTTCTGTCTCACTTTTCTTCTTTCCCAAAAGATGAAAGAGTACAAACTCAAACAAACACAGGCAGGCAGGCTGGCTCAGACTTCACAGAGTTAATTCTTTGGAACTGATAACGTCCTTAGCATTCCAACATTCTCTGCCTGCCAAGTCCGAACTGATAACAAGTAAAAAGCTACTTACAGAAAATTACAAGGCAGGCAACAAAAATCATTCCCAAAGAAAACCTGAAGTAAGATCAAACTTTGTCCCATACAAAGTTCCAGCCAACAACACACCCACTTTTATCCCCTGTGGGGTGTGTCTCAATGACTCAGCTCACTCTCTGACCCTCCCACGCCTCCTACGTTGCTGCTCACATTTCTCCCTATGACGTTGCCTATGATCAAGCCAACATTCTTCTTCTTGACTCCCTGTCAGGGGCTGCTCTGATATGCCTTCCTCCTGATTAATCTCAGGCTGTTCCCCTCGGTTGTCTGGTGAAACCTGAGGCATTATCAGGGAGGAAGGCATTGCCAGAGAGGAAGGTCCTGGGGAGAAAGGCATTCCCAGTTCCTCCTCCTCATCTTCCAAGTCCTCTTTCTCTAGCAACACAGGCTCGGGAATCGGAGCCACAACACAATCCATAACTTCCAATACAAACAATTAAGAGCTTGGCTAGATGGCCAATTTCTCCAAGAATGATGGCGAAAACATATCTTCAGAGCCTTCAAAAAACAAAACAAAACTGTAGAGTCATGTCCAATCTAATACTCAGAGGTATGATATTTGAAAGGATGGGCACCATGATCACAATATAATGCCTCTTCCATTGAACCTGCTGAATTCAAAAGGGATAGAACATGGAGAAGCAGTTTCTCCAACAACCCACTCCCATACCATATAAGCAGGGATGGGATTCTACTGGTTGGGACCAGTTCGTGCAAATTCCTTGCTCTGAAGTTCACCTGGCAGTGAACTGGTTTGTTGCAATGAGCATGTGGGCCCACCTGCCCCTCCCTCGCTTTTTCCTTTGCTTTATTTCCTTTATTTCGAGCACAGCTGATTCACACAGCAGAGCGGTTTGCTGTGCCTGTTTTATTCACAGGGACTGCAGTAGAAGGTAAGTATTAGAGGTTTCAAAAATGCAGAGTGTGCACGCAAAGTGTGCAATCACCGAACTAGTTGTTTTACCAGTGGAATCCCACCCCTGTATATAAGTCTTTATAGGTCATTATTAGCATATTAAATTGTACCCAGAACCATACTGGTCGCCAAAGTAGCTTAAAGAGTAGAGATGTCATGTGTGCTAATCAAGGAACATACATAACTGCCCATGCAAACCGCAATAAAGTTTTGGTACATATTTGCTACATAATGATGTACTTGAAAAGCAAAGAAACCTCACAGGAGATATGAGCAGAGTATGCTCTTAATTCCCTTCTCATAGGAACTAGTTTTGATTGTCATAAATTAATCAATACACACCTAACTTTATTTAATGAACATGAGGCTATCTAATGTATGTCACACTATTGTGAACTTATGCAGCCTAGGCTAAGAGAGATTTTACATCTAAAATTATAACTGTGGCATGCAATAGAAAGGTTTGGTATATAAGTGAAGAGAATGAAATTATTGCAGCAAATCTCAGACCCTTCCATTCCAAGGATAAAACACCCAGACAGAATTTGAGCAACGTGGTATATGCAGTGCATTGCAGTGAACTATGCACAGATCTGTACACTGGGGAAAGAAACAAATGAAAAACTTCATAAATGTCTAGCACAACATAGGAAAACAAACACATCAGGTCTAGATTCAGCAATCCATCTGCATTTAAAAGATACAAGCCACTCTTTTGAAGACAACAAAGTCCATATTTTGGACAGAGAGGACCACTGCTTTGAAAGTGGGGTAAAAGGGGCCATTTATGTCAAAATGGAACAGCCCTTTCTCAACAGAGGCGGAGGGATACAACATCATCTATCTCTAATCTACAACACAGTCCTTTTAACAGTTCCAAGAAGGCTCCACACCAATTTGCACCACTCAAGTGACTCTGATGACACAGATAAAACATCAGATGATGTTAACCCACTAAAAGAATGCAAATGACCAACTGGAGTATAAATCCTTCCATTCCCCACCATCCAGTCAGAACTGAATAAGCTTCTTGGGTGAGAAGTGAAATATCTTTAAAGAAAAAACAGACAGTCCAGTTGCCCCTTGAAAAAAGCACCTTTGGGACAGTATCATTTATGTTAATTGTTAAGGATAACAAGGCTTCAGTCTTTTGTCTAAAAACAATTGATCTGACAGGGCTGTCATTTTAATTAGTCATGTAGAAATGCACATTTACTGTTCTGTTTTCCTCATAAATCAGGAAATTTAAACCAGAGAGCAACTCTGAGAATTCTCTACCAATTCTTCCCAGCATCTTAATTGGACAAGCCCTACCTTATAATTTGTTTGCTTGCTTGTTTTTGATTTTTACAAATTTGCCTCACTACCATGCAATTTATTTTTCTAACTTGCCTCCTCTGAAGAAAATACAGAGTCTTTGACTTACAACAGTTCATTTAGTGACAGTTACAACAGCACTGAAAAAAGTGACTTATGACCGTTTTTCACAGTTACAACCTTTGCTGTATCCCCATGATCAAAATTCAGATGCTTGGCAACTTGTTCACATTTATGACCATTGCTCTGTCCCAAGATCATGTGATTCACTTTTACAACCGTTCTGACAAACAGTGTCAAAGGGGAAGGCAGATTCACTTAACAACCTGGGATACTAATTTATTAACTGCAGTGATTCATTTACCAACTGTGGCAAGAAAGGTCATAAAATGGGGCCAAACTCATTTAAAATATGTCTTACTTGACAACAGAAATTTTGAGCTCATAAGTAGTCATAAGTTGAGGACTACCTGTAGATTGGTCTCTTGTTCTCCTACGCACACCAGTCAGTGCTTTCACTTTGGAGCAGAAGATGAAAAACAAATTTGCACACCAAAGCATTGTGCTGAGATTTTTCACAAGCCTGATCTGGAATGGTTGCAGAAACAGGCATCGACCAAACAATAATCCATGGTTCATCCAAACTTTCAGGAAACTGAAATATCACACTGAAGCTGCCAAACTCTGACTGCTTAAAAAATACATCACAAACCAACTGATACCTTAAAGAAATTAGAAAAGCCTAAGAATGAAGCCAAAAGAATGTCCAATGGTTGATATAGCCAGAGACAAAGGAAAGTTTAATGCTGCAAATATACGTATGCCATTGACAGGTGGAATGTCAGAACTATGAATCAAGGCAAACTTAATATTGGTAGGACTGAAATGTCAAGCCTGAACATTGACATTCTAGAAACCAGCAAATTGAAATAGACTGGAATTGTTTAGTACATATTTAAGGAACAACCAGTCCTCTTTTGCAGACAAGAAAATCATAAAAGAAATGGAGAAGCAATCATTTTTAATAAAAGTCTGTGATCAGATACAACCCAAATGAATGATAAAGGATCTCAGTTCCCTAATCCCAATCATTATTGCAGTGATATATGTTTATCATCTAACCACAGATAAATACAAAATAGAAGTCAGATATATCATGCTTGTCATAAAAAACTGGAATGCTAAAATAAGAAATAAAATAGCATCTTGAATATTTTGTCTTACTGTACAAAATAAGTTAGGAAACAGACAAATAGAGTTATGCTGAGAAATCTATAGAAAATACCAAAAGAGAAATACAGATGAATAATCCGTAGTACGTATGACTACATGTCCATCATTAAATGGATGTTTCCAAACTCAGCTTGACTATATACACTTTGCAAGTAAAGATGGAGAAACTTTATTTAGTCAACAAAAATAATGTTGGTGATAACTGCTGATCAGATGATGAATGCCTTACAAAATTATATCTCATAATTACTATACTACATAATTACTATACTACTATATACTACATAATTACTATACTACTAATTACTAAAGAAAAAAATAAAACTATAAGTTGACATATCAACAAAATATGATCTTAGACAGTAGTGGGTTTCCAAATTGTTTCCTAACAGTTCTCTGCGTGGTTCTATGAGCGAGTGCTTTGTGCATGCATGGAGGGTTCAAAGACTGACTTCTGTCAATGCTGGTAAGCTGAGCTGATTTTTAGCTCAGCTAAGGTGCGGCAATCCGCTCTGCCCCGTGAATCAACTAAACTAAAAAACAAGGGAATATAGGAGGAGTAACGGTGGGTGCAGGTGGATGGAGCCAACCAGAGGTAGTAATTGCTGGTTCTCCAAACTAGTCAAAATTTCCACTACTGGTATGCCAGAACTGGTCCGAACTGGCTGAATACCACTTCTGATCTTAGACATACTCCATATGATTATGTGGTGAAAGTAAAATGCATTTATTTCATTAGATATGATCAATAAATTTGTGAAGAAGTCTGAAATGTAATTCATGACATCATTAAAAATTAAGCAAAGTAAAAAAAACAAAAAAAAACATCCCAAATGCAAAAAGCACAAGAAAGCTGAAATTTCTTCCTAATAATACTGAGAAATTATTTGAAGAACAGCAGAACCAAGAAAAAAGGGAACCGGGAGGAAAAAAAAAGGTCGGCAAAATTCTGAGTCCAAGAGTAGGAAAAGGAGATACATCTAAATATGCATTGCAAATATTTATTTATAAAAATTACAGAAATCAAAGGAACCTTTTTATGTGAAGTGAGGCAGAAGAAGAAACAAACAAAGTAAAGGTCTATTAGAAAAAGGAGATAAAAAGAAGAGATGTGCAAATATTTGAAAGAATTATACAAAAAAAGAAAAAGAAAAAAAGAAAAAGAAAATCCCAAATCAGTAATACACACAAAGTTGCATCATGGAACTAGTTGGAATGTGCTGTTAAATATACCCTAAAATATTGCCAACAGCAATTGCAGAAGTTAATGAATTGCCATGATAAGATGATGTAGCTAAAAGTGGTATTGTAAGCAGCCATTTAAAAACAGTGTTGACAGAAGACTGGAGAAGATAAATTCCAAAAAAATAAAAATAAATTGGTCAGAAATGTTCAAAGTAGTGAAGAATAACACTTATTCTGCAAGCTAACATATTTATCTGTACAAGCTGAATCCTCATGAGGCAAAGATCCAGGCAAGATCTGGTCTAGGATATGTCTCCTTGGCCAATTCACCATGACCAACTTGCCCTGGCCAACTGGCCTGACCAAGTTGCCATGGTCAACTCACCACGGAACAATTCTCTGCAGCCAACTTGGCACAGGGCAACTCACCGTGGGACAATTCAATGCTGTATTATTTATTTAATTCAGTTACTTTTATTATTAGCGACCACATTTTCATCCAAATTATTGTAACTCTTGTATTTCTGAATTGACTTTCTTTATTTTATAATTATCCATTGAATTGTGAGTTGGCCATGGTGAGTTGGCCATGGCAAGTAATCCTATTCTGCACAAGAACATATGGAAGCAGCAAGGTGAAGCTAGGCACAATCATATCTGATAACTGTACAATGAGAACAGCCCCCCCCCTCCTCAAGGCATGTGTGCTTTCTCCTCTTCTCTTCTCCCAATATCCCAATGACTACATCTCAAATGATCCATCTGTTAAAATACTGAAGGTTATAGATGACACAACAGTGATAGGTCTCATTCGAGACGACAAATCCACATACAGACAGGAGGTTGTAAAATTTGCCTCATGGTGTAACCAGAACAATCTGGAACTGAACACACTCAAATCCATAGAAATGGTGGTAGACTTTAAAATAAACCCTTCCATACTACCACCTCTTGCAATACCAGACAACACAGTATCAACAGTAGAGACCTTCAAATCTCTAGGTTCTACTATATCACAAGACCTAAAATGGACACCTAACATCAAAAACATCATCAAAAAAGCACAACAAAGAATTTCCAGTTTCTGCACCAACTTAGAAAGCTCAAACTGCCCAAGGAGCTGCTGATACAATTCTACAGAGGAATCATTGAGTCTGTCATCTGCACCTCTATAACTGTCTGGTTTGGTTCTGCAACCCAATAAGATGGACACAGACTTCAGAGAGTAATTAGGACTGCAGAAAAAAACAATTACCAACCTGCATTCAGTCGAGGACCTGGATACTGCACAAATCAAAAGAGGTCTGTGAAAATATTTACAGATCCCTCACATCCTGGACATAAACTGTTTCAACTCCTTCCCTCAAGACGATGCTACAGAGCACTGCACACCAGAACAACTAGACACAAGGACAGATTTTTCCCGAATGCCATCACTCTGCTTAACAAATCATTCCCTCAATATTGTTCAACTATTTACAAAGTCTGCACTACTATTACTGTTAATCTTCTCATCACTCCTTATCACCATCCCCTCCCACTTGTGACTGTATGACTGTAACTTTGTCGCTTGTATCCTTATGATTTATATTGACTGTTTCCTAGTATGATTTGATTGCTTATTGTACCCTATGACTATCATTAAGTGTTGTGCCTGATGATTCTTGACTCTTGACAAATGTCTCTTTTCTTTTATGTACACTGAGAGCATCTTCCAATAAGGAGAAATTTCCTGACTGTGAGAAAAAAATAACCAGAGGAACAACTTGCCTCCAGAGGCTGGAGATGCTCCAATACTGGAGGTTTCTAAGAAGAGACTGAACAACCATTTGTCTGAAATGATATAAGTTTCCTGCTTCAGCAGGGGGTTGGACTAGAAGACCTCCAAGGTCCCTTCCCAGTCTGTTATTTTGTTATCCCAGAAAACAGCAATGGCAAAATACACTGCCATAATGATGCACAAACTCCAAGACCACACTATAAATATCATTTTTTTAAAATACAGGAATTCTAATCTTTCTATCATGACCCAGCATTTATTTTTTCTTCTTCGTTTCTTCCTAGCATTCTTGCCACAAATGCAGGTACCACATTTTTTTTTCCCAATGAACCAAATGTCGATCCATTGGCTGCAACGTATGTTGTTGGACCTTCATTCTGCTAAACAAATAATTCCCTCAACACTGTCCAACTATTACAAAGACTGCACTACTATCATATTAAAACTTTTCATCACTCCTTATCGCTCATCCCCTCCCACTTGTGACTGTATGACTGTAACTTTGTCACTTGTATCCTTATGATTTATATGGACTGTTTCCTAGTATGATTTGATTGCTTATTGTACCCTATGGCTATTATTAAGTGTTGTGCCTGATGATTCTTGACTCTTGACAAATGTCTCTTTTCTTTTATGTACACTGAGAACATTGCACCAAGACAAATTCCTTGTGTGTCCAACCACACTTGGCCAATAAAGAATTCTATTCTATTCTATTCTATTCTATTCTATTCTATTCTATTCTATTCTATTCTATTCTATTCTATTCTATTCTATTCTAATGACAGATGCAAGGCATCTTAAACAGACATCTGTTTTCATTTTTATTGTATTTTATTTATTATGTTTATTTTAGTGACTATAATAATAGCTGATCAATAGTTCAGATCATGACTTTTTAAAATATGCATGTGCTAGGCCTTCTCATCTGCCTAAAGAAGAAACTGTATGATATTTCCAGTTAGACTGGAGTATAGAGCAATGTAAGCATTCAAAAGTTGTGCCCCAAGGTTATATACTATTACTTCATTTTTAAAAGTTTGATGCACCATATATAATGATTAAAAACTGGATTAAAAGGAATAGGATTTATAAATAAAATTAGAATTGTTAGAAGAAAGATAAAGCATATCTTATATGCTGATAATACTACTTCAGTACCTGAAAGTGAGAAAGCTTTGAATAATCTCTTCCTAAATATAGAAAAATACCCAAACCAGCCTGCTACTCAGAATTTTTTTAAAAATTCTGTTAAGATTATGTGAGCAGGCTATGCCAATCCAATACATATAGGCAGAGAAGAAGTTAAAAGAGTAACAGATTCTGATGATATACTTCCTATGGATAATGACTGTAGCCATGAAATAAAGAGATGGCTTCTCCTTGGGAGAAAGACTGTAAAAGTTCCAAATAAAATATCAAACAATCGAGTCCAGTTGACAAAAAATGGTTCTCATTGCTAAGCTTGCTCAGAAAATCCACCTTGCTACTTTAACCTGCACTGGAATAGATGGTTAGCTGACATTCCCTTTAAATCAGTTTTCTGAACATGGTAGGCTTTGGGGTGAAGTGTACCCCAAATTTTCAGGGCATAGATTGGAAATAAGTTTGTTAAGTTATTTGTATAGAAAAAGAGGAGGAGAAGGAGGAAGAGGAGAGGGAGGAGGAGAAAGAAGAAAGAAAAACTTTATTTGAGGATAGATCAAACTTTTATTATAATATAGCTAAGCAGAGGAAATGCAAGTGAAAGCAGTGAAAGAAGCGGTTGAATGGAGAGATCAAGGGGGTATTGCAGAATTATAGTTCTGTACCATCTGAATTGGCTGGCATTTTCTCCCAAACATCACATCCAATAAGGAACTTCTTATCTCTCTCAACAGTCTGCTGCACCAGATAATTACAGTGCTGTAATATTTATGAAGCCTATCTTTCAGCTAAAGCCCTTAGCAAGGCTTAATTGAGATTCATAATGCTCTTACAAAGTTGGTACTAGGATTTAACATGTGAGAATATATGACAAAAAACCCCATCCTTTTATGGGGCATTGATTGGGTTTCGTTGCTGCCTTCATTGATTTGCCTACCTTGCAAGCCAACATTTGTAGCCAACATTTTTGTGTTTCCAAATGGATTGATTAATCTGATTTAAAGGACCTAACCCTAATCTTAAAGAGCAGCAGCATGCAATGAAGTCATCACACATTAAGGTTGTCATTTCCAACACAACATTTGAAAACATTTGTGTTTTCAGATGAGCCAAATGGATTGATTAGTCTGATTTAAAGGATCTAATCCTAACCCTGAGGAGCAGCAACATTACAGAAGTTATTGTGCATTAAGGTTGTCATTTCCAATACAAGTCTCTATTATCTGGCTGACTTCTAAGATGAACCAAGAACACCTTCTACCAATAGATGTTTTATCTTGGATGGTTCTTTGGGTTTTAGTGTCTCCTTTCAATGGTTGGGGAGGAGACATTTCTTTTTTAAAAAATCAGAGAATTTGAACCTCCACCAACAGTAGCAGGGCAAAACACTGTATCTACAAACAGGGAGCAGATTCCACAGTAATACTGATGATAATACCTTGTTGGTTAATGAAATGTCAGCCAGAAAACTCTCAAACTCTCAAGACAGCATCAAGGATTCCATAATTCAACCCTGAGCTACCTCTATTATTTTCTATTGCAATTATATTCAACTCCAATATATTCTCATATCTTTCTATCCTGTATCTTTAATATATTTATAAATTGCTGGTGTCTATATTCCTGTTGTCTTAATCCCTGTATTGTCACTCTCTTTAGAATTATACACTTTTTCTACAGTTTGATCTCTCTTTTATCTATTATTAGTTTCTGTTTTCTGTTTCTAAGGTGTCAAAAGTCTTGGCTTTCTCTTCATCTTTTCAACTTGTTGGCTCCTGCCAGTGTCTCTTAACATTTTTTCCTCTCCAAAACCAAACCACAACCACAAATAATTACTATCCCATCAAATAATTCCACAAATGATATCTCCTTACTCATCAGAGACACTATAAAACGTGATCAGAAACGTCCAAGTGCCATCTTATTTGGTCTTGAAGACACCAGAAAATCAGATGACATCACCAAAGTTCATAATATCATAAGCAACTCAAATACAACAAACATCTCTCCTGAAGATATTGAAATAACCAGAGATGGCCCTGGGTACAAATACAATGACGGCTCTGTGGCCCCAAAATTTTGTAGAGTTGTTTGCAAAAATGAGTCCAGCAAACGCATACTCATTCAAACAATAAATGCCATTGCAAAAACCAATCCCAAACACAAAAAAACTTCGCTCAAGTCCAGACTTAGCCATACTGCAAAGAATCCGCTCCTGTGAACTCCGCAAGGAACTCAAAAGATGTCTAGACAATGGAGAGAAGGATCTCTACATTGACTACCATGCAGATTGTATCAAAAGTAAGTCACACAACCCACAACTCAACATCCAGCCCACCATCACTCAAAAGTAGGCATGCACACCCCTAACTACCTCAATTCCAACTACAACTGGCCTTAAATGCAAGCTACTCAATGCAAGAAGCCTTGTGAATAAAATACCTGAATTTCTCCTCTTACTAAATATGGCTAAATTCAACATCATATTTGTCTGTGAAACATGGCTCAACGCATCTCTCCCTGACTCCATTACCACAGTAAGAGACTACCATGTATACCGATCAGATCATGAAATCCATAGAGGAGGTGGTGTTGCTATCTTCTATAAAAACTCCTTATATCTAAAAAACATCCAAGTTACCCAACAACTTGCTCTTCCTGAGACCATCGTCTGTGAACTGTCCTTAAATATCACATTTTGATTCTTACTATGTTACAGAGCCCCTGATGATGACACTGAATATGTAAAAAAGCTAAATTCACCACTAACATGGGCAACATCCTGCCCACATACTTTTAGCTTTCTTGGTGACTTCAATCTACCTCACATTAACTGGACCCTAAATGAATGTAAAACTGAACCCATACATGCAACCTTCTACAACGCTGTAACAAACCTGGGATTGGAACAACTAGTAACTGACAAAACTAAATTTAACTGCCTCGATCTCATCTTCTGCAATAGTTTGAATTCAATTTATGGAATACAAATTAAAGAACCCTTTTTCAACAGTGACCACAGCATGATTACTTTTGTCTCAATATGTGTCCACATAAAAATCAACACAACTATGTGATCCCCAATTATAACTTCAAAAAAGGCAACTATGATCTTATAAACAATGATCTCTCATCCCTTGATTGGCAATTTATATTCACTGGATGCAATACTGTTGAAGACCATTACAACATATTTTTACTTGAAGTCAAAAGAGTCATGAAACTATATGTACCAATAACAACTCCAAAAACCAGAAAAAATGGATTACCTATAACAATAAGGAAGCTTCAATCCAAAAAGAGATCACTTTGGTGGAAAAACAAATCTGGTCACGTTGTCAACTTCAAAAGCAGATACAAAAAATTATGCCACCAGATAAAGACTGAATGCACCAAATTATCACATTAAACAAGAGGAAAACCTTCTATGCACCAATTCCACTCTCGCTTTCTACAATTTTGTAAACAACAAACTAAAAGACTCAAGGTCCATCCCACCCCTGAAAGGACCTAATGGTAAAGACTGCAATGATGACACCATTAAAGCCAACCTCTTTAACACATTCTTTGGCTCAGTATTTGTAAACAGCAATGGATCATGCCCAGTATTTCCTAGTCAAACCACAGAAAACTACAATGATCTAATATTTTACAGAAGACAATGTTGAAAAAACACTGCACAATCTAAAACCATCTCTATCTGTTGGACCGGATGGAATATGTGTCTACTTCTTAAAAAAGCGATCCAATGCCATAGCTGAACCTCTAAGCATAATCTTTGAAAAATCTTTCAGGACCAGCTCCTTGACAAAACTATAGTCACAAGCCACGGTCATCCCCATCTTCAAAAAGGGAGAGCCCAGCCTAGTTGAAAATTACAGACCAATCTCTTTATGCTGTGTCACCTGTAAAGTCATGGAATCAATTATTAACCAATCCATTATCCTCCATTTAGAGACAAACAACCTACTGCCTAATAAACAATTTGGTTTCAGAAAAAAATTATCCTGCAATCTACAACTCTTACACTGCAAAAACATATGAACTACACAACTCGATCAGAGCAAACCAATAGATGCAATCTACATAGACTTCTGTAAAGCCTTTGATTCAGTGGTACATGACCAACTACTACTAAAACTAAAATCTTATGGTATCTCTGGACACCCGCACAACTGGACAGAAACATTCCTGTCAAACAGACAACAAATGGTCAAAATTGGAGCATCCTATCAAATTCTGTACCTGTTAATAGTGGTGTCCCCCAAGGCAGTGTTCTAGGGCCAACTCTCTTCATACTCTACATAAATGACCTCTGTGATCATATTAAGAGCAACTGCGTTCGCTTCACTGATGATGTAAAGCTATTCAACACCACAGGCAATACTGCTACCCTTCAAAAAGACCTTGACTATGTATCAGAATGGTTAAACAAATGGCAACTTCAAATCTCAACAAATAAATGCTCTGTCCTACATATTGGCAAAAAAAATATCAGAAAATAAAATACAGGCTGAATAGTCAAGACCTTGTTGATGATCCAAACTCTGTCAAGGATCTTGGAGTACTCATCTCAAATGACCTAAATGCTAGAGCCCATTGTAACTACATAGCCAAAAAGGCTTTAAGAGTTACTAACCTAATCTTACATAGCTTTTTCTCTGGTAATATTACACTACTAACTACAGCATACAAAACATTTGCTAGACCAATACTCAAATACAGCTCATCAGTCTGGAACCCACATTACGTATCTGATATTAACCCAGTTGAGAAAGTCTAGAAATATTTCACAAGAAGAGTTCTCCACTCCTCTACTTGTTGCAGAATACCTTATGCCACCAGACTTGAAATTCTAGACCCAGACAATCTAGAACTACACTGCCTTCAGTCCGATCTAAGTATAGTATATAAAATCATACATTGCAATGTCCTACTGTCAATGAATACTTCAGCTTCAACCTTAACAATACAAGAGCAAACAATAGATACAAACTCAAGGTTAATCACACCAAACTTGATTGCAGGAAATACGACTTCAGCAACAGAGTGATCAATGTCTGGAATACTCTACCTGACTCTGTGGTTTTTTCCCCCAATCCCAAAAACTTTAACCTTAGACTTTCTACTATTGACCTCACCCCTTTCCAAAGAGGTCTGTAGGGGGCATACATGAGCGCACCAATGTGCCTACCATCCCTGTCCTATTGTTTCTTTTATTTTTCTTGTATGTATCCATGTATTCATAACTATGTTTTTACTTATACATATTATCTTGTAAGCAATTGACAAACCATATAAAATAAAATAAAATACAATCTTGGTTCCATGTGAGGAAAATGGCTTGAAGAACTTTTCCCTCAGACCAGTCTGAAGAGGGAAGAGAAAAATACCTCATTTTTTTTTATCTTTGCTGCTTTTTCTCTGGGTGCCTCTTTCTCATCAGGGCTCCCTATCTTTTAGCTTTCTTATTTACTTTAACGCCTGGGCTTTGGCTCTTTTATTCATGCAGAAGTCCCAGGAGCCATCTTGTGTTCCATCCTCCTACAAGTGGTGTGATTCAAATAATTTAACAAACGGTTTTCTGCCCTAATGATTTCTTCCAACAACCAGTTCATCAAACTGCTTAGAAAGTTAACAACCAAAGTTCTCCCAAAGTGGTGCAAACTGGCTGAATCTCATTTGCTTCCCATCCTTCAGTCTGATTGGCACCTGCCATTTGATTGGCAAGCTGAGAAATGTGTGTGTTAGAGAGAGAGAAAAAAAATCACAAGTGATTATAACCTGCTGAGGCAGGCTGTCCTTTCACAACGAGGAAACATCATTTTTAATTTCTCAAAAATCAGTGAAGTATAATTGAGAATCAAGTACAGTTTTCTTTCCAATGAGATTCTTCCAATTCAGCCTTCTACAGGTTGGATGCCTTCCAAAGGTGAAGATTTCAGCTTCCAGCATTCCTTTGCCTGATTAGCCAATGCTGAGAATTCTGAGAATTGAAGTCCAATGTCTGAAGGATACCAAGGTTGGGAGTGCATTTTCTGGAGTCCAAATGGATCATATTTGTTAGGGCTAATGGAAATTGTGATCCAATAATCAGTAAGAAAACAGATGGGGAAAGGCCTTAAAGTTCTGATCCTATAAGAGCTCAGTGGTAAGATAAGAATTCATTATTGTTAGGAATGTAAGTCACCTAACAGTTGGGTTGGAAAATATATAAACCAGGACAGACATTTTCATACTGTCTCTTTAAGGGAATGCTAAAATTGTAATTGGGTATGGTGCCTCAAATGGTCATAAGATGGAGCCAGAAACCTGGGTTGTTCTGTTCTGTTGTGGCTGAGGGTGTTGCCATTCCTGCATTTCCCTACTGACTGTTGCTGATCATCATTATTCTTGGATTTGATGTGAGTCTGTTACTGAACTGTTTATGATACTGGACTTTGTTATTTTGATTATCCCTGGACTGACTGATTTAACCTTGCATGACTTGGACTGCCTGTTGGACTTTGCTTAACTGTTTACTGGAAGTAAAAACCTACATCTTACTATACAGTGTATCTGTGTGCTGGTTGCGTGTTATTCTTCACCACGCTCACTACATCTCCCTGTGTGCACTCATTCTCCTAATGGGGAATTAACTCAAGAATTATTTCTCTGGTGTCCAAAAAAATTAGCCTAAGAAGTTGACTGGGGTATAATATATTGACACAGTTTGAATGTATAATGTTGAATATACTTAATTCATACACTCTTACAGAGATGCTTATTTTCTATTTCCCACAAAAATTCTACTCTCTGACATATGCTACAAAGGCTTCTGAACATGCAAATTGGCAAGAAAAAAAACCCATGCATCTTAAAAATGATAATGATAAAAATAATAGTCCAAATCAAATAGGATTAATACAGTGTCTAAAGTCTTAAGTAGATAATAAAAGGAATCATTTTAAAATAAAGCCATACCAGAAAAACCACAAGTCATTTCATCCTGTTTCTCTTTTTTCTCTGTGTCTCTGGAGTATAGTCCCTTAAAGGTCACATTCTCTCTATCTCAGCTTCTTCTTAATATCATGCAACCCCTTCTTTTAAAAGGTCACAAATAGGATCTTCAAGAAAAATTCTTCCTCTTTCAGCATTGCAGAGAAATGGAGAAACAGAGGAGTGGAAAAAAATATAACAGAATTAATTCTGCCCCTCATCACTCTTCCATTCAACCTAACGTGATGGAAAAAGTGTGCAGTTAAACTATGAAACGTCTTCTACAGAAGTTAATTTTAGCACTTAGCATAATTTGGAAACCTGCATCTATATCCAGGAAGATTTTCAAACATCCAGGTCACAGTTGTCCCAAAGCAAAAGGCAACTAGACTTTCCTGGGGGGGGGGGGGGGTTCCCCTTGAAAATGTTTTGCTTCTCCAAGAAACTTCTTCAGTTCTGGCTGAATGATGGGGAATATAAGGGTTTATGTTCTTTACAGTCCCCTGGGCATTAGCACTCTGAAGGTTGGTTGTTAGCTCTTTGAGAGTCATTGAGGCCACTTGGGGTTTATCTGTATCCTCAGGATCACCTGAATCAGAGGGAAATGGGCATGGAACCTTCTTGGTACTGCTAAACGGATAGTGAATCCACTCTAATGTTCTGAAGAAACCATCAAGACCAGAATGAAAGAGATTTGAAGGGAATGAGTCTTGCCAATTTCCAGTGAATTACTGCATTCTGCCTTAGGACCTGGGGTTTGGCCAAATCCAGTGAATGAGCTACCAAATTTCCATTTTTATATTTGCAAGAAATGTCCTTTAAGCATGGTCACTGATATCACATTGCCTATTCTTCTTGCTATATTTTATGCTACTGTAAGCTTATTGAAAAAAGTTATCTGAAGAATGAGGTGCCTGAAGTGATAATATCCCGAAAGACTGCAGTTAATGAGGCATGATTTCTTACTTGAGTTAAATTAATCCATTTGAAACATTAAAGTTCATACCTCCTTCTATGTGGTTGCTTAGATTCTTGGTGTCATTCAAATTCAATTTATGGGGTGGAGGGACCTCTTTTTGATTTAATCTAAATGCTTCAAGGTTTGCTAGCTGCCCATAACCCCTAGTAATAAGAAGTAGTTTGTTTTGTTAATTCTTCTGAAATTAGCTAATTTTTTATGGTTCAGATTTAGCAGCAAAATAACAACAACCCCCAGAACTATATGACCCTAAGGAAGAAATGGAGAGAATCCAGAAATAACATAACTGAGATATAACTATGCAAAAGTGTGCTACTGTGGATTGTTATGCAAAGACAAGATTGTTATTTCATTAAACTTATGGGACAAGTATCATCCAAGTCTATAAAGGAAAAGCTTCTTCTGCCATTAGGACAAAAATGGATATCTTGTTTGTTGATTGGTTTGATAACAAAACACTCCTGAAGAAATAACAGGAAAAACACTATAAAATGGGCAATTGTTTTTAACAATGTTTTGTTGATGCACTAAAAAAAAGTAATAATTTCCATTGGAAACTTGCTTGTTTACAGAATATGTACCTTGGCTATTTTCAGAATATTCTTCATTCTTTTTACCAGTAGGATCTTTGTCAGGCTCAAATATATATTTTTACAAACTAATATGACTGGTAGAACTTTCTGTAGTATGTTTTTGCTTCATTGTTTTATTGTTTTATAACTATAGTTTATAGTTAATGATTTTATTGATGATGAGAGTCACCCTTAACTGTTTAAGATGGGTGGCCATGCAAAACTTTTAAATAAATAATTCCAACTTTTTTAAAAAATAAAAAAAAATTAAAAGTGAGGTGGGGCAGATAGTCTTTTGGTTCATATTGACTTCACATGGCTACTACATATTAAATCTAAGTGTTTAAAATAAATCCAAAAGGACATTGCACCCTGAGTGCCTAGTGCCACTCTCTGGGGAAGATGGGGAGATAAGAAATCTGAAATATAAAGAAGGAAGGAAGGAAGGAAGGAAGGAAGGAAGGAAGGAAGGAAGGAAGGAAGGAAGGAAGGAAATTTATTTCTTAGATTTTTCAGGTTGACTAATTTCAAGTATTCAAGGCAGTTTACAAGGCAAGATAAAAAAAAATATGGGGTAACAATAAAGGAGTAAAATAGCAAACTTTTGTCCGAAGAATAGAAAAAGGAAAATACTGTGTTTCTCCAACAATACGGCCTCTATCAATAGGAAGGCCCAGCATGATATCTAGGCATGAGGTGAAATTAAGCCCTGCCCCCAAAATTTAGGCCTATTTAATCCATGCATTTCCCCGCCATTTCTCACATCATTTGTTAAAACTACATGAGGTGAAGAGAAATGGGGGGGAGGGAAGGGGAGGGAGAAAACTTGCCTTTAGGAGCACCCTGCAAGTAGCCTAGGCTAGATTACCCCAATCTACTATCGATAGAACATCAGCTGATGGAAGCATCCCAAAGGCAGAGTCACCAGCTACTTCTATCGGCCAGTAGAAGTGGCTTTGTAGCGAGGGGAGTGTGTGTGGGGTGCTCGCCCTGAAGCCACTTCTACCATCCAATAGAAGCAGCTGGTGACTCTGCCTTTGGGGAGCTGCTATCAGCCAATAGAAACATTTTCATGGTGAGGGGAGTGCACGTGGGGCACTCCTGTCAGGAACACTCCGCGGGCAGCAACGCCTCGTCTTGAAGTGGCTGGTGACTCTGCCTTTGAGGAGCTTCCATTAACTGATAGAAACAGCTTCATGGCGAGGGGACTGCGCATGGGCGCTCGCCCCGAGGCCACTTCTACCAACCGATAGAAGCGGCTGATGACTCTGCCTTTGGGGAGCTTCCATCAGCTGATAGAAACAGCTTTGTGGTGACGGGAGTGCATGTAGGCGCTTGCTGCAAGGGCACTTCTACCAGCCAATAGATTTCCTCCCTCTCCACACACACATCTAGAATGCCCCATGTGCATAGCCGCTTCTACCGGCCAATAGAAGCGGCTTCATGGCAAGGGGACTGCGCATGGGCACTTGCCCCAAGGCTGCTTCTACCAACCAATAGAAGCAGCTGGTGACTCTGCCTTTGGGGAGCTTCCATTGGGCGATAGAAACAGCTTTGTGGCAAGGGGAGTGCATGTGGGCGCTTGCTGCAAGGGCACTTCTACCGGCCAATAGATTTCCTCCCCCTCCACACACATATCTAGAACACCCCATGCGTACTTCCATGTGCAGAGCTGCTTCTACCAGCCAATAGAAGTGGCTGGTGACTCTGCCTTCAGGGAGTTTCCATTGGCCGATAGAAGCAGTCTTGTGGAGAGGTGAGTATGCATGGGGCGCTCTAGGTTGGGGTATATGGAGGGAAGGAAATTAAGTCACCCCCGAAAAGATGTCCTAGCCATGTTTTGGGGGCTCAAAGAAAAATAAGACCCAGCCTTATTTTATGAGAAACATGATAGTATTAGTGTCTTATGGAGTTCATAAAACCTGACCAGGTTTTCCTGAAAATGCCAGATGTTTTTCACCCTTCTTGAAGGATGGCAAGCTCCATGGGATCTTTGAAGGAATACTATATTAATGGAACAATGACACTATTCAATGTCTCAAGCCAATTTCAAACTCCCACAAAATTACATCTCTGACTACTAACAATAAGTCTGCAGGGGAAGGAGTGGCAGAACCTGGGCTGGAGTTAAAGAAGGGATCAGCCTAGAATCCTTATGTTGCCACAAGTGAACTAACTCCACCCATCCCCTTGAAATCCATTGACTCTTATCTAATTGCAAGCAGGTGCTAACCATTAGTTGCGAAGATTCCTATGCATCAATTGTTTAGTAATAAATCTGTTTCATTGGACCTTCACATGTGGATCTTGTCTTTCATCCATGACAAAGGGTCACGACAAAAAAAATAATTCTACTTTTCTTTCTTCGTTGCTCTTTCTTTTTTTTCTTTTACTATGATCTCTGTATGCAACTCTAAATTAATATCCCAGAGGAGGTAGCCCTTAATAGAAAAGAGTTTTCCATCACCTCAAAAGCTATGTTTAGTCCCATGTTAATAAAATGAGCAAACAAATAAAAAAAAAATGGTATCACTCCAAAGAATGGGAACTTTGGAAAATTAAAATACAAATGATCTGCACATTATAGTGATACAAGTTAAGAGACACAGTGAAAAAGAAAGGAATTAAGTATAAATATAAAACAACCCAAACTAATAGCAACATACACAGTCACCAATTTTAGTACTGACAATGAAAATATTGAATTATTGAATAGTTTCTCCCCTTTTGAATCAACTTTTAACAACAAAGGAAGAAATATGCCATAGACTATCACTTGGTAGAAATGAAGACATTAGGGGGAAAATATTCAGATGCTGTGATGTGTCTATATCTACAAAGATCAGAGTGGTACAGATAATAGCTTTTCCTATGAAGCTATAGAAATGAAAGTTATAAGCAGGATAGAAAGCGTATTTATGCTTTTGAACTTTGAGGTAGTATAGAAGACTTGCGATTACCATGGAGAACCAAGACAACAAAGAATTAGATAATTGAACAAATTAACCCAGAGTTCTCTCACTCAAAGTTACAGGCTGAAATTACCATATTTTGGATACATTATGTAAACTCCTAGCACTCTGGAGTAGTTTACAATGCTGGGAAAGACATAAAGAAATAGAAAAAGAGGAGAACAAGCAGCAGGGTAGATGAACTTAATTTAAGCAACAACTGGAAGAACATTGGAAGATTTGAACGTCCAGTTTGGGGAGAAAATATCCTGGAGAAAAAAACAAAACAGATACCAGCTTGATGGTATATAATCATACTCTCTTTCAGTTTTTCATTCTTCTTCAACAATAAACTTATTTCATTCTTTTTCTGCATGACTGCAATATGCAATAAAATGCAATACACACAATCAGCAAATTCTGTGATTGTAGGGCACACCATAGGGTAGATTAAATCAGTCTTAAAACATGAATCCATTTTAAAAAATGGTATATGTGGAATATCATGTTATTTTATTTATATATTTATCTGCCATCTTTCAGAACAAATATTTTCCCAGAGTTATAAGACAAAAGTGCAGACAAAACAAAACAATCAAAAACTCAATAAGAACAGAGTTGGTTACCCCTCAGCCAGAGGTGGGATTCAATTTTTTTTTTTTTTTTACTACCGGTTCTGTGGGCATGGCTTGGTGAGGATGGCAGGGGAAGCATACTCTAAAATCTCCAGTTAGAGGTCGTATTTGCTAGTTCTCCAAACTACTCAAAATTTCCACTACCAGTTCTCCAGAACTAGTTAGAAATTGCTGAATACCACCTCTGCCCTCAATCCACATATTGTGAATTGTTCTAATGAGGGGGGGTCAAACTCGATTTTATTGAGAGCTGCATCAGGGTTGTGTTTGACTTTGGGGGCCAGGATGGGTGGGGGTAGGGTAGGCATGGCCAGAATGATGTCACTTATGTCAGGGGCGTCTGTAGAGCCCTGATCACTTTGCCAGCGAAAATGGGCTCCTCAGCTCTGTTTTTGGCTGTGATGGCCTCCTGCAATCCTCTGCCAGCAAAAATGGAGCATGGGAGGGCTACTGTCCTCTTGAGCTCCATTTTTGCTGGCAGAGGCACCACAGGCCATTCCTTTGATGTTTCCAGGGCCAGATCTAAGCACCCTGCAGGCTGCATCCTGCCCGTGAGCCTTGAGTTTGACACCCCTGTTCTAATGCAAATGTCAACTCATAAAATATTTCTATGGTCTTTTAGAGTTGCCAAGAGAAAGGGAGTGGGGAGCAGTGTGACCGCTCGCAAACCATTCCATAAATATTTTCAAATATAGTAACTAGGTGACCGAAGTTTCTGCCCTGCAAAATTCTAACTGGAGAGCATGACTGATGATTCTTAGATATGGATGTGTCCCATTGGAGAATATGAATTATGATACACCCAGGGGGTGGGGGAAAACCTGGGTCAAGGGTAACAATGAATTACATGTCTCAGAGTCAGCTAGACCCAGGCAATGCCACACCTTTTAACTCCTAATAAATCCTTTTGATGCTTTGGAAGTTTGCCTCGAGACTCATGATTTAAATGGTGTTAAGTGCCGGAATCCTGACAGCTAACATTGGCTAGAATACTTGCAGGTCCACTAAAATGCATACTTAGAACACAATGGTTTAGATTTCTTTTTCTGATGTTAGTTCAAAACAATAGTTTTGATCTATAAAATTGAAAATGCATTGAAGCCAGTTTTCTTGTAAGATGCCTAGAGTCGCTTCACAGAGTGAGATTGGAGGCATATGAATTTAATAAATAAAAATGTAAGTCACATTGTGTCAAAAATCTCCCATTCTTATATGAGTCCAAATAAACCTGAAACTTTCATATAAGTACATGGGCAGGTAGACCCATCCATCATAGTTATTCCTAGCTACTGCTATATCACTGCCACTGGCCATCATGCTGCTTATTGCTATACTCTGGCTGTTTGCTGATGGCACTGCTGACATATGTACAGAGATTCAGCAGGTTCTGACCAGTTCTGGAGAACTGGTAGCAGAAATTTTGAGTAGTTCAGAGAACCGGCAAATACTACCTCTGACTGGAGATTTTGTAGTATTCTTCCTCTGCCATGCCCACAAAGCTACGCCCACAGAACCAGTAGTAAAAAAATTTGAATCCCACCACTGAATACATAGGGCATGCCATCTAAATATGTTAAATGTCGCTCCAAGGCTAGATGCAAGTATTTCCTGGCACTGCTTGTTTAAATATAATATTTCTTATATATAATGCAATCAATAAATAGTCAGGTTCTGCCCTGAGATACATAATAATCCCATTCTCATTATGATGGAAGCATTTTGAATTTCCATGTGTTGGCACTAGTTTTATCCATCATCACCATCATTGACCAACCCACAGATTTTTGGAGCATTTTAAAAAGTAGAGTTGGTGCCCTGATGGACAGGAATGGCTCAGCTCAAGTAGGAAGTATTTATATATTCCTCCTCCCAGGAAATATTTATTGGTTAGTCTAGATGGGACGAGCCTGCAATTCAGTAGTTCACCACCAGTGAGTTTTGAGTTTTGAGGGGTCCTTGGTGCCCTCTGAGCTTGGTTGTTTCAGCTTCACCTGGATACTGGAGTATCTTACTAATAAATCACTCTACTCACAACTGGTATGGTGAAATTTATTACAGCAGTTCCAGTCCTGATAAGCACGATGTGGGGCTTTGGTGATATCAGTTGGTGGGAGTTTAGGATTCTGATTCAGATAGAGGGGGGAGGAATAGGAGGTAGATAAGGATACAGAAGGGACAGATAGCACGGGGAGAGAAAGGAATGTAAATAAAGATTAGGCGATGATAAATAGGCATGGGGAGGAGGTGTGAGAGTAGATAACCCCTCTGTCTGAATCAGAATCATAAACCCCCACCAACTGATATCACCAAAGCCCTACATTGTGGTTTACATCAATACGTGGTCCGGATATAAGCCTGATGATTGATTAGTGTCCATGTGCTCCTCAGCTGCCTAGCTATCTCAACAATTCAGCATAAACAACAGTCGTCCACACATCCATCAGTCCCACAGCCCCAGTAATATGTTGGGCTCTGAGTGAGTTTCAGACGTGAGTAAATTCACAGAGACTGACAGGTTGTTTTCTTGCAGATGTTTTATTATCTAACTAGGTAACATCATCCGTGTTAGAAGGAAGTGCAGTTTGAGAGTAAACACTACTAACCACTAGCCCTGCTTATGTTCCCTACTTGGGTAAAGAACTGCCTGCAAGCAAACAACAGAGTACCAAGGACCCAACCCTGAGCTAGAAATATTTTCTTCTAGGAGTAAGCTTCACATCGAACCATACACAAATTTGTATAACATGAAGCGTGATTATTTCTTCTAATGAAAATGAAGACCACATATCCTAAAGTGGCATTCAGCAAACTCCTTTCAATAATTCAAAATGTGCAATGGAGTTGTTTTCTGCTCCAGGTGGCACCTCTCTTACTTTCTTCAAGTTCAACAGAACCATCACAGGTATCCAATCAATCCATCAATCAATCAGAATAGAGCTAGAAGGGTCCTTGGAAGTCTTCTAATCCAAGCCCCTGCTCAAGCAGGAGACCCTATATCATTTCAGACAGGTGTCTGTCCAGTCTTTTCTTTAAAACCTTCAGTGAGAAAGCACCTACAACTTCTGAAGGCAAGCTATTCCACTGTTCTCACTATTAGGCAGTTCCAGGTTGCTTCTTTCCTTGACTAGTTTCCATCCATTGTTTCTTGTCTTGCCTCTGGGTGCTTTGGAAACATAAGTTGACCCCTCTTTTTTGTGATAGACCCACCAATACTCAATAATAAATTAATATATACTCAATAATAAGTTAATAAATAATAAACACTCAAATAAATCCCCTCAACATCATTCCAAGAAGAACATAAGATATGAATGGAAGATTGAGGAAGTATAGTCTTACTTGTGTCCCTCCAGATCTCTATTATTCAGCTGATTCATATGTCCTAACATACTGGTGGTTTGGGAACGATATAAAGCGAGTCAGTGCTGGATCTCCTTCTGAAATTCTTGTTCTCATAAGATCAGCTGAAAACATAAGGATCTTAGATCACATAGTTTCCAGCTTTTCAAACAGTACCTCACTGATGTTTGCTTGGATTGTCTAACCCTATTTCCTTGGCAGACACCTTTTGAAAAAAAAAATGTCTTTCATGTAGCAGACTGAAATATACTAAAGGACTTCTCTGTATGTAAGAGAGACGAAGAAAAGAAGTAGTTTTGTTTGGCATTGGAAATTATACCTAAAGTCCCTTGGGAATCTTAGTAATGTCATGATTTTATGAATTTTTCCCCTCCATAATTTTTGCTGAGAGTTTCAGCATCTGGAAAATAACCCACAAAAAGGCATTCTAACAAAGCAGCTAAGTTAACTGCCTGAAAATATTCAGAAGGGCCTCTCAAAATAGAGCCTAAGAAATAGAGCTTTTAAAATAGATTGAGGCAAAACAGATTTTGAAGTTGCCATAGCAGTTATATTTCAAAAGAAAAAGGAAGATCTGAAGAGCCTGACCTTTGAATTCTGAAAGGCTTTTATAGGGAAACTTTGAAAAATATAAACCCTGTTCCTTCTAGTTTCTTTTTTGGCTCTCAGAAAATTGAGCTCAAAATGCGATTCCTAGGAACATACCAAAGTCAATCTTAATTGTAATATCATGCAGGCAATGATATCATTCAAGACAACTAAACTTCTTTTAAAAACTAAGGAACAAAAAAAAGGTTTTTTTGACATTATGAATAGCGACAGTTTTTCCTATTTAAATGTTCTTTTTAATAAAAAAGATGACTAAATCTCACTAATAGCTGCAAAGATACATAGGAAAAAACCTGTTAAAATACAGTCTTTTCTAAGCAATGGAATGTATTTTAAAAAATAAATAGCAATATCAAATAAATTGCTCTGATTAATTTTGATTTTTCAGATGGGAGTAGAAATAGCACAACAGCATTAAGAGATAAATGAGTGTGTATGTGTGTGTGTGTGTATGTGTGTTTGTGTGTGTGTGTGTGTGTGTGTTTGTTAAAAAACATCTAGATGGTAGCTTCACTGTAATTACCATTTGTTACCATCTTTGCTGGCTTCCTACATTCAATTCAATGGGAAAGCTGGCAGAGAGATCACAAATGGCACATTATTTCCTTGCTTAATGACACATGATGATTCAATTAATAAGGCAATCAGAACTGCTGGAATTTCTGTGAATAAGTGGCCAAGTCACATACATGACACTTAACAACCACGTTGTTTAGTGATGGAATTTCTGGTCCCAATTACCATCATTAAGTGATGAGTACCTGTACTGGTTCTCATGAGCACCAGGCAAAAGTGCTTGGTCAAATAAATTTAAATTCCTCCCATGATTTAATTAGTTATCGATTCCAGTTGCAGAGATTGACAGAAGAGAAAATATAGAATTTTTTTATACTGTTCTAGTTATGTTTGTTGTAGCATAAATTTTCATTTATTGTAAATTGTGGTCTCACTGAACTGTTAGGAAATTAGTTGCCATTCATCTCCTTCATTGTTAGGATATATTTTCTTGGTTTGGACTTATAGAAAAATAGCTCTCACGTGACTAAAAACTGCTTCACCCCCAGTTACTGGTATATTGTTGTCGTGTGTATCCTGTTAGGACTGCAGAGACAGAAAAATTATTTTTATTTTTTTATTTGACTTGATTTGTCAATCACTTACAAAATAATAGGTATAAGTATACAGAAACAGGCATGATTAAATTGCGACAATAGGACAGGGATAGGAGTCACGATGGTGCACTTATGCACGCCCCTTACAGACCTCTTAGGAATGGGGTGAGGTCAATAGTGGTTAGTTTGAGGTTAAAGGAGTGGGGGGTTAGAGGATGTAACAACAGAGTCAGATAGTGCATTCCAGGCATTGACCACTCTGTTGCTGAAGTCATACTTTCTACAATCAAGTTTGAAGCGGTTTACATTGAGTTTGTATCTGTTGTGTGCTCTTGTATTGTTGTGGTTGAAGCTGAAGTAGTCATTGACTGGTAGGAGATTGTAGCAGATAATTTTGTGTGCTACATTTAAGTCTAACTGTAGGTGGTGTAGTTCAAAGTTGTCCAAGCCCACCATTTCAAGCCTGGTGATATAGGATATTCTGTTGCGAGCAGAGGAGTGTAGTACTCTTCTTGTGAAATATTTCTTGATGCACTCAATTGTATTAATGTCTGATATGCAGTGCGGATTCCAGACAGATGAGCTGTTTTTGAGTTTTGGTCTAGTAAAGGTTTTGTATGTCCTAGTTAGCAATTCAATATTTCCCATGCTGGGAAAGAGTAGTACAAACAAACAAGCAAATAAACGGATATTTTCATCTTGTGTATATTGTACACACTAAACACAAATCAAAATCCTATTTCTGAATTAACATACTTTGATTCAGGTCTACACTGAAGACTTAATATGAATGGTGACAAGTATATGGTAAATGAAGCTCATCTCTACACATTACAGTTCTTGTATATTCCTAAAACATATATTCCCAGATCTAATTGCCAACAATTTAATTAGCACAATCATTTATGAAAAATATCAAGTGCTGAGACTGCCATTATGAAGTAACACAGAGCAGTTACACCAGGAGAGTCAAACTTGGGTAATCACAGTGGCATCACTTGATGTATGGGGACTTTTTTCTGCTTTGCTAAACTGGGGCAGGGGCAAGACCAGCATATGACACATTCGGCCCATGGCCCACGACTTTGACACCCCTGAGTTACACATATGCATCGAAACCCCAATCAAGATTACCTCAGTGGACATGATTTAGCATTAAAGAAAAATCTGTTACATTATTTGGAGATCTCATTTGGGAAAGCTGTAGCTGTATGAAACATACTAAAAGTTCCTGTGTTTTTTGTGCAGGTGGATAAAGGCCACTGTAACTGCAAGGAAATATTGCATACTAGATGAGCTTGGAATGGAACAACTCATCATGCCCAACTCAACATGACCAACTCACCATGGGACAATTCAAAAATTCAATTTAATTATTTAAAATATTTTTTAAAACAATAATCTTTCTCATTCACATTTCATTTTTGTCCATTCTTTGGCATCATTTCTGTAATGATACTATTCCACCATTTCTTCAATATTAGTGTAACTCTTGTCCCGTGGTTAGTTATCCTGTGGCAAGTTGGCTGTGGCAGATTGGCCATAGTGAATTGGTCACTGGAGTTGGCTGCGGCAAGTTGGCCTAGGTTTAATGGGCTAGCTCTACAGCATTTGTTTTATGGAATGGGAAAAGTAACTTTTCTTTTTTAAAATGTGGATCTTATTTATTTCAATATACTAGTAAGAGGTCAAGGTTCCCCAAGATTATTTCTTATTTTTGTTTTACCAAAGCCAACCCTACTGGCATATAAATTAATGCCTAGATCCCAAGGTAGCTCCCATTCGCTTGAAGCCCCATCGAGTTCCGTTCGCTCTTAAAGGTGAAAATCAATGAACAACTTGACAAACTGATAGCTCAAGGGGTGTTGGAGCCCATCGATCATTCCCCGTGGGAAACCTCTATTGTAACACCCATTAAGCCAGACGGGTCAATCTGAATTTGTGGGGACTACCGGGCCACTTTGAACCACACCCTCCAGCAGAACGTGTATCCAGTTCCGGTGGTGCAGCACCTCCTCCATTCCCTGGGGGGCGGGAAATTTTCGCTAAATTGGATTTAGCTCAGGCATATCAGCAATTACCAGTAGATGAAAAAACGGCACAGGCCCAAACTACTGTGATGCACCGAGGTGCCTTTAAATGTACCTGGCTGCAATTCAGAGTTAGTGTAGCCCCGGGGATCTTTCAGAGCCTTATGGAAAGGCTATTGCAAGGAATTAAGGGCAAGGTCCCCTATTTTGACGATGTATTAATTGCAGCCCCAACCAAAAAAATCTTACAGGACTGGTTAAAATTAGTCCTAAAAAAATTCCAAGAAGCCGGTCTTAAGGTTAAAAAAAAAACAAATGTAAATTGTGTACTGACATGTTGAGTTTTTTAGGGTACCTATTGATAGCCAGGGCATTCACCCTACTGAAAGTAAATTAAAAGCGATCAAAAATGCTCCCAGGCCACGAAACAAGGCTGATCTCCAGGCATTCCTAGGCCTCATCAATTTCTATAATATATTTTTACCACACAAAGCAACTGTCGCTGAACTGTTACACCGATTGTTAGATAAAAGGGCAATTTGGTTATGGGGTTACCGTGAAGAACAGGCATTCAGAAATGTTAAAAAACTGCTCACTTCTGACTCTGTACTCATGCAGTATAACGAGACTTTGCCGTTAGTTATAACCTGTGATGCATCGCCTTTCGGGGTGGGTGCCATTTTGAGCCACGTACTGCCTAATGGGAACGAAGCCCCTTTTGCATATTTTTCAAAGACTCTTTCAAAAACGGAGCGGAACTATGGACAAATTGATAAAGAAGCCCTCGCAATCGTCTCCACTGTGAAAAGATTTCACGAATACGTGTATGGCAGGGTTTTTACTGTTGTGACTGACCACAAACCGTTGCTAGGGATAATAGCCGGAGATAAGCCAACTCCCTACATATTATCCCTTAGGATGACCCGATGGTCAGAATTCTTAGCTGCTTATAATTATCAGCTGCAATACCGCCTGGGGAAAGCCATTCCCCACGCCGATGCATTGAGCCGAGCACCGCTTCCAGAAACTCTCGATGATCTGGCACCAACGGTAACCACGTTGCAAATCGAGGCACTCAACTCGCCGCCACTGACCGCTTGAGACATCGTGAGAGAAACCAAACGCAACCACACCCTAGCGCGAGTCCTAGGCTGGGTGGAACGCGGATGGCCATTGGACCATCTGATGACTTCACACCATTCAAGTCTCGACAGACCAAGCTCTTCTCCCAGAAAGGCTGTGTCATCTGGGGCGATAGAGTCGTTATCCCAGAACAGCTCCGAAAAGCGCTGCTGAGAACCTTGCACGATGGCCACCCCGGCATCGTGCGAATGAAAGCCCTTGCACGAAACTACGCATGGTGGCCGGGCATTGACAAGCAAAACGAACAGTGGGTTAAAGCTTGTCCCAAATGCCAAGAAGTCAGCAACGCCCCTCCAAAAGCCATGCCTACTGAATGGGAGACACCACGTGGACCCTGGTCCCGAATTCACCTGGACTTCGCGGGGCCAACCAAGGGCCACACCTTCCTGCTTACCGTCGATGCCTACTCTAATTGGCTCGAAATTCATCGTATGACTACTACGACCTCCGAGGCAGTCATCAAGATTTTAAACAGACTCTTTGCAACCCATGGATTACCAGACGTCCTGGTATCCGATAACAGCCCACAATTTACTGCACTAGCGTTTGAGCAGTACCTCGCTGACCGTGGCATCCGCCATGCACTCACCTTGCCTGCGCACCCTGCGACCAATGGCCGTGCAGAACGCATGGTCCAATTTGTAAAGAAAACCTTGCAAAAGGTAAACTACGATAACATTGACGACAAGGTCAATCAAATCCTCTTTTTGCAACACATAACCCCACATAGCGTCACCAACAAAACTCCCGCTGAACTGCTAATGGGACGAAAGCTCCGCTCCCACCTCGACTGGTTGCACCCTGCTTATGAACCAGAGAAACCACTAGGATTCAGCGGCCGCTGTCGCACCTTCCAGGTAGGAGACCTAGTTTATGCAAAAAACCTATCGGGCGACTTGTTGTGGGGGGAAGCGACAGTAGTACATGTAACCGGCCCCAGATCCTACCTTGTGCAATGCTGTGACAATAAACTTTGGAAATGGTATATCGACCAATTACGGTCGCAGCTTGCAGAAGCCAGTCCGCAATTCCCCTATGACCAAACTGAGGGGGGGGAGGTATGGAAGAAGATGAAGCCCTAGGAAACCCGTTCGAAGGGAACGACAATTTAATAGAAACCCAGGCTGCGGAGACGGAGGGAGAAACGTTTGCACCTCAAGAAATTGCGGAAAATGGGGGCAACGACGCAGAAGTGAACTCTGAACCGGAGGCAGCCCCACTGCCAAACAACGATCTAACTCAGCAGGACTGCAACCAGCTGATACAATGAAAGTCAAAGAGACTAAAAAGACAACCGTCCTATTTAAGGGACTATGTAACTGCGCCCTGAACTAAGAAGCCAGGGGGAAGGGCTGTTGTGTATGCAATATAACTAATAAAGTATGAGCTTGGAGTTAAGTGCAGGGTTCTGGCCCTGCACTTCTAATTGGCTGTTAAGCGGCCGGACCGGATTGGCCCGTTCTGGGGAATCCGATTGGCCCTTAACAGAAAAGTCTTATTGGTTATAAGAGCTAACGTTACTAGTTCGTTATTGGTTAAACGTTACAAGTTTTGCCTATATAAGGCGGGTTTTACTGCTGTTAAAGCAAGCAAGTCATGATGTAAATAAAGAGCTGAAGTTCACCGTTCAAAGGCTTGTCTCCATTCTTTCTCGCCCATGCTCAAACTTAACACTTCTGAAATGTAAATTTGAGACTAATGAATTAATGGTCTTATTTAGAGGATTTAATTTCCTCCCCAGCCAACATAGACTTTTCCATTATAAGATGCCAAATAAATGGTGATTCATTAAGGCAGCAAGCTGACAATGGCACCTTCATTTGTAGATCACTCAGAGACAGAAATATAAATTGGCAGAATCTCCCTCCCATAAAATGGGCCATCATTAGCATGGCTGAAAAGAGTTCACACATGCTCTCAAAGATCTCAGAACGTTTGAATTCTAATTTGGCTTCACAACCTAAATATTTAAATTTGCTTTCTTTGTTGTTTTTTTTTTCAAGGTTTCAGTCAGAATAATTTAGCGAGCCCAGAAAAAAAAAGTATTTTTAAGTTATTTCTTTGCCAAGGAACAACACTAGTTGTAACTCATTGAAGAAATGAAGATTGCATGAAGGATATGCAATAATTTGGCTTTTGAGAAGGGCCAAGTATTTATTCCAGATGATTGCTGTAAATGTCCTATTTTATTTCTTTTTATAGATAGTGCTATAAATTATTTCAAGCACAGGAGTGCACTAGGCTTCAGACATCCTCCAAATGGAGATGTTCAAAACAAAGCTGAAAAAAATACATATACATAAAGGAACTCAGTTAACAGAAATAGGACACCGATAATTATTTATTTGAGATTTCTATTTATTTGAAATACCTTTTAGCCCTTCCTTTAAATAACAAGAGATACAATGCTAATATTCTTATGGATTTATGATTTTATTACATTGTGTTTACTTATAGCTTATTTTTAATGATATTTTTGTATTTTTATTATTTTCTTTTTTAAAAAGGAATCCAGTTAACATTAGAATATGAGGAGATCAGGAATTCTAGTGCTGCATTTGGCACAAAACCAGCCATGTGACCTTCGGTAGTCACTTTTTTCGAATGTCAAGGAGGAAGGCAGTGGCAAACTACCAAAATCTTGTCAAGAAAATTGAAAGAACAAGTTCAGGCAATCACCACTCAAGACCACAAAAAGTGAAGTGAAGTGAGGTAGGATGGGGTGGTTGGCAGAGGTGGTATTCAGCTGTTTCTGATGGTTCTGACCTACCGGTAGCGGAAAATTAGAGTAGTTCAGAGAACCGGCAAATACTACCTCTGACTTGCCCTGCCCACACTCCCCTGTCATTACCTCTCCTTTTTTCCCTCATCTTTTTTAGCTCATCTGATTTGCACAGAAGAATGGATTGCCACACCTCAGCTGAGCTAAAAAAAGCAACTCAGCTCACCAGCTCCGACACAGAGGGAATTTTTGAGCCTTGAGCATGCACGCGAAACCCACCACTGGTAGGGAGAGGAGGGGAGAGGATGGAAAGGGAGAAGAAGAGAAGAGAAGAAACAAAGAGAAACAATATTTATTTATTTATTTAGAAATGTTATACTGTAAATAACAATCACCTGTTGGAAAAAAAATGTCTTCAAATACCAATATAATGGAACACAGGAAAGATCAATCCCCTACTTTATTAAGTTCCAAATAATAATTTTTTCTACCATCCCCAACAAACAATATAATTTGGTAAAGATTATTGCTTTTTCTATAAATATTGTTCAGCAGGAAAAAAAAAATTATAGCAATCCAGCATGATTCTCATATTGTTATCTTGCAACTGCTTCTACTGAGGTCTTTTTTCATTGTGTTTTAGAAGACAAATGATGGATGGATGCAACAACCCTCATGGCATAATTTTTTCCACTTCTCATTGGCATTACACAAAGTAGTTTTTTCCTTCTTATTTCTGATGCAATTTCTCTGTTGCCTTAAATCAAAGGGGAAAATTGTTGTCTTATTAGGGTTGTTAGAGCCACCGTAGTTTGAATGCAGTACTTCAGGCCACTTCTGCTGACTGCCAGCAGTTCAGCAATTTGAATCTCACCGGCTCAAGGTTGACTCAGCCTTCCAACTTTCTGAGGTCAGTAAAATGAAGACCCAGATTGTTGGGGTGCAGTATGCTGATTCTGGGAACTGGTTAGAAAGTGCTGTAAATAGTGGTGGGATTTACATTTTTTTACTATTGGTTTTGTGGACGTGGTTTTGTGGACGTGGCGTGGCTTGTTGGGTGTGGCTTGGTGGTGTGGCAGAGGAAGGATATTGTAAAATCTCCATTCCCATCCCATTCCAGGGGAAGGTTACTGCAAAACCCCCATTCCCTCACCACTCCTGAGGGAAGGTTACTACTGAATACTACCTCTGGCTGGAAAGCACTGGAAAGCAGTATATAAGACTAAATGCTATTACTAAGTGCTAGTGTTCCTTTTTAATGTTCCTGATTTCAGATGGATCAGATAGCCAATTATTTAATATAGAATAGAATAGAATAATAGGATAGGCTAGGATAGGCTAGAATAGACTAGACTAGACTAGACTAGACTAGACTAGAATAGAATAGAATAGAATAGAATAGAATAGAATAGAATAGAATAGAATAGAATAGAATAGAATACTTTATTGGCCAAGTGTGATTGGACACACAAGGAATTTGTCTTGGTGAAAATACTCTCAGTATACATAGAGGAAAGATACATTCATTAAGAATCAAGAATCATAACGTACAACACTTAATGATAGTCATAGGGTACAATCATCAATCAAATCATACTAGGAAACAGTCAATATAAATTGTAAGGATACAAGCAACAAAGTTACAGTTATACAATCACAAGTGGGAGGGGATGGATGATAAGGGGTAATGAGAAGATTAACAGTAATAGTAGTGCAGACTTTGTAAATAGTTGAACAGTATTGAGGGAATTAATTGTTTAGCAGAGTGATGGCTTTCAGGAAAAAAAACTGTTCTTGTGTCTAGTTGTTCTGTTGTGCAGTGCTCTATAGCGTCATTTTGAGAGAAAGAGTTGAAACAGTTTATGTCTGGGATGAGAGGGGTCTATAAATATTTTCACAGCCCTCTTTTTGACTCGTGCAGTATACAGGTCCTTGATTGAAGGCAGGTTGGTAGTAATTGTTTTTTCTGCAGTCCAAATTATCCTCTGAAGTCTGTGTCTGTCCTGTTGGGTTGCAGAACCAAACCAGACAGTTATAGAGGTGCAGATGATTCAATAATTCCTCTGTAGAACTGTATCAGCAGCTCCTTGGGCAGTTTGAACTTTCTGAGTTGGCGCAGAAAGAACATGTGCTTTTTTGATGAAGTTTTTGATGTTAGGTGTCCATTTTAGGTCATGTGATATAGTAGAACCTAGAAATTTGAAGGTCTCTACTGTTGATACTGTGTTGTCTAGTATTGTAAGAGGTGTAGTATGGGAGGGTTTCTTCTAAAGTCTACCACCATTTCTATGGTTTTGAGAATGTTCAGTTTCAGATTGTTCCAGTTACACCACGAGGCAAGTTGTATAACCTCCTGTCTGTATCCAGATTCGTTGTTGTCTCGAATGAGACCAATCACTGTTGTGTCATCTGCAAACTTCAGGATTTTAATAGATGGATCGTTTAAGATGCAGTCATTGGTATATTGGGAGAAGAGAAGTGGCGATAGCACACAGCCTTGGGGGACCCCTGTGCTGATTGTACAAGTATTGGATGTGATTCTGCCTAGCTTCACCTGCTGCTTCCTGTCTGTTAGGAAGCTTATGATCCACTTACAAGTGTGTTCAGATACCGCTAGTTGGTTTAATTTACTTAGAAGAGTGTCTATCATGGCATATTGATTTTTATTGTGGAATGTATACTATCCATAAGCATTTCAGGGTTTAAATATTTAATTTATATTCATCATTTTTGCCCATTAGTTTTGGAAGTGTCCTGAAAACTTATATTAAATTTGAATTGTCATATCACACCTACTTCCTATTAGAAATGCAATACAAGAAGATACTCACCTTTGTAACTTCAATTACTAGTTGCTGAACAGAAGGAGATGCTATGGAATATAAAATGCCTTCGCCTCTTATTGGATCATGGAGATTCACATATGCCACAGCATTCCTCTGGAGAACTTTCCTAAGGTCCTAAAACACAAACATGATTAATAAGCCAGATCCTAATTAAGACCTGCATTCTTGTTATAGTCCTTTGAAATGTAGGAAAGGGGGAACACAAGCCATGTTTTTCCACCTACTTCAATTCCTCACATAACATTTAATTCAATTTTTATAGAATATCATTTTAGGAACTTGAAAGGAAGTCTTTCTTTAATTTCTCTCTTGTGCGGTTATAATTCTATTTCTCAAATGAACAAAATGAAAAATGAGGCCAGAAGGATTTAAGAATGACTACAGTTCTAAGCAGCGAATCAAAACATTACATCCTTTGAAATAATAGGAAGTCTTTTTTGTTTTTGTTTTGTTTTTTGGAAAAAAAATGTTCATGTTCCTCATCAAGCTTCAAATATAGGAATTATATTGTGCTTGATGTTTCCAACCAGGCCCCCATATTGTAGATGTGAATAGCATTGTTTCTCCAATGTTGTCATTTTGTTATCTTTTTTTTTTTTTTTTTTGTAAATTTTATTTGAGTTTTCACAAAAAGAAACACAATTAAAACATCTTTTTTGAAAGTAGTATAATCCCGGGTTACATTTCTTCATGCAGACACTATTTCAAGTTCATGCTCATTTTTATATTTACATTTTCTACATAGCTTCTCCCCTCTTTTAATTTCCTCAATTTTATTATATTTTTTTCATCTCAATTCAAATCATTATATTTATATTTTTTGTCTGTCCTCTTTCAATTGTCTACTATCTTTTCTCATTAAACAAAATTTCTCCTGTAATTACTGATTGGAGTATGACGCCTTTATATCTTTCCCCTAAAGTTATAACACTCAATATAATACATAGCTTCCACTCGGATTGGTACATTCTTAAACTACACACAATATTCTTTAAAAAAAGAAAAAAATATAAATGTATATAATTAAAACAAGATTCCATTCCAATTCAATTCTATCATTAATATTAAAACTCATTAAAGTCTTAAAATTTTTCATGTTACTTTTCAATTAAATATCATACTTCTAAGGGAACAAATATTAGCTTTCCATAATCAATTCGCCCCCTCTTCACTTATATTTTTTAAAATATTGACTAATTAAAGTGTTCCATTCCTTCCTAATTCAATTTTCTCATTTATTTTATTTCATTTACTTTATTCACAAACATTTCACTAAGTTACACTAACCATTCTATCCCTCATTCTAATCATATGTTATTTCCAATTTTCTAAAGTTATTTCTATTTCAAATATAACAACACAATCTCATGTACCTTTACAAAATCCCCCTTTCAGTTAAATTTTTACCCATTATCTCTAAATAGATCCTGTTTCTTTATATCTTGCTCTGGACCTTTGTGACTTCTTTTCCTTTTCTTCTTCCCTCTCTTCTTCTCCCTCCCCCTTTTACCCCTTTGTCTCTCTTCCTCTACTTCTCTCTTCTGTATTCCCCTTTTCTGTTGTTTTCTAGTATTATACTTATTTTTTGAATTATTTTTCTTTTCTTTGGTTGTTTTTTTAAATCTTAAATTCTCCATCCTCTTTCCCCCCCCCTTTCCTTTTTCTTCCCCACATAGAGTTACTTGTTCATTACAGATGGCTTCTTCTTTGTCCCAGTCTTGTTGTTTTACAGTCTTTTTTTGTTGTTTCTCATAGTTCCAAAACTCCATTTCTAAGAATTGAAAAACAAAGCTAAAGGAACCTTCCCTTCTTGTGCCTCTTTTTTGTACTTTTTAAGTTCCATTTTCAATTCATCGAAAAGTGATGCCATTGTAAAAAATTTTAAACAGCCACCCGATTGATTTTAGTCATTCAAATAAAATAGCCCAAAATCCAAAAGTCACCACGTAATCCAAATATACACAAACTGTTTCTTTTTGCTCTTCCTTTTTTCCCCCTCTTTCTCTTCCTGGGGTTACTATTTAGTTGCAAAGTTTCAGTTAAAATGTATCTTTTAGAAGTCTTATTGAAATTTTACTTTAGATTCTTTTAAAGTCCAGGCAGTCTCCTCCCTCTTCCAGATCCTGCTCTTATTCTTTTTCTCTCCCTTCCTGCTTATAGAAGAAAAAGTTTTTAATGTCCAGAAATCTTTATTGTCCCTTTGGCATTTAGTTATATTTTCAGCTTAATTGCCTGTTGATGCCAAAATGGATTTTTCCAATTTCTTATTCTTAATTGTCAATATAAGGAAAGAGAGAGAAGGAAAAAAAACCAAACCTTTCCCTTTTCACTTTCTTTCGCTGCTTCTGACTCTTCTTTGGGAGCTATGTTATTTCTTGTAAAATTTAAATTGCAGGGTACCTTAGTTATTGCTTTTCAACTTAGCCAAGTCAGCCAAAACTTTCACTTCTTATCTTCCTCCTGCATGTTCTTTTCCGTTTGAGTACTTCTTTGAGGTGGCCATTTCTGACCACTGCTCCTACCACCTTTGGGAAAGGGAGTTTGACCAGCTGAGGAGGGGAGATGCGGCTCTCCTTGACCCTGATGGCAGTCTCCCCCTTCTTCACTACCTCTACAGGGTGGCTTACCCCCGAAACCAGCCGGCTCGGGGCGCTCCAGCGGCAAGCCCAGGCAGAAACCACGCACGATCGCGGATTCCTGTCTGTCGCCGAAGCCCTTCAAACCGGAAGTCCCATCATTTTGTTATCTTTTTAAAAGCAAAGGCATATTTCAATTATTTCCCATTGCCTACCTAGTAATGAAGTATTTGTTCCACGAAGAGGTTCTTCGCATTGAGCAAAAGGAATATAACACAATTAAGTTTGATGTGATTTGAAGTGGAACTGAAGAAATTTTGCTCTCAGGCAATTGTAAGAATCCTTTTGACAACTGGTTGCAACTAATTCCCTCTTTTCATATTTTTCACATCTTATTGTAAGCTTATTCTTCAGTTAGAAGAATAAGCCTTTGGTAATGCTTTTCCATTGCTTACACTCAGGCCAAATGATATCTGCACACTTTTTATGTAACTTCAGATTCAGAGCAGTCCAGCTTTATCATAGCTGGAAGTTCTTTAAAATCCTTCCATTAGAATTTGCAAGCTAAGCAGAAAGTACATCTTTCATGATTACAGGGGATGATCATCATTTATAAAGTATTTACTTAGAAAAAGCAATCCCCACCAATAGGGCAAAAGGGGAAGAAAAGTGTTTGGTTTATTTGGTAAATTTTCTTCAAATCCCTATGAAAATATGCACCTACTGTGTTTCCTAAGATATTCCTTTGTCATTGTGAGATCAGGCCTTGATTTCTATATTCGTGCCTAGAGACTGGACCCATTAGATCAGGAGTATCAAACTCAAGGCCCGTGGGCTGGATCTTTACTCTAAGCAGGTCTAGTTTATGGTTCCTCTCTGAGTTTGGCATCCTTCCCAGTGTGTGTTATCTGTGGACGTCCTCCAGCCCTTATCTTGCCTGGTTTGTGTTGCTTTTTTCCTGTAACTGTTTATGTGGGAGTTTTTTGTCTTCCTTCAAAAATATTCGGAGCTTGGAAGCTAAGTGAAGGAATAAAAGGGGTTTTACTTGTTTTCTGTGATTGTGTTTGTTTTGTATCCCACCCTGGGTCACCACAGTAGTCCTCTCTCAGATTTCCCCTTGCCCAGTTAATCTGAGAAATAGAAAAGCACATTAATTTTTGGTGACAAAGTTTTTATTAAGTAAACATGCAAAGGCTCATGTCTTTGCAGCAATTTTATACATAAAGTTTTCCTCTGTCCAGTCATGACTGACTCTATAGAACAGTGCCCATCTCCGTTTCTAAGCCAAGGGAGCCAGCAATCTCTGAAGACATTTCCATGGTCATGTGACCAGCATGATTATATACTGAGGTGCACAGAATACTGTTATCATCCCACCGAAGTGGTACCTATTTATCTACTCACATTTTTGTGCTTTTGAACTGAGTTAGGGCAAGTAACGAGAGCTTATCTTGTTGCATGGCATTCAGGTCTCAAACCCAGACTATCATATTTCCAACTGACAAGTTCAGAATCTTTCACCGGTGAGCCATTATGCCCCCGTTATACTTTAAAACCCTTATTTACTCATTATTTACTTGCATCAGCAGCTCAGAATCCTTTAGAGGAGTTTCTGGTTTTGCATACGATTTGGCTAATATTAGTTTATGCCATGGAGAAAGGCTTCATCTAAAGTTCTCCTGTTGTGTGGAATTAGCTGTTCTCTGAGATACACTAGACCTACAATGCTAATGTCCTTCGGGTATCTTTTAAACATCCTTTTTATTTCTCTCTTGAACCACTTTGTTTTGCTTTTTCTCCAATGGAATGCTTTTAATTCTTTTTTATTATTATTTTTAAACTCTTTTTTCCCCTGCTTTTATCTTCCGTTTATCTTTATTATTTTGATAAAGAGCTTTGGGGTTTTTTTAATGAGAAAAAGAATATTCTTTTGAATTTAAAAACTAGTGCATGGAATAAAACAGTGTGGCTAAAATAGTAGGTTAGTCTTGGATAGATAAAATATATAGATGATTGATTGATTGATTGATTGATTGATAGATTGATTGATTTCTGCAGAACTTCTGGCAATTATGGTTTTTTTATCAGAGTATATTATGAATGTTGCATCATAACAAGAAGAGAGGCTTAAGGATGGATCTCTGTTTGTATTTTTTTTCAGTGTGTAAACTCTGTACCAAGGCCAACTCAGAATGTACACAAATCTATTTACAGATACTGAGAATTTATCTAAATCAGTTAAGGTATTTTTATGTTCTTAAACTAAATCACCACACTGTTGTTTTAAAGAGTCCAAATGTAATACTGTTTAATGTATGGTATATATTCTGTTACATACATATCAAAATTTGTAGCTTTAAGGCTAAGAATGATTGCCATCCTTGGTTCATTATTTAATTAAGGTGGCTGAGAGTTATAAATTGGAAATTATGATCTGAAAAGCATAAAATCCACAAATTGTAGAATTTTCTCTCTCCTGAGGTGAGGTTGGCCACATCAGTTTTGAACTTCTGATGATTTCCTTAAGATTAGTAATGCTAACAAGGCTAGAAACCCAAGGAGATGAGAGAAATTGTATGGTGACTCCATAAGTTATTAAAATATTAATATTTATTATTAATTAGCATATTTTATTTCCTTGTTTGTACTTTTTATAATTTTAAATATTTTAATTAATAATAAATGATTTTATGGATTTATTTATTGTTTTAATTATGTTGTACATCTTGCAGAGTCACTTTTGGTGATATGGGTGGCTATACTGATTCAATAAACCAATGAATGTCAATTGAAACTGAATTGCTTGGCTTCTTTAAAATAGAGATGAAACATATACTTTTATTCTGCTGATAGTATTAGTTAGTTTACTTTATTGTCATTGCACCTTGTACAAGGAAGTCAAACACCATTTTTAGTGCACATCATGACCATGAAAATAAACACAAACACACATCCTTCGCACTCCACACATTGAATTGAAAACTCTGACACCACACCAAAACTGCCCTATACAATAGAATTCAACAGAGCTACCACCCTGGGATAGAAGCTGTTTTTCAGCCTATTTGTCCTAGTTTTTATTATTCTGTACCGTCTGCCAGATGGTAATAGTTGAAAAAAAAAGGGTGCCCAGGATGAGATGGATCTTTGAGAATGTGTTGAACTTTCTTAAGGCAGCAGGAGCTATAAAGCTCTTCCAAAGAGGGGAGAGGACAACCAATGATCTTCTGGGCAATGACGTTAACCCTTTGGAGTGCTTTCCTATCTGCCACTGTGCAATTGGCAAACCATACAGAGGTGCAGTAAGTTAGGATACTCTCTATGGTGCATCAGTAGAAGGTCATCAGCAGTTTTTCATTCAGTTGTTGTTTTCTGAGAAGTCTCAGGTGGTGTAATCCCTGCTGGGTCCTTTTGACCAGGCTGCAATGTGATGACCCCAGGTCAGGTACTCTCTTATGGTAATACCCAGAAACTTAAAATTGGCCACTTGCTCCACTCGGTCTCCATTGATAAGCAAGAGCTGGATGTCTGATCTGTTCCTTCTATAGTCCACTATAAGCTCCTTGGTCTCATTGGTGTTGAGGACCAAGTTATTGTCTCCACACCATGAAAGCAACCGGTCCACCTCATCTTGGTAGGCAGACTCATCCCCCCCCCCCCCCCGGAGATGAGTCCCACCACTGTTGTATCATCTGCAAATTTAGTATTACTAGCATGAGTGGGAATACAGTCAAGCACATAAAGAGTATAGAGTAAGGGACTCAACATGCAACCCTGTGGTGTACCAGTGTTAAGAATAAGGGCTGAAGAGGTATGATTACCTAATCTGACCCTCTGTGAGTGGCCAGACACAAAATTCATAATCCAAAGGCAAGTTGAATAAGAAAGTCCAAGGCCCAGAAGTTTAAGCACTAGTCTATGTGGAAAAATTTTGTTCAATGCAGAACTAAAATCTACAAAAAGCATCCTATTCAAATCCAACAGGCTGGTATATATCTGACTTGAATTGTAATATTCTCTACTTCCTTTTTCTCTCCTGGAGTTTTATTGCTTGATCTGACCAAAAGGCATGTACCAATTAGCCACCTACCTCGATTATCTTTATGGCTTATTTATCCAGTTCCCTCTAGTCACTGATTGACTGACAGACGGTGTTATTAACCATTCTTGTACTCTCAGTGGATTGTACAATGCATCTAGAAAATTGTTTCTTTTTGCTAAATTCAACATTCAGTTGACACAGCTTATCGTCTATTTGCTGTTAAAGAACATTTTAATTGGCTACAAATTAGAGGAGGAGGAGGCTCTAAAATACTGATTAATTGCCTGAATTCATGTAAAATAATAGCTCTAAATGAACAGTTTTCATCTACATGTGTTTTAATATCTTTACTCTTTCTTTGTTCTGTACCTTCTGAGCTTCTATTTTTTTTCTCTAGTTTACTTTGCATTAATTTTTACTATGTTTATTAAAAATGTCAATTGCATTATTAAGTAAAAAAAAAAAAAAGAACAAAATCTTTCTATAAGAGCTTTGATTGTCTGGTTGTTTGAAGAGCATCAACGCCTTTTGCAAAAATGAGGAAATCAACATTTTGTGGGATTTCAAAATTCAAGCTAATAAACACCTAAAACACAACACACTAGAGAAGGGAAAGTTCACTGATATAAAGAGACTGTGGAATTGATGAAAAACAACCATGCTTTGCAAATTGAGGTCAAAAGATTCTGGAGAAAAAAAAATGATTGTCATAAAGATGAAAACTGAAACTCTTGGTGCCATACCAAAAAGCACTTAGACTTATATACTGTTTCATAGTATTTTACAGACCTTCTAAGCAGTTTACAGAGGCAGCATATTTCACCCAACAATCTGGGTCCTCATTTTACTGACTTCGGAAGGATGGAAGGCTGAATCAACCTTGAGCCAGGATGAAGATTGAACTCCTGGCAGTGAGATGAATTACCCTGCAATACTGCATTCTAACCAGTATGCCACCACGGCTCAAACAAATATTTAGAAAATTTACATTTACTGTACTTTACACCATTAATATTTCAAAAAGTGACCCTACTTATAACAGCTTACATTTTTCAGTGACAACAACATGACTTTTTATTCTTGCCTAGAAGAAAAATCATTGGTATCATCACTAAATTAATTTGATACTGATTTAGATGATAATTATAATGGCAATTGATAAAAGCTGGACAACTGGGGAATTTTCAGATATCATGGCCCTCTCTTTTTCTTCACAGATACCACTAATTCATCTTTCTGGGTACAATCACCAAACACATAAACAAGTTGTCAGGCAGCTTAGACTTAGTTTTCACTCATCTGAATCTTTAGAAAATGTCTCTGAGAAGGAAGAAAAGGACATACTCAGAGAATAAAATTTAGCAACAGGAGACCAGGAAGTTCCATAGGGTAAGGGATATGTGAGCCTTGGAAGCCACTTTTTACTTGGAAGCTTTGAGGCTGCCAAATTCAGTGTCTGGGAATTTGGGAGGGGGGATTTCATAGTGGGGTAGTAGACTAGACACAACAACATTATTTCTCAAAGAGTCAAGGACATGTTGCCCTTCACTTGGAGAGAAGTGTCTAGAAGAATGTCTCCAGTTGGGATGAAGATTTGATTAGGCCATGTGATGGACTGATGGGTGCAGGGGATGGATCTTTGATTTCTCTTCTGGGAAGGGAAAATCCGGAACTCTCAGATTTGAGTTTTCCCAGATGTGCTGTGATGACCCAGGGTGGGATACAAAATAAACACAGTCACAAAAACAGGTGAAGTCCCTTTTATTCCTTCACTTTGCTTCAAAGCTCCAAATATCCTTGACTGGAGACAAAAAAAACTCCCCCACAAGTAGTTACGAAAAGGAGGAAATGTCATTTAAACTAAAAATGCCTATAAATTATAAAACAACACAAACCACACCGAAGCAATTAAGGGAACCAGGCAAGGGCTTGAAGACATCCACAGATATCAGAACACAAACTGGGAAGGATGCCAAACTCAAGAGACGAATGACAGACTATTTCCATGCTTTTTTTCCAGCACTGGCCCATATGCATGTCCATCCTTTTAACCAGTTCTCACAGCTGCAGCCCATGAAGGGGATCAAGGCCCTTTCCTCCCCCATAGACCATGCCATTCACATCTCTCCCTTATCGTCTCCTCCCTTCATACCCTAGGATGGAGAGGGGATGGGCCTGGGTCTTCCTCTGACTGTCCAGCCTCCTCCACAACCTCTGGAGCCACCCTTCCACTCCCTGTCAGCTGTTCCTCCTCTCCCTCAGAGTCAGTCTCCAACATGGGCATGACATGTGCCAATATGACAACTCTAATAAGTGGAACTTTGATGAACTGTTTGTCTTGGAGTTTATTGGTTTGGAGTGATTAGTTGGAATGCTGACAGAATTATTATTAATTATCAATTAATAATTCTTATCCTTGATATTGGCAACTCTAGATCCCCTGTAAACATTCTTACCTCTGCCCATTCATAGGAACCAATCTTGCCAAACATGGTTCCACCCCATGAGCAGAAAATGATGGTCCTCTCAGGCCTCCAACCTTTCTTCACCTTCCTCATCAAGGCTTGGATAAGTGCAGTAATTACTGCTGTGCCATGAGCCCATTGTTCACTACTATAGCCAGGCAAACTGCTGTGGTGGCTGCCAACTATGACGTATCTATCTGAAAAACATACAGCAAGCAAATCCTTTTACTGATTAATCAATACAACCAACAGTCCTTCCAAATACTGATCATATTGGTTACTTTTCCCATTCTTGCCAGCTGTGTCACAGCTATCGTTTGCCATAATAATCAGCTAGGTTCAAGAATCACTTGTATTTTAAAGACCTCAACATTATTTGCCTGCAATCAACATCATTTATAATGCAGAATATTTTATAGTGAATCATCCAATGAATCTATCAGAAAAGACATAAGACTAAGTAGTTATAGCAACCAACTAAAATGGATCTAAATTATCTTAAGGGGTTAGATGTGTTTTGCTTGGTTTTTAGTAATTACTATATTTTTGGAAGTAACTCAAATAGCTCACTGTATTTAAAGTGAGTTGAAATAATTGTCAATCATAGTCTCTTGCTTTCTGTTTGCTAAAGGTCTGTAGTATAAGGTATCTTCTTTCAGGCAAATGTTACTCCTACCAGAAGTCTTACTCAGATATGAAATAGTTAAACTAAATCACAGTAAACTAAAGTACACCATGTAGAATGTGCTAAGAAGATATATATTGTCTACATCGATGTTTTTCAACCTTAGTATGTTTAATGTGTGGATTTCAACTCCCATAATTATTTTTCAGATAGGTGTAAGTGCTCAGTCTGGGTAACTATATCGGACAAAGTCTAAAAAATAATAGGCTGTTATGTATAGTTTGAAGGTTAAGTGTAATCCACAGTCCAGAATAAATTGTGAAATTCTGTTCTTGTTCAGAAATATGTCAAATGACTTGCAAAAGCTAGCACATGAAGAAATCAAAATAAACCTACCAGGAACTGTAGCTCCTTTTAAATACCCAACAATGTTGGATATTGTTTCATATGTTGGCTGAGTTTGAATATTCAAAGTCACAATTTTCCTTTCTGCTAAGAGAAAAAGAAAACATTTTATTTTGGATTCATCTGCAAAGTTTTTAAGAAACCATATATAACCTTGTTTACCCAGTTACCACCTAAATTTCCAAAACTGACAAGGATTTTGTCCATTTTTTACCATTTTATTTTATTTAATCACCTGGAGTTATAATAAAATACATCTTTATTAACAAACATCTAAGGAAAAATAGAATGGGAAAGTATTTTTTTCATTTAATGATTTTCTGATTTACCATGTAATTCAGTGATGTATTTATTTGATTTAATTATTTTAGAAAATTTATATAGCTGACTACTAGCTCACAGCAACTCTGTGACAATTACTTGAAAGTTATCAAAACTATATAATGTTCTGAAAATGGAAATAGTATGAAACAACATGAAACCGATAAAATGCACATGTTACAATAAAACCTTGTTAACAGAAGGAATATATATCATTTTGTAAGTGACTTTTCCCCCCATTAAGTAGACCTGTAAGTGTAAACAGTTTTAATTTACTGAATGGAGTAGTTCTATCAATTCTATCATTCTGGCATAAATTATTTCAGTAGCACTTTATCTGTAAAAAATATTACTAATCAAACTGAAGCAATTTCTCTTTATTACACTGTTTGAGGGGCTCAAAATATGTCCTTTTATCCAGGCCATTTAATATTTTGATCTAATGCCTGATGGTTTCTTGTTTTAATGAGATTTTTATGATTATGATTGCTTTATTATATTTTTATAAGCTTCCTAGAATTATCAGGGTTTGGGGCATTAAACACATTTTAAATAAACAAACAAACTTACAAATGAATAAATGTCAATAGCAGAGACCTAACCAAACATCATTTCACTGAAGATAATATTGATTAATTTCTTGTGCTGGCATATCTAAATAAGAATTCAATATGTACTTATCAGAAATACACTATCCGTAAGACTCAAAATTTAAATTTCAACCTATTTCTAGCCATTTGTACTTTGAACATCAATGGATGTTCTTTAAGTTTACAAATAGGGTTGGATAATCTAAATAGTGGTTGCATTTTGAAGGTGTTTTTTTTTTCCCAATTCATTTATCCTGCAAGAACCATGAAGTGATTTTATCATAATGGCTAGGACTAAACTATTGTCCATTTTTAGAATTGAGTGGAGCTTAAAATGGGTCAACTGAATTCACCATTAATGCCCTGATTTTGTACTAAGTTGACCAAAACATGCAAAAGAAGCACAACGTTAAAACATTGTAGTTTTACTCCTAAATCCTTGTAGCAAATCTTGAGGTGTTCCAGCAGACAAACATGGATCTGGCAAGCTAAAATAGTTAGTGTGTGTGAGAGTGTGTGTAAGTCTTATGTGTAAGTCTTATGTGTGTAAGTCTTATGTGTAAACACACACACATACACACACATCATTTAATATGTTTTATTATAAACCAGCCAGCTATAGGGAATCCAGTTATTCAGCCATTGGACAATTTTAAACTTTTAATACACTTTTAAAAATACATTGCCAAAGGTGTTCCAGAAACCCATTATCATGAAATATAGACCAACCAAGTGCCATATGATGGGGTGAACTCAAGTCATTTGTTCCAGCTCCTGCTCACCTAGCAGTTTGAAAGCATTGCAAATGTGAGTAGCTAAATAGGTACCATTTCAGTGGGAAAGTAATAAGAGTTCTGCGCACTCAGCATATATTCACTCTGGCCACATGAACACAGGAATGTATTCAGGCAATTCTGGCTCCCTTGACTAAGAAATGAAGATAAAGCAGTGCTCCCTAGAGTCTGACGAGACAGGGAAAAGCTTTATCTTTATATTCTTTAGCAAAAAAGCCAGGCTAAAATCTTTCCCTGTCCATATTTTCTTGATCTGCTGGGGTTGCTTTGATTCTTGAACATTACCTTTCCTAACAGAAGCATCACTGCTTAAACTTAAACCAGTGTTTCTAGTAATATTTTGACTTTAGTTTCATTACTAGAATCACTAGAATTCATTACTAGATAAAAGGGATCTGTAATAAGAATTTTGAGTTGATGGTAGAAGTAGCTGCATTGTACATCAGTTATCCTCTGGTTCATTTCTGCTTTCCTTTTCCAAATGGAGGTCAGCATTCTGGGGCTACTCATCACCCACATTTTAACTCATTTCAGATGTCTTTCTTCCCATTAATACATTCTTCCCAGGGCTCTTTTTGAACTTCTAAAACTTTGATATCATTTCATCTCCCCAATCAATGTCACTTATAGCCTGAACATCAGAAATAATGGTAATCACATCATTAAGTCAAAAGGATACTCTGGGAGAACATGATGTCATCTTTATTCTCAGGGACTATTATCCTGTTCATTGTTCCTTCCTCCCAAGTTGTTTTATTTCTTGGTATCATCCAACAAACATGCAGGAGTGGTTAATTGGGGAATGCATTATCAAAAAAGGTCATCTGCCTCTTTGTCTTTGTCAAAAAAAAAATCAAATTCATGTTTCTAGCATCTGATAATGATTTGTTTTAAATACTAATTCAACCTTCCCTTCCTTCCTTCCTTCCTTCCTTCCTTCCTTCCTTCCTTCCTTCCTTCCTTCCTTCCTTCCTTCCTTCCTTCCTTCCTTCCTTCCTTCCTTCCTTCCTTCCTTCCTCTGTCCCTTCTCCTTCTTAGGCTAAGAAAAACAAATAGCCTTATTAGAATTTGAAACTGGAGCAACAAATAAGAGTTTTTCCTTCTTTCTTCAGAAAAATATTACCAATAATACAATTTGATGCAAATTATGAGATCAAGTTATAGGATATAATGAAATATAGGGGATTTTATAAAAACAGTGTTGGTAGAAGGCAAAGGCAATAAACCTGCTCAAGAATATATGTTGTTTTGGAGGGGATAAGGGCACAATTGGAAATATACTGTATATCTTTTAGCCGCTACAGAAGAAGAAATATAAGGGATAAAATGGTCTTGGAGGGGAATGCACTGTAATTTTTTTTTTTTTTTTGCCTCTTTCCTCCTTTTTTGTATTTAGATTTATATGTATTATGTTTGTATTATTTGTATTCAAAATATAAAAATAAAAAAAAAAATGGGATCATCAGAAGAATGTCAATAACCTTAGCAGATATTTTACGTATTCAAGGCAAGGCAAGTTCAAGATTATGCATCCCTGGATATGGCTTTATAGAAGAAAAGCCTTTGGCTTTTGTGTTTTTGATGGTAGCCTTGCTTTTTTAACCTATATTGAATGTTTTTCTTCATTTCTACATCACTGACTTCTGGTGGCAGGAAAATCAGTGATTTCATAAGAGGGCTGTGAAAAAAAACAGAATATATTTCAATGCAGTACAATAAAATACGGAATCATCATGTTAACAGTGTGCCTTCAGTAATGACCAGTCATAATCCATCCTTAGATGGACAATGATGGAAGAAACTGCTCCTCACCAGCAACCAGATCATACAAAGATGTATTGTACAGTGACATGACTTCATTTAAAAGCTTAGTATGCCTAACAAAGACTCAAATAGCTCTCAGTGGAGTATGGAGAAAAAATAAAGTTAATTTTCTTTAAATGGTTCTGGCAGTCAATCGCATGTTCCAAACATTAGACATCTGATGAAAGTCTTGATAACTTTACCTCTTTATGTTCGAGGAACTGATGGGAAAATTTCAATTTAATGAAACATAATGTGGACAACCAGCTAAATATGAGCCAGAATGTGCAGCATCAGCCAAAATAGCTAATGCAATCCTAAATTGTATTAACAGAGGGATACAATCAAGATCAAGGGAAGTACTAATACCACTCTATAAAGCCTTAGCAAGACTACACCTAGAGTACTGCATCCAGTTTTGTTCACCACATTATAAAAAAGATGTTGAGACTCTAGAAAAAGTACAGAGAAGAGCAACCAGGATGATCAGGGATTGGAGGCTAAAACATACAAAGAATGTAATGGGAAGAACCGGTGGAGTCATGATAGAGGTCTTCCAATATTTGAGGGGCTGCCACAGGGAGGAAGGGGTCAAGCTATTTTATAAAGTGCCTGTAGGCCAGGCAAGGAATAATGGATGGAAACTGAACAAAGAGAGATTTAACCTTGAAATAAGGAGAAAGTTTCTGACAGTGAGAACCATCAACCCATGGAACAGCTTGCCCTCGGAAGTTGTGGGAGCGCCATCACTTGAGACTTTCAAGAAGAGATTGGACTGCCATTTATCAGAAATGGTGTAGTGTCTCCCACTTGGGCTGGGGGTTGGACTAGATGACCAGCAAGAACCCCTTCCAACTCTGATTATCTGAAACTTGAAATATTATCTGTATCTAAGTCACCAAGCCACTTCAGCATAAAAGGATAAAAATGAATAATTTTTGAGGGTTAATAATTATAGTTTAGCTGTTTTGGGGAGCGTTTAATTCCAAAACTACAACATACCATCCAACCAATACATGTAATCTGTGTTCCCTTACTACTATTGAAGTCAACTCAAGGCTGTGCATGGGTATGAAGATATGTGAACAGCTTAAACTACACAAAGACAATATAAACAGTCTCAATTATTATTTACTTATTTGGTATATGAAAACAGAAGTAAACATATACACACCCACATAGAAATATAGAAAACCTCTTTTTCTCATTTTTTATTTTTTAATATTTACAGCATATGATTAAATAAGGTTATTAATATATATTTACAGTATATAAATAATTATAGTATATTATTAAATGATTAAGTGATATATTAAATGAAAAGGGTGAGCTCAAAACTAAACAAGAATTGAATGAACAAGGGGTTGACATGCAATGATATTCATATATGCAAATACAATCAAGATATGAAAAAGACATTAAAACTGAAGGTATTTATAAGGAACTGACAGAATTGGATAAAAAACTAACAGGAACAGAAGATAAGCTGATTAAAAACTTTATTGTCATTTATTAGGTATCAAATTAGAAGAAAAATAAGTAAAAGGAACAATGATAGCATGGGCAAAAAATTTTGGGTATACTATAGAATTAGATAAATGGCAGAACTGACAAAGAAATTATAAATTAACAATATTAAGAAAACATACAGAATGTAATGGAATGTAAAGAAAACCTGTATAAGATGTTTTATAGGTGGCACTTTGCACCAGCAAAACTGGTAAAGATGTTTAAAGATAAATCAGCTAAATGCTGGAAGTGCCCCCAGACACCTGGATCATATTTATTTATTTTATTTATTTATTTGATTTGTCAATCACTTACAAGATAATAGATATAAGTATAAACATGAGTAAGAATACAGGAAATAGGTACGAATAAATGGGGACAATAGGACAGGTTTGGTAGGCACGATGGTGCACTTATGCATGCCTCTTACAGACTCGCTCGATTGTATTAATATCTGATATGCCGTGCGGATGCCAGACTGATGAGCTCGATTCGAGAATTGGTCTAGCAAAAGTTTTGTATGCTCCAGTTAACAATTTGATATTTCTGGAGGAGAAGTTTCATAAGATTATATTTACAACTCTTAATGCCTTTTTAGCAATGCTGTTACAGTGAGCTCTGGTGCTTAGGTCATTTGATATGAGAACTCCAAGGTCCTTGACAGAGTGAGGATAATCAATGAGGTCATATCTGCCTAGTTTGTATTTAGTGTACTGATTTTTTTACCAATGTGTAGGACAGAGCATTTGTTGGTCGAGATTTGGAGTTGCCAGATGTTTACATGCATGGTGTGTTGTGAGTTAATTTTGTGAGCTTGCTTGCTAGCAAATTTTATGAGTTTGCTTGCAAGCAAATTTTATGTGACAGAATGAGCGAGCCAATGGCAGATAGATTTCTGAATGAATCTGTGATTCTGTGAGCAACTCAATCTGCTTGCCTGCTTTACCTGATTTTGGGTAAAAGTTGATCTTTTTTATAAAAAAATTCAATATTTATATAAATATTTATAACACTTACATACAAGCCATGCCCAGCCAGTCACATGACCACCAAGCCACACCCACAAATTAGGCCATGCCCACAGAACTAATTAGTGGTCCCTGGAATCTAAAATTATGAGTTTGGTGGTCCCTGAGGTCCAAAAGGTTGGCGACCCCTGGACTAGATGACCTACAAGGGCCCTTCCAACTCTGATTATCTGTTATCTGTTATCTGAGGAGAGGTTTGGGAGGCGCAGTTGTCAGAGACAACCAGTGGTGGGATTCAATTTTTTTTACTTCCAGTTCTGTGGCCGTGGCTTGGTGGGCATGGTAGGGGAAGGATACTGTAAAATCTCCAGTGATATTTGCCAGTTCTCTGAACTACTCAAAATTTCTGTACCTGTTCTCCGGAACTGGTCAGAACCTGGTGATTTCTTGCCAGGATTTCCTTATCGCTATCTATGTTGATCAGGACTCTCTGTGTTGGGATTGAAGTGCTAATTGAGCAGGAAACTCTGAGACTGCTAAGGCTTGTGAATCACCTAAGGATGTGTGACCTGGATGAACCACAACAGGCAGCGTACAAATGTAATAAATACATTTAAATTAATAAATAAATATTTAACCCACTGAAGCTTGATCCACACATCAATTGTTTTGTTCCTGCCCAGACAATACCTGGTGGTTGAGTTCCATCTTTTAGGATGGGGAAGTGTGTAGAGCTAGAGAAAGCCATAGAGCAGAGGAGACAGGACATTTTATTGTTAATTACCATATGGTCCCTCGGGTGAATGATGATGTCCTTATTAAAATACCAGAAGCGAGCCTGTAGCTATGGCTGTTTCAAGTGATACAAGATTCCTGGGGGAATCCTTTATAAGTAATGTCTGGATTATTCCCAGGGAGCCACAATGAAAAGATTTATCTGCCTCATGTTCTCACTGTACTCACTGAGAATGCAGTCTGTTGCTCTGACAAGTTCCCAAACTAATAACCAATCTACCTGGGAGGGGGGGGGGGAAACATCTCTAAACTGTTAGGAAGAATATACATTTAAGTAGAACATTTTTAAGACCAGGCATCCATAAACGTATTGTGTGCCAAATATTATGATTTTGAATGTTCTCTTTGCCTTTCCACAATTCAGGACAGTGGAAAATGCCATCAAGCTGAATTTCAGGTGAGAAATACAGGTAGTCTTCAACTTACAACAATATGTTTAATGACCATTCAAAGTTACCAGAGACCTAAAAAAGTGACTAACAATTATTTTTCACACTTACGACCATTGCAGCATTCTCATGGTCATGTGATCAAAATTCAGATGCTTGGCAACTGATTCATATTTATGACGGATGCAGTGCTCCAGGGTACACGTGATCATTTTTTGCAACTTTCTGTCAATGGGGAAGCCAGGTTCACTTAACAACTGGGTCATTAACTTAACAACTGCAGTCATCCCCTTTATAACTGTGACAGGAAAGTTGGTTAACATGGGGCAAAATTCACTTAATAAATGTCTCAATTTTGCAATAGAAATATTTGGGCTCAACCGTTGTCGTAAGTCAAGGACTACCTGTGCAAAGTCCCACTTGGCAATCAATGGGTGCCCCTTCTCAGCCTACCTAACACATTTTGAGATAAAATAAAACACATTATTGATGAATCATTCTAAAATCACCTAACAGAACTTCTGCAGAAAAAGTTATACATGCATTTTTATCAGAATTTGCTTGCCCCTATGAAACTCATGCTGTGTGGGGTACAAGGAGATCTAAAGAACTGGATACCTAATTTTACATATTCAGATGCTATGAACATATCCTAATGAATAGCATTGATTCAACCATGCTAATTTGCTCTTGAAACTAAGAATAAAACCTCTATTTGGTAGAGAAACATGGGAAATGTATATATGTTATTCTCAACTATCTGGTAACTGTGAAAAATATGAAGGTCATATGGAAATTTACAATACTACTCATTAATATACCTCTTATTAATTCTGAGGAACAAAGGCAATCCTTGACTTATGACCAGTCCTTGCACTTAGGACTGTTGTAGCATTCCCAACCATCTCTGGATCAAAATTTGGACATGGGGAAAACAGCATGCATTTACAATGATTACAGTATCCCAGGATCACACCATTGTCATTTGCAACATGGAATGACATCCTCTGACAAGCAAAGTCAGTGGGGGGAAGCAGGATTTGTTTAATATCAGCATGATTCACGTAACAGTTGCAGTATTTCTTTTAACAGCCATGGCAAAAAAGATCATAAAAATCAGGCATGGCTCACTGCCTTACTTAGTAATGGAAACTCCGGTCACAGTTGGTGGTAAGTCGGGGACTACTTGTAACGAAAATTAGTGAAGGAGCCCTACACTATTTAAAATGTGTAACTTGGTTAAATATTAGTAGTTATTTGTGTGTGTTTTTTTCATTTTGGAATTGATTCCTTTCATATTAGCTCAACTCTAAAAAAGGGTAGAGGATACAAGGTTTTTGTAGGAAATAACCAGGCTGAGCCTGAGGGAGGGGTCAAGTGCATCATCAGCCTCAAGTCCCTTTGCACAAGAGATCTAAGTCCAACCCACCTTGAATTCCATTGACTGATATACTGCCAATTTGCTTGGACCATTCATAGTTCAGATTCTTGTAGAGAGCTTAAGCTTGCAATAAACCTCTATATTCAACTGCCTGGGTTTCATTATTTCAGTGATGGGATTCATTTTTTTTCACTACCAGTTCTGTGGGCGTAGCTTGGTAGGCATGGTAGGGAAAGGATACTGTAAAATCTCCATTCCCTCCCCACTCCTGGGGGAAGGTTACTGCAAAATCCCATTCCCCCCACCCCATTAATCTGCTTTCCAGCTCTGTTCTCCTGTGCAGGGCAACAAAACAAGACCCAGCAAATCAGCTGGGACTCAGGAGGCAAAAAAATAGATGAAGGCAGAGTCAGTCAGAGGTGGTATTTGCTGGTTCTCTGAACGACTCAAAATTTCCGCTACTGGTTCTCCAGAACTGGTCAGAACCTGCTGAATACCACCTCTGTCTGATTTCTTTCACTTGATACCTATCAATTTATCCCAACATGTTCTTCACTGTTTAGAAAAGAGCATTCTCTGTATAGCAGGCCAGCAAGGTAGGAAATAAATTCTCACCACTTCATTATTATTCTTTATCGTTATCGTTATCGTTATCGTTATCGTTATCGTTATCATTATCATTATCATTATCATTCTCTTTGCAGAATACCTTATGCCACCAGACTCGACATTCTAGACCTAGAAAACCTAAAACTATGCCGCCTTCAGTCTGATCTAAGTATAGTATATAAAATCATACATTGCAATGTCCTACCTGTCAATGAATACTTCCGCTTCAACCATAACAACACAAGAGCAAACAATAGATACAAACTCAAAGTTAATCGCACCAAACTTGATTGCAGGAAATACAACTTCAGCAACAGAGTGGTCAGTGTCTGGAATACTCTACCTGACTGTGGTTTTTTTCCCCAAACCCCAAAAACTTTAACCTTAGACTCTCTACTATTGACCTCACCCCTTTCCTAAGAGATCTGTAGGGGGCATGCATAAGCGCACCAACGTGCCTATCATCCCTGTCCCATTGTTTTATTTTTTTTTTATTTTTCTTATATGTATCCATGTATTCAAAACTATGTTTTTACTTATACCTATTATCTTGCAAGTAATTGACAAAAATAAATAAATGAATAAATAAAAATAAATATGGTGTTTTTATTTCTGCAAAATTAATTCTTGCCTACCAATGTATCAAATACAAACTAGCACTGATGATAATCTGTAGAGATTCTCAGTCATCCAGGTCATGGTTGTCCCAAAGATGGTTTTTCAGGAGGCAACTGGCCTTTTTAGTTTTTTTTTTTTTCTTTTGAAGACATTTCACTTCTCATCCAAGAAGCTTCTTCACCTCTGTCAGGATATCCTCCCATTCCCCACTATCCTGACAGAACTAAATAAGCTTCTTGGATGAGAAGCAAAATTTCTTCAAAAGCAAAAAAAAACAAAACCCAAGTAAGTCTGGTTGCCTCATGTAAAAACACCTTTGGGATAGCACTGATGATGTTAAACTGATGATGTCAAACTCGCGTTGTCATGGCATTGTCATGTGACATACTGTGGCTTTTTTTCCCCTTTTGCTAAACCAGTTAGGGCGCCGCCAGCACGTGATGCATCTGGCCCGTGGGCCATGCGTTTGACACTCCTGAATTAGGGTAATGAAACATCTGCAAAAAATAAGCAAGCTCAGAGAGCACCAAGGACCCCTCGTTTCAACCACTAGCTACAAGTATTCTCTCTTAATGCATCAAATAGCCTATGAAGACAATTAGCTGCAAATCAATGGCTGCAGAGAGAATGTTGATTATATTGTAAACTTTCATATCCAATGATTTTGTCAGCATAGTTTATGGGAAAGATGGAACTCTTATAACAGACATATTCTTCTGTCTCATTTTTTATGATTCATCATGTTATTTGCTAGATTTAATAAAGACTTTCTTTTGCACCTCCAAATAAATTTTGATTGATTAAAAAGAAATCAATGATAAAAAATATGGTGTCCAAGATTAGCAGACTTTATTTCCCTTTGGGCCATTCTAAATGGAACAGAATCTTCAAAAAGACAGCAAAGCTTTCTTGTATGATTTCTGCAATGATGCTACGTGAGACAATGAATACATGCTGACATTTTGCTATCCCTATTGGTAGCTTTGTCAGAGCAGATTTGAAACCAGACCTGGCAGTACAATCTCATCGTTAGCAGCTGTGAAAATCTAGACTAACAATTAAATCCACTGTTTGCTTTCATAGAGATCAACAAGTGTGAAGAAAGGGATTGAAAGATCCCAGATGATATTAAGACAAAGGAGGTTAGAAAAATAGTCTTGGTGGGTCAAATCATCTGTGCAAACTTATTCCAAGAAATTTGGAGAGCACATTAGTGGTGACAAATGTTAAAAGAACTTACCACTGTAACTGAATACATTTATAGAGATCAAAACACCAAAATCAGTCTCCTTCTACAAAAATCTCAAATACTAATTAAAAAGTAAGGTCTCTTTCCAATCAAGCTTAGCTCCTGATACATGTATGGATTGATTCAACTACAACAGGGGTGTCAAACTCAAGGCTCGCAGGCCAGATCCGACCCATGAGTTGCTTAGATCTGGCCCATATGCCACTCTGGGGACAGCAAAGATTCGGCCTGCCTCTGCCAGCAAAAACTGAGCTCAGGAGCCCATTTTTGCCGGCAGAGCGATCTGGTCATAGGTGCCCTGACACGAGTGATGTCAAGCTGGCCATGCTCACTCTGGCCACATCCACCCCACACCCCAAGGGGCCACATCACCAACCCTGATGCTGCCTTCAATGAAATCGAGTATGACATTCCTGAGATACAGTAAGGAAAACAATAAAATATCATCTACTAATATATGTATATATGTAAGCAGTTACAGAGTAAGTACGGGCCACCAGAATTGCCTCCTGTTCAGTGTAAAGTCTCTAAGAACCCGAAGTGCAGTGTTGCTATTCTACCGGATCGGCCTGGTTCTGATGTACCGGTAGTGCTGAAGATCAAAACCGGTTCTCTCTGACAAGCTACTGTTGGACCCACCTGCCCAGGCTCCCATACTGACTTTTATTCCCTGCTTTTGAAGCGCATCTGCTTTTCGCGCACAGCAGATTGCTGCACGTCAGCTGTTGAAGCTACAGGGATTACAGGAAGTGAGTAGGAAAGCCCCTGCACATGCGCAAAGTGCACGTTTGGCATGCACATGAGCACAAAGTGTGCCACGTGCACACAAAGTGTGCCCACCAAGTCATGCCCACCGAACTGGAGGTAAACCTCTTTGAAACCCACCGCTGCCAATGTGGCCTCATTCCACTTGTGCCCTGCGTGGTGGCTCTGGCCTTGATTTCAGGGCTGGGAGTGCACACACTGCTGCCATGTGGCCAATTCCTCCACATCCAATCCACTCTCCCCAGCTTGCTCAGGGGGCTTTCCCCCTTTTGGGATGCGTGGAGAGAAACTCAGAAGAAAGCCTGCTCCAGGATCCACATCTTTCTTTATGCTGGGCCAGCAGAATTGACTCTATGCTAAGTGTAAAGTATGCTTATGTTACTATGGAGAATGGTCCCATTAACTGTTGCCCATCAGTATGTTCTTCTAACCTATCTGTCACTTAAATACAATCACTAAAATCTTTATACTTAACGTACTCTCCAAATTTCTTGGACTAAGTTGCATAGATGTTTTGACTTGGTTAGTTTTTCAATATATTTAAGCCTATCAAAATACCCTTAAGGTGAGGGGACATGCAAAATAAATATTCCCTCCCAGTCTTCTTCTAAATTAGGTTTTTTTAAAAAAGTAAAGAACTGAGGAACTTCAGGGAATTTTGTTCCTGTTTCAGTCTTTGAGGTGGCTTCCTTTCTCTAATTGAGCAAATTAAACTGGGCTGAAAATGTAATCCATGCATTAGTCACCATGAAGAATGTAATATAAACAGTACCACAGGGAATATAGCTTAATCTCCAGCATGTGCTCGTGATGAAGTAATCACAGCCATCCACCACATGTATAACTTATTCACATTTGTTCTCATCATCCTTCTTTGATCTTGCCAACTGGCTCTTAACAAAAGAAATCATTGTCCCACAGCACAGAGTGGAATCACAAATGAGCAATGGGAAAAACTTACTGGCACAAGTGAATATGGTAATAAACATAAGAGGCAACAGGTGAAGGACTCTGCTTTTGTCTTTTTGTTTTTTTAAAGAAGAACAATGTCATTATTTCCGCTACATCTGAAATAATTACATGTAAAGTGTTTTAGAAC